>CM067368.1:15557848-15698711 GCA_034401795.1 Chaetoderma sp. LZ-2023a | reverse complement strand
GCATGACACGTGTGTTTTCTGCGCCATATTGTACTTGGAAATTTATACCTGTTGTCTTAGGACTATAGATGTTTAACTAATAACCAGATCTATTCAACAAGGTGAGAAATAAGTCATTTGTTCTACATGCCCACGATGATTCTAAGATTGGGATTTTATTCACATAGCAACACATCATCAATGTGCATGTAAATTGACATTTTGGCATATTAGTCAGAAAGGTACATGCCGCCTAGGATTGTGTGATTACACGATTATATATCGAAAAAATATGATTATTTTTTAATTTGTGAATTTAATCCTTTAACCCTTGAATTTATTCAAGAAAAAACTGAAATTTTCTCATCAAAATGCCCATTTGCAGACCAAGAGACTATTTTTGAAAATTTACCACTGGAATTTCCAATGTTAAAATCTAAAAAATAGTCTTCTCTTGGTCTGCAAATGGAGATTTCTCAAGACCACTGCAGAAGCCGTTTTTGGCTTATATGAGTGCTAAAGGGTTAAATGATTAAAGATTAACCAATCGAATAACCATGAATAATTTCAACTGCATAAACTATTTCAAAACTTACCTCTTAATTTACTCTTTAATATGATTGGTCATTTGCAGGCTATTTTTGAAACTATATTACTGGAATTAGTGGAATGACTGGCTCGAGCATCGACCCAGACATTCCAGTGATACATTTTCAAAAATAATCTCTTGGCTTAGAAATAAACGAAATCTAGGATTTCTTTTTTCACGAGAGAGTTGATACTTACCTCCCTAATACTTTTGATATTGCTAAATATTGGCTTTCACTCAATAAACACTCAGATTTAAAACAGTTAGGTGCCCCTACTGGGCAGGGAGTCAGAGCGTAGTCTGGCGGATGCCAGCCCCACCACCGCGCATGCGCAGACTAGCACTTCCTCTGACTAGATTATTGGCTGACACACATGCAACTATTAAGAGCCTGAAGACCGAGCCTCTGTGGGGTGGAGAGGCCGGGTCCGTATCTAGGGAGGTAAGTATCAACTCTCTCGTGAAAAAAGAAATCCTAGATTTCGTTTATTTCACTTCAAGAGTATACTTACCTCCCTAATACTTTTGATATTGCCAGAATTCGAAAGTGAATCTGGCGGGAGGGAGGCGAGGTCAAAAGACCAGCTCATCCCTATACGCTTTTCTGCGTTTAAGGCACTTAAACTTCTGAAACTGTAAGAAAAAACAGTCAGGATTTGACTAACCATCGGATAACACTACCGATGTATGAGAGATGACCGATGTCATATGCGCTCCCCCCCTCCTTCCTGGGAGGAAGAGTCGACTGACCTCAATGTCCTATACGCTCTCTACGTACAAGTGCCATGTACTACAGGACAGAGACGAAAAAGCTCCATTTTCGTAGCTCTCAACAATGAACCACACAAATACACAAACCATCACCATATTAATAACGGGTAATCGTGACAATACAATCAACAACGGACAACACATGAACAAGACTGACCTTGTTGAAAATGGCTGCTGACATCATCTTCCCATCGGTAAAGACTGATGCAGGCCCAAAAAAGTGGGTGTTTCCATAAATTAATTGTGATATATATAAGTAATGAGGAAATCACCTCAAAAAATATAAACCGATTTATTTTTTCAAAACCGACAAGGCGAGAGGATTAGAGGTGTCACGGAGATAATGGTCTGTAAAACTTGACTCACAGTGCCACTGAGCCACCGACATAATATCATCCACAGGGACCCCATTAAATAGGGCCGTGGATGTCACTACGCCGCGGACACTGTGAGCCTTGGCCACGTCAACCTGCTTCCCGGTGGCGGATTTATGGCAAAACTGAATGCATTCCACAATCCACCTGGAAATGGTGTCCTTAGAAGCCCTCCCATGGGGTTCAATATATGACAACCATAACGCTGACTGGTCGGTGCGCCATGCCGCCGTACGTTGTTTGTACCGGCGCAGCGCCCGGACGGGACACCATGCTTTAGAATTAGGATCATATCTAGTTAAAGCAGGCAAAATAATAGGTTGACCTGGATATTTCAACGACTGATTTTTAGCCAAGAAATTAATCCTAGGTAGCAGCTTAAGGCCTTCCCCTGAAACCACAAAACGGTCATCCTCGGCTGATAAGGCATGAATCTCACTCCTACGCCTAGCCGAGGCCGCAGCAATTAAAAACACAGTCTTCAGTGTTAATAGTTTCATAGAAATGGAACTAAGTGGTTCAAAAGGCTTATCACCTAGTACTTGAAGCACTAGCGATAAACTCCAAGACGGAATCACAGGAGGATTCCTTGGTCTTAGATTGCCCATGCCTTTAATTAATACATTCAATGTATTTACTTCATCACTTCCCCTCTTAGCCAAGCAAGGAATAACAGACATTAATGCTGACTTATAACCAGCAATAGAGTTAGGCTTGAGGCTATAGGCATCATAGAGGTGACAGAGGAAATCAGCTACTACTTGAATAGATGAATCCATTGGATCAATACATCTTTTTGAGCACCATTCTGCAAATCTGTTGATTTTATAATTATATGCTCTGGAGGTTGACCCCCTCCTGGCTTTGGCCATAAACATGGCTGCTTGCTCAGAAAAGCCCTCCTTAATTCTAGATTCCTTGACAACATCCACGCAGTCAATCTGAACATTGACGGATTGTTGTGAAGGGCCTTGCCCTGGAAGATAATATCGTCCATCAGAGGCAGAGGAACCGGATTGCAGACCAGAAGGTCCAGCAGATCCGTATACCATGATCGGCTTGGCCAATCCGGGGCGATCAGAAGCACTTGGCATTCCTCTTGTCTGATTTTCTGAAGAATTTTTGGAATCAGGATTGCTGGAGGGAATGCGTATGCATACATTCTCCCCCAGCTGATAGCTAACGCATCTGTTGCGAAAGCGCTTGGATCCGGAATCGGAGAGACGTACGTCGTCATCTTCGCATTCTTCTTCGTTGCGAACAAATCGATGTTGGGTTTCCCCCAATGGTCGAACAGACGATCCGCCACACATTGATTTAGTTGCCATTCCGTGGGTAAAACACTCATCCTTCGGCTCAATGAGTCTGCTAGCAGGTTTAACCTTCCCGGAATATGAACTGCTTTCAAGGTAATCTGGTGATCCAGACACCAACAAAGCAGTTTCCATGTCATCATACAGAGACTGGGCGACTTCGTTCCGCCCTGGCGGTTTATGTAAGTCACAACTGTTGAGTTGTCTGAACGAATAAGAACAATCTTGCCCTGAACTTTCTGTAAGAAATGTTCCAGGCCCAGGACTACTGCTCTTAGCTCCAGTAGATTTATATGTTCCTGTGACTGTTCCAGATTCCAAAGCCCTGATATCGTGGATTCTTCCAGGCAAGCTCCCCAGCCCTCCATCGATGCATCTGTATACACAGTCACCTGAGGGTGGGGAGGGGTTAGCAAAACCCCCGGTAAGAGATTCTCTGTATTCAACCACCATTGCAGGTGGTGAATCAGAGGCGCCAACACTGACACATTCGAGTCCAGCGAACCTGTACTCTGGGTCCATTGTGTCATGAGAAACAACTGGATCGGCCGCCTGCGTAAGGCGGCCTGAGGAATGACTGGTTCCAACGAAACCATCAACCCCAGCATTCTCAAGTAAACCCGTGCCAGGACATGACGACTGTCGCACACTGACTGAATCAACGAGATGAGTATTTGAACTCTCTCCTGAGTAGGATAAACATATCCTGTCTCCAGATCGAAGAACATCCCCAGGTAAACAAACTTCTGGGATGGAGTCAGCTCTGATTTTGGGAAATTGATCATCCAGCCCAAGTCTGTGAGAATTTTCAAAACAATCTCCAGATTGGCGGACAAACTTTCCCGGGTGTGCGCTTTCAACAGCCAGTCGTCTATGTACGTGTGGACTGCTATGCTTCTCCTGCGGAGGTATGCTGTGATCGCAAGAACCACACGGGTGAAAACCCGAGGAGCCGTGGAAATTCCGAAGGGCAACACCCTGAATTCCCACTGTCTGCCCTGGAATGCAAATCTCAGGAAGCGACAGAAACTCCTGTGGATGGGGATGTGGAAATAAGCGTCCTTCAAATCTATCGACGCCGTCCACATCCCCCTCTCCAACCCCGCCAACACCGAGCGCACCGTTTCCATCTTGAAACTGGGCGTCTCGATGAACTTGTTCAATGGCTTGAGGTTGAGAATCGGTCTCCACCCACCGGTGCGTTTTGTTACCAAGAACAGGGTTGAATAGAAGCCCGGACACCTTTGTGCCGGCTGAATAGCTCCTTTTTGTACGAGGGAATTTATCTCCTCCTCGATACACAACCTTTGATCTGGATCTCTCGGAATGGGAATCCAGACTGGCACCAGAGACAGTCGCGACGGCGGGCCTGTCATCCACTCTGGATGATACCCCACGGAAAGCCATCGCAAGACTAAACGGTCCTGAGTTAACCGTTCCCACTCTTGCATGTGGTCGGCTAGCCGGCCTCCCACCGGTCCACCTAGGGACCGCGGTGGACACAAGGCATGCAAGAGCGGCACTGTCTCCGTCGCCATACACACCGGCGTGGTCCTTACCGCGGTAAGCGCCCTGTCAGGAACGATAACCACGCCCAGATCCTCGCGCGACCCGCCCCGCCCCGCGCGCACCTCGGTGCACGGGCGGCTGCCTGGCTGACGGCGGCTGAGGAGCCTGCGCCCCCCTCACTGCTGGCCGAATCGCACGCGGCCGAGGCCGGCGCTGCGACGGCGGCTGGCCTCTGACTTGGCCAGCACCACCTCGAGCCTGCAGGGGACGATACGCAGGGGCCGCGGCGCGAACGTTAGCACGACGCAGCACCTCAAACTGTTCGCGCAGCGCCCTCTGGTTATTCACCAGGGTGACCGTCTCCTGGAGGTGGCGACATCCCTCACCTCCAAAAAGACCAGGACCCGTCATAGGCGTACGGAGTAGCCTATTATACAGGTCCTGAGACGGGCACAGATTGTCCAGGGCAAATGTGCGTCTTGCCCTGACACTCCTGGTCACCGCCCGCGTCATACAGTCCAGCGCCAGGTTAATACCATCCTGGATGGTTCGCTGGACCGCGAGCGGGCCTGGCTGGCGCGATGCGGATGCCGTTACTACCCCCTGTAACAGCTGGGAGACGTGGGACAGAGCGGCAATCGAAGCCCTCCCACTCTCCTCCGCATCACGCAACGCGGTATTCGCCGAACGCAACGCGTTCGCGCACAAGACCCCCGCGTCAGAACGGGAGCCTGGCCGCGTATCCTCACCCAAAGCCGCGCGGTCATCCACGCTGGGCTTGGGTACCACACCGTACCGCTGGTAGTCCAGGGGCACGATGCGACAACGCCTGGCCACCTCGCGAGGGGCCTTCGCGAGACGTCCACTCGTGTTAATGGACGACTCCGCCGCCTTGAACATGTCAACGACATGCTCCGCCAGCGGCAGAGAAGGCATAGCGTTAGCAGTTGGTTTCCCAGCTAACCACGGCGTGTGAACACGGTGGCTAGCCGACTGCTCCACGGGCAGATCAGGCCTAACGCTCACCAACCACTGGCAAGCGTCATACCAATCCTCCTCCGTGGCTAACTGCGAGCGCTCTACAAGACGGGGTCCTTCGTCTTCCTCCTGAGCGCAAGCAGTAGAGCTTGACGGCGGGTACGCTGATACCCCTGGCAAGCCAGGGAAAACATGCGGGCCTGACAGCACCGGCATGAGAATATCACTGGTTTGACCAGGAGCAGGCACCGCGGTAGAGCGCGGGGTATATATAGCCCTACCACGGGCCCGGCCAGCACCAGCTACACTCTCGGCAAGCCGAGGTATGCGGTACCGCTGGCCATCAGCAGCGCCCTGGGCCACCACCTGAACCGCGGACCTTACTCCAGGGTGAGTAATACCGTGGAAAAAAGCGCCTGTATTCCCCGCGAGGGGTGCACAAACGTCTTCATCCATGTCCACGTCGTCAGACGGCGACCCTAGCAGGTAATCCTCATCACCCTGGTCAGAAAGATTAGACCCCGGGTCAGCAAAGAGAGCTAACCCGGGCTGACCAGGAACGGTGCCATAGGAGGTACTGGCCACCGCGGCGTGCGGATACCCCTGGACTGATAAGCAGCCAGCGGGTTCCAGCGACAACCGTCCACGGTCCCCTATCGGCGCGGCAATAAGCCTGCTGCCAGGGCCGTGGAACGCCCCCTCTAATGGGGCCACCTCTGAATCGTCGGACAACGGAAGCGGACTAAGGAAAATCGATCCAGAGGCGGGGATTACCTGCTCCGAAGCCGATGATGAGGACAATAAAGGATCTGGTCCAGGAAGCATGCCACGAAGCAACCCTGGAACCAAATCTTTTATTGTCCTCTTCATCTCTCCCAACATCTCGGTCCGGAAGGTCTCCATATCCACCGCGGACGAGACCTTCCCCTTACCCTTCCTACTTACAACCTCTCGTTTCCGCTTCTTCTTCTTCTCCTCCTCTACCACCTTGTCCGTCGCCTGTAAGCAGCACAAGAATTCGGACATTAACTCGCCCCCCCAGTGCTTACATATGTCACAATTAATCAATGGACCACAAGGGCTACATCGATAACACAGATGCGGCCAGAACTTTACATGCATAAAACGTCCACAGGACGCGCAACCCGGTCCCTGAAACAGGGCAAAGGACAAGGAGTATGAGCAACTAGTTAAGCTTAGAAACTCAATCCAACTCAAGGAGAAGGAAAACGATCATAAAGATCAATATACATCAAAAACCAGCATAGCGCTAGAATTGCTAATAAATACATAGCCAGCTGATTATGACGTCATTAATCCCGTGACAGGAAAAATTCGATCCCAACAAAACATCCAAGTGCAAAGACGAATTGTATGCTGAATGGATAAGTTGACTACACAACCATCAGATACATATAGATAACTCTTTTCTGGCAAAAATGTTAATTATCTCCCTTTGATTGTTTACAATAATTAACATCACCACATTATCAATAACTAGATACCTGACACTTTGTATAGACAAACCATCCAACGTGACGAACCGGAAACTCCACCATCTGCACGCCTCTTAACTCTCTCCACCTCATGGGGAAGGAATTGGATCAAGAGGGCAAAGTGAGAAGACCTTTATACCAGGCCTCCAACTCACTGGACATAATTTTTCATTTGGTTAGATAACCTAACAGTGTTAGTAGGAAATGGAACCATGGTGGAGAGAATACTAATTCTCTGGTACTGTGACGTCACCACCTAGCGTCATACAGACCTGTGGACATAAACAGAAAGAGAAATTAGTCCTAGGTAGCACCGAGTTGATATAACCCAACCAACCAAGGCGCTTATCACGGTAAACGCGAGTCCCGGAAACACAATACACCGGGAAGAAAACTCGCTAATTTTACTAGAAGTCACCTGATTTAAAGGTCCTCCGTCCTCCTGTGGCGACGTATTCCTATCCGCCATCCAAAAAAGTGACTAACACTCCAAACAAACACCACTTAAACAGTTTAAGAGAGCGAAAAAGCTATTGAACAAAAAAAAACATGTGTGATCTCTTTGCCAATAATCTAGCAAAGAGGTAGTGCTAGTCTGCGCATGCGCGGTGGTGGGGCTGGCATCCGCCAGACTACGCTCTGACTCCCTGCCCAGTAGGGGCACCTAACTGTTTTAAATCTGAGTGTTTATTGAGTGAAAGCCAATATTTAGCAATATCAAAAGTATTAGGGAGGTAAGTATACTCTTGAAGTGAAAAGGACATTGCCAACCACAATTGCAGCTTTTGTCATTGCTATGTCTTTGTTGTTACCACTATGTATAGGTAATTTGTAAAAAGGCTGATTAATCGAGTTATTACGATTATTCTTAAATAATCGAATGTGATCATTCAAAGCAATAATTAACACAAGCCTAATGTACCATACGCACCCAGGTGTACAATGCACATGCACCAGCCAATTTTACCTGCATTAGACATGTAAAGAAGCCAAATTTCTACCACTCGATATAAAGTCCTAATCTGTTAAATTGGAATCTATACGAAATCAGGGATTTCTTTTTTCACGAGAGTTGAGACTTACCACCCTGATACTCTATGATATTTCCCAAATATCGACCTAGCTTCAATAAGACTCAGAATTAAAAAGAAACCGTCCCCTCAACACAACCCTCCCCCCACCCTGGGCAGGTTACTCAATTGACAGTCCAGCGGATGTGCAGCCCAAACTCGCGCATGCACGGGGCGGTCTAAACGAAATCTAGGATTTCTTTTTTCACGAGAGAGTTGATACTTACCTCCCTAATACTTTTGATATTGCTAAATATTGGCGTTCACTCAATAAACACTCCGATTAACAACAGTTAGGTGCACAGAGGGTAGTCCGGCGGATGCCAGCCCCACCACCGCGCATGCGCCGACTACTACTTCCTCTGACTAATTTATTGGCTGACACACATGCAACTAATAAGAGCCTGAAGACCGAGCCTCTGTGGGGTGGAGAAGCCGGGTCCGTATCTAGGGAGGTAAGTATCAACTCTCTCGTGAAAAAAGAAATCCTAGATTTCGTTTATTTCACATCAAGAGTATACTTACCTCCCTAATACTTTTGATATTGCCAGAATTCGACAGGGAATTCGGCGGGAGGGAGGCGAGGTCAAAAGACCAGCTCTTCCCTATGCGCTTTCACGCGTTCAAGGCACTTAAACGTCTGAAACTGTGTGAAACACAGTCAGGATTTGAAGAAACATCGGCTAACACCAACCGATGGATGAGATGACCGATGTCATATGCGCTCCCCCCCCCCCCCCCACCCTCCTTCCTGGGAGGAAGACTAGCATGACCTCAATGTCCCATACGCTCTCTAGGTACCAGTGCCTTGTACTATAGGACAGAGACGAAAAGGCTCCATTTTCATATACTCTCAATGATGAACCACATCAAAACACAAACCATCACCATATTAATAAAAACAGGTAACGTGACAATACAATCAACAATGAACAACACATGAATAAGACTGACCTTGTTGAACTTGGCAGCTGTCATCCTCTTCCCAGTGGAGAAGACCGATGCAGTCCCAAAAAGTGGATGTTTCCATTGATTAATTGTGAAGTATATAAGCAATGAGGAAACCCTCCTCAAAAACATATAAGCGATTATTTTTTCAAAATCGACAAGGCGAGAGGATTCGAGGTGTCACGGTGATAATGGTCTGTAAAACTTGACTCAGTGCCACTGAGCCACGGACATAATGTCATCCACACGGACCCCATTAAATAGGGCAGTGGAAGTCACTACGCCGCGGACACTGTGAGCCTTGGGTATGTCAACCTGCTTACCAGTGGCGGATTTGTGACAAAATTGGATACACTCTACAATCCACCTGGAAATGGTGTCCTTAGACGCCCTGCCATGGGGTTCAATATATGACAACCATAACGCTGACTGATCGGTCCGCCACTCCGAAGTACGCTGTTTGTACCGAAGTAGCGCCCGAACGGGACACCATGCTTTAGAATTAGGATCTAGTTAAAGCAGGCAAAAAAATAGGTTGACCTGGATATTTCAAAGACTGATTTTTAGCTAAGAAATTAATCCTAGGTAGTAACTTAAGGCCTTCCCCTGTAACCACAAAACGGTCATCCTCGGCTGATAAGGCATGAATCTCACTCCTACGCCTAGCCGAGGCCGCAGCAATTAAAAATACAGTTTTAAGAGTTAACATTTTCATAGAAATGGAACTAAGTGGTTCAAAAGGCTTATCTCCTAGTACTTGAAGCACTAGCGATAAACTCCAAGACGGAATCACCGGGGATTCCTTGGTCTTAGATTGCCCATGCCTTTAATTAATACATTTAATGTACTTACTTCATCACTTCCCCTCCTAGCCAAGCAAGGAATAACAGTCATTAAAGCTGACTTATAACCAGCAATAGAGTTAGGCTTGAGGCTATAGGCATCATACAGGTGACAGAGGAAATCAGCTACTACCTGAATAGATGAATCCATTGGATTAATACATCTTTTTGAGCACCACTCTGCAAATCTGTTGATTTTATAGTTATATGCTCTGGAGGTTGACCCCCTCCTGGCTTTGGCCATAAACATGGCTGCTTGCTCAGAAAAGCCCTCCTTAATTCTAGATTCCTTGACAACATCCACGCAGTCAATCTGAACATTGACGGATTGTTGTGAAGGGCCTTGCCCTGGAAGATAATGTCGTCCATCAGAGGTAGAGGAACCGGATTGCAGACCAGAAGGTCCAGCAGATCCGTATACCATGATCGGCGTGGCCAATCCGGGGCGATCAGAAGCACTTGGCATTCCTCCTGTCTGATTTTCTGAAGAATTTTTGGAATCAGGATTGCTGGAGGGAATGCGTATGCATACATTCTCCCCCAGCTGATAGCTAACGCATCTGTTACGAAAGCGCTTGGATCTGGAATCGGAGAGACGTACGTCGTCATCTTCGCATTCTTCTTCGTTGCGAACAAATCGATGTTGGGTTTCCCCCAATGGTCGAACAGACGATCCGCCACACATTGATTTAGTTGCCATTCCATCGGTAAAACACTCATCCTTCGGCTCAATGAGTCTGCTAGCAGATTCAACCTACCCGGAATATGAACCGCCTTCAAGGTAATCCTGTGATCTAGGCACCAACAAAGCAGTCTCCATGTCATCATACAGAGACTGGGCGACTTCGTTCCGCCCTGGCGGTTTATGTAAGTCACAACTGTTGAGTTGTCTGAACGAATAAGAACAATCTTGCCCTGAACTTTCTGTAAGAAATGTTCCAGGCCCAGGACTACTGCTCTTAGCTCGAGTAGATTGATATGTTCTTTTGACTGTTCCAGATTCCAAAGCCCTGATATTGTGGATTCTTCCAGGCAAGCTCCCCACCCCTCCATCGAGGCATCTGTATACACAGTCACCTGAGGGTGGGGAGGGGTTAGCATAACCCCCACCAAGAGATTCTCCGTGTTCAACCACCATTGCAGGTGGTGAATCAGAGGCGCCAACACTGACACGTTCGAGTCCAGCGAACCTGTACTCTGGGTCCATTGCGTCATGAGAAATAACTGGATCGGCCGCCTGCGTAAGGCGGCCTGAGGAATGACTGGTTCCAATGAAACCATCAACCCCAGCATTCTCAAGTAAACCCGTGCCAGGACATGACGACTGTCGCACACTGACTGAATTACTGAGATGAGTTTCTGAACTCTCTCCTGAGTAGGATAAACATATCCTGTCTCTAGATCGAATAACATCCCCAGGTAAACAAACTTCTGGGATGGAGTCAGCTCTGATTTTTGGAAATTGATTATCCAGCCCAAGTCTGTGAGAGTCTTCAAAACAATCTCCAGATTGGCCGATAAACTTTCCTGGGTGTGTGCTTTTAACAGCCAGTCGTCTATGTACGTGTGGACTGCTATGCTTCTCCTGCGGAGGTATGCGGTGATCGCAAGAACCACACGGGTGAAAACCCGAGGAGCCGTGGAAATTCCGAAGGGTAACACCCTGAATTCCCACTGTCTGCCCTGGAATGCAAATCTCAGGAAGCGACGGAAACTCCTGGCTATGGGGATGTGGAAATAAGCATCCTTCAAATCTATCGACGCTGTCCACATTCCCCTCTCTAACCCCGCCAACACCGAGCGCACAGTCTCCATCTTGAAACTGGGCGTCTCTATGAACTTGTTCAATGGCTTGAGGTTGAGAATTGGTCTCCACCCTCCGGTGTTTTTTGTTACTAAAAACACGGTTGAATAGAAGCCCGGACACCTTTGTGCCGGCTGAATAGCTCCTTTTTGTATGAGGGAAGTTATCTCCCCCTCGATACACAACCTTTGATCTGGATCTCTCGGATTCGGAGTCCAGATCGGCACGAGAGACAGTCACGACGGCGGGCCTGTCATCCAATCGGGATGATACCCGACTGAAAGCCATCGCAAGACTAAATGGTCCTGAGTCAACCGTTCCCACTCTTGCATGTGGGCGGCCAGCCGGCCTCCCACCGGTCCACCTAGGGAGAGAGGTGGACATAAGGAGTGCAAGAGTGGCACTGTCTCCTCCGCCAGAAACACCAGAGTGATTCTCACCGTGGCAATCGGCCCATCAGGCACGATTACCACGACCAGATCCCCGCGCGCCATGCCCAGCACCACGCGCACCTCGGTGCGCGGGTGGCTGTCTGGCTGGCTGCGCCTGGGGAGCCTGCGCCCCCCTCACTGCTGGTCGAAGTGCACGCGGCCTAGGCCGACGCTGCAATGGCGGGTGGCCTCTGACTTGGCCACCTCCACCTCGAGCCTGCAGGGGACGATACGCAGGGGGTGCGGCGCGAACGCTCGCACGGCGGAGCACTTCAAACTGCTCGCGCAGCGCCCTCTGGTTATTGACCATGGTCACCGTCTCCTGGAGGTGCCTGCATCCATCACCTCCAAAGAGACCAGGACCTGTCATAGGCGTACGCAGTAGCCTATTGTACAGGTCCTGGGACGGGCACAGATTGCCCAAGGCAAACGTGCGTCTCGCCCGGACACTCCTGGTCACCGCCCGCGTCATGCAGTCCAGAGCCAGGTTGATACCATCCTGGATGGCTCTCTGGACTGTGGCCGGGCTCGGCTGGCGCGATGCGGATGCTGTTACCACCCCTTGTAACAGCTGGGAGACGTGGGACAGAGCAGCAATCGAAGCCCTCCCACTCTCCTCCGCATCACGCAGCGCGGTATTAGCCGAACGCAACGCGTTCGAAAACAGAACACCCGTGTCAGAACGGGCGCCTGGCCGCGCATCTTCACCCAAAGCCACGCGGTCATCCACGCTCGGCTTGGGTACCACACCGTACCGCTGGTAGTCCAGGGGCACGATGCGGCAACGCCTGACCACCTCGCGAGGGGCCTTCGCGAGACGCCCATTCGCCTTAATGGACGACTCCGCCGCCTCGAACACGTCAATGACATGTTCAGCCAGCGGCAGAGATGGCATGGCGTTAGCAGTAGCCCTACCAGCTAACCACGGCCTGTGGTCACACTGGCTAGCCGACTGCTCCACGGGCAGATCTGGCCGAACACTTACCAGCCATTGGCAAGCGTCCGACCAATCCTCCTCCGTGGCTAGCTGCGAGCGCTCTACAAGACGGGGGCCTTCGTCTTCCTCCTGAGCGCACGCAGCAGAGCTTGACGGCGGATATGCTGATACCCCTGGCAAGCCAGGGAAAGCATGCGGGCCCGAAAGAACAGGCATGCTAAACTCCCTGGCTTGACCAGGAGCAGGCGCTGTGGTAGAGCGCGGGGCAGACACCGCCCCACCATGGTCCCGGCCAGCACCAGCGACACGCTCGGCAAGCCGAGGTATGCGGTAACCCTGGCCATCAGCACCGCCCAGGGCCACCTTCTGGACCGTGAATTCTACTCCTGCGTGAGTCGATCCATGGAATACGTCGCCCGTATCCCCCGCGAGGGGTGCACAGACGTCGTACTCCATGGTCACGTCCCCAGACGGCGACCCTAGCAGGAAATCCTCTTCCTCCTGGCCAGAAAGATTAGACTCCGGGTCAGCAAAGAGAGCTAACCCGGACTGGCCAGGGAAGGTGCCATAGGAGGTACTGGCACCCGCGGCGTGCGGATCCCCCTGGACTGATAAGCAGCCCGCGGGTTCCTGCAACAGCCGTCCACGGCCCCTCGGCGCGGCACCAAGCCTGCTGCCAGGGTCGAGGATCGCCCCCACTAATGGGGCCACCTCTGAATCGTCGAACAACGTAACCGACCTATGGAAAAGTGACTCAGAGGTGGGGATCACCTGCTCTGAAGCAGACGCCGAGGACAACAAAGGATCTGGTCCAGGAAGCATGCTACGAAGCAACGCTGGGACCAAATCCTTTATCGTCCTCTTCATCTCTCCCAACATTTCGGACCGGAAGGCCTCCATATCCACCGCGGACGACGCCTTCCTCTTACCCTTCTTACTGACACCCTCTCTCTTCAGCTTCCTCTCCTCCTCCACCACCTTGTCCTTAGCCTGTAAACACAGAAACTCAGACATTAGCTCGCCCCCCCCCCCCCCCCCCATTGCTTACAGACCTCACACTTAAGCAGTGGTCCACAGGGACTACAGCTAAAGCATAAGTGGGGGACGAAACGATCCTTTAGGAACCGGCCACAGGACGGACAACCAGGTCTCTGAAACAGGACACAGGACGAGGACAATGAGCAAGTTAGTCAAGGTTAGAAAAAACTCAAAACCAACTAAAGAGGGAAAAGATCATAAAGATCAGAAACCATAAGAAAACCAGCGTTGGTCAAAACTTTAAATGTAAATAAAGAGCAAGGCTGATTATGACGTCATCAATCCCATGACAGAAATTAAATCGGTCCGCAACAAGCATCTAAGTGCAAGAACGAATTGTATTCCTAACATAACGTCCTCACTTGGATATTCAGACTACACACCATCAGATACACAATGATAACAATGGTAAATACAGTCATTATTTTTTCAAACAATTAACATCACCTCATATCATTAGTTAGATACCTGATACCTGGTATAGACAAACCATCCACCTGATGCACTGTATCACTCCACCAAGACCACGCCTCTTAACTCTCTCCACCTTAGGGGAAGGAATTGGATCAAGAGGGCAAAGTGAGAAGACCTTTATACTAGGCCTCCGACTCACTGGACATAGACTTTTTGGTTAGATAACCTAACAGTATTAGTAGGAAATGAAACCAAGGTGGAGAAAAACAAACTCTCTGATGCTGTGATGTCCATTACATATCCTCACCTAGACTTGTGGACATAAACACAAAGAGAGATTAGTATTACATAGCACCTAGTTGAAATAAACCAACTAAACAAGGCGCTTATCACGGTAAACGCGAGTCCCGGAAACACATTACAACGGGAAAAACTCGCTAGAATATATTTGAAATCACCTGATATAAGGATCCTGCGCCCTCCTCCGGCGAAGTAGCTCTCTCAGACATAATCCAGGTGATATACTCTCACACAACAAGACTAAATAAGCCCAGAACGAGTGAAAACTTTGCACAAGCACAAAAAGCATGTGAACCCTCTGCCAATAAATTAGCAAAGAGGAAGTAGTAGTCGGCGCATGCACGGTGGTGGGGCTGGCATCCACCGGACTACCCTCTGTCTACCTGCCCAGTAGAGGCACCTAACTGTTTTTAATCTGAGTGTTTATTGAGTGAATGCCAATATTTAGCAATATCAAAAGTATTAGGGAGGTAAGTATACTCTTGATGTGAAATCATTCTATTCCAAATTATTGGCTGAGATAATTGCAACATAAAACGCTGATAGACCGAGCCACTGTGGGGCGGAGATGCTGGGATCGTATCAGGGTGGTAAGTATCAACTCTCTCGTGAAAAACGAAATCCATGACTTCGTTTATTTCACATCAAGACTATACTTACCACCCTGATACTCTATGATATAGCCAGAATTCGTAAGTGAATTCGGCGGGAGAGAGGCGAAGGTCAGAAGACCGGCTCATCCCTGGAAGAGCAAGCTCGTTTGCTTCTGGAGCACAAAAAACATCTGAAATTGCGTATGTAAACACAATCAGGAAATGACTTGGAAATCGGATAACATGACTGATGTTGAGAGTAATGACCGTTTAACATTCGCTCACCCCCCCCTTCTTTTAAAGAGGGAGCGATGACCTCAGTGCTAAAGTACTATAAGACATCGGACGAAAGCTTCATTCCGTACACTCTCTGATGGAATCACAAAGAACACAAACCATCACCATTTTAGTAAGTACTAAAAATCGTGACAAAAAATAACCATCACCAAATATACGACTAAGCTATTTTGACGCGATTCCCTTTAATCTCCGCTGGCGATGATAGGTACAGTACGGAAAAGCGGGGATTACCCCACTAAATTGCACTGTGTGTGAGTCAACGGCCGTATATACATATTTACAAACATATACAGATTTAACGTTTATATAAAATCGATAAGGCAAGCAGATTTGACGTGTCACGGAGGTAATGATCTGTTAAACTAGACTCACAGTGCAATTGTGCTACTGACATAATGTCATCCATGGGCACTCCGTTAAACAGAGCCGTGGACGCCACTATGCCACTGACACTATGAGACTTTGTCATGTCAACTTGTTTTCCTGTGGCGGCTTTGTGGCAATAGTGGATGCATTTCACAATCCACCTAGAAATGGTATCTTCAGAAGCTCTCCCATGGGGTTCAATGTAAGATAGACATAAAGCACTATGGTCCGTCCGCCATTCTTGTGTACGTTGTTTATAACATGTTAATGCACAGCCCGGACAAGAAGCCTTTGAATTACGATCAAACCTAGTCAAAGCGGGTAAAACTATAGGCTGACCAGGATATTTTAAAGGTTTTTCGCCATAAAGTTAACTCTAGGTAGAAGCCTAAGGCCTTCCCCTGTAACCATAAAACGGTCTAGCATGTATTACACGTCTTCACCTGGCTGAAGCTGTAGCAATCAGAAAAACTGTTTGTACACCATTGGATTGATACATCTTTTTGAGCCCCATTCAGCAAATCTGGTCATTTTATAATTATATGCTCTGGAGGTTGACCCCCTTCTGGCTTTTGCCATGAAAATGGCTGCTTGCTAAGAAAAGACCTCCTTAACGGCTAATTCCTTGACAACATCCGCACAGTCAATTGGAATATTGACGGGTTGTTGAGCAAGGCCTTGCCCTGGAAGATTATGTTGTCCATCAGAGGCAGAGGAACAGGCTTGCAGACCAGAAGGTCCAGCAGATCCATATACCATGATTGGCGTGGCCATTTTGGGGCGAGCAGAGGCACTTGGCATTCCTGCTGCCTGATTTTCTGGAGAACTTTTGGAATCAGGAATGCTGGCGGGAATGCGTCTGCATACATTCCCTCCCAGCTAATAGCCAATGCATCTATTGCGATAGCGCTCGGATCTGGAATTTGAGCGACGTACTTCATCATCTTCGCATTCTTGCTCGTTGCGAATAAATCTATGTTGGGCTTGCCCCAGTGGTTGAACAGACAGTCTGCCACACATTGATTTAGTTACCATTCCATGGGAAGAATGCTCATTCTTCGGCTCAATGAGTCTGCTAATAGATTTAGCCTTCCCGGAATATGAATTGCTCTCAGGGAAATCCCATGATCTAGGCACCAGCAAAGCAGTTTCCATGCCATCATACAGACTGCGCGACTTCGTTCCGCCCTGGCGGTTTATGTAAGTCACTACTGTTGTATTGTCTGATCGAACCAGAACACTCTTGCCCTTGACCTTCTCTAGGAAGTGTTCAATGGCTAAGACCACTGGTCGCATTTCTAGCAGATTGATGTTCTTTTGACTGATCCAGATTCCAAAGCCCTGATACTTTGTCTTCTTCCAGGCAAGCTCCCCCATCCCTCAAAAACTGGCTTCCTAAGAGAACCAGACCCAGAGGCGGGAACACTGTCCTGGAGCAAATGAGGAAGACAAAGACGAACTTGACCCGGGAAGCAAGCTGCGAAGCAACTCCGGGACAAGATCAGTGATTGTCTTCTTCATTTCTCCCATCATCTCAAGACGGAAGGCTTCCATGACTCTTTGTCCAGTCACCTTTTCTCATCCGCTGCCCAGTCCTTTACCTGCTGATTCATAAAATCAGTGAAACCGCCACCGGCCACGACTCACACACATGGTAATTTAGTAAGGACCCGCATGTACTGCACCTAGCGCAGTCATGAAGGAAGTAACGGGCCTTCACAGAATGGAGGCAGGAAGGGCATTTGTTTTCAATGACCCTCCGAAACGACACAAATGGAAACAATTAGTTTTTAGTTATGACGTACCAAAAAAACAATTGCAGCAGGCTAATAAATTCCTTAAGGAAAATTTAGACCACTAGATGAAATTATAAGTCAGGACCATAGAAAAACACTATGGCCTGACTAAAAGTAAACAAATCCTAAAAAGTTCTTATTCTCCTACATGAATCACATACATGTAGAACAATTAGAATTTAAATTTGAATACTTGACAGGCGAATGCTAGACTCCACACTCAAAACAAAGATTCATTAGTACTTGAAGTTTATTAACACAATGACCCTATGCAAACCATCAAGACAGATAAATAACACAACACTCTGTCATAAAATTTCCAAATATTCTTAGAAATAAAATGACTGAAAATTTCTCTCTCCATACTAAGCCTCAGAAGACAACTCCTGAAGAACGAGTGACATCTGATGAACTAAACGAAATCTAGGATTTCTTTTTTCATGAGAGAGTTGATACTTACCTCCCTAATACTTTTGATATTGCTAAATATTGGCGTTCACTCAATAAACACTCAGATTAAAAACAGTTAGGTGCCACTACTGGGCAGGTAGACAGAGGGTAGTCCGGCGGATGCCAGCCCCACCACCGCGCATGCGCCGACTACTACTTCCTCTGACTAATTTATTGGCTGACACACATGCAACTAATAAGAGCCTGAAGACCGAGCCTCTGTGGGGTGGAGAGGCCGGGTCCGTATCTAGGGAGGTAAGTATCAACTCTCTCGTGAAAAAAGAAATCCTAGATTTCGTTTATTTCACATCAAGAGTATACTTACCTCCCTAATACTTTTGATATTGCCAGAATTCGACAGGGAATTCGGCGGGAGGGAGGCGAGGTCAAAAGACCAGCTCTTCCCTATGCGCTTTCACGCGTTCAAGGCACTTAAACATCTGAAACTGTGTGAAACACAGTCAGGATTTGAAGAAACATCGGCTAACACCAACCGATGGATGAGATGACCGATGTCATATGCGCTCCCCCCCCCCCCCCCCCCTCCTTCCTGGGAGGAAGACTAGCATGACCTCAATGTCCTATACGCTCTCTAGGTACCAGTGCCATGTACTATAGGACAGAGACGAAAAGGCTCGATTTTTGTATACTCTCAATGATGAACCACATCAAAACACAAACCATCACCATATTAATAAAAACAGGTAACGTGACAATACAATCAACAATGAACAACACATGAACAAGACTGACCTTGTTGAACTTGGCAGCTGTCATCCTCTTCCCAGTGGAGAAGACCGATGCAGTCCCAAAAAGTGGATGTTTCCATTGATTAATTGTGAAGTATATAAGCAATGAGGAAACCCTCCTCAAAAACATATAAGCGATTATTTTTTCAAAATCGACAAGGCGAGAGGATTCGAGGTGTCACGGAGATAATGGTCTGTAAAACTTGACTCACAGTGCCACTGAGCCACGGACATAATGTCATCCACAGGGACCCCATTAAATAGGGCAGTGGAAGTCACTACGCCGCGGACACTGTGAGCCTTGGCTATGTCAACCTGCTTACCAGTGGCGGATTTGTGACAAAATTGGATACACTCTACAATCCACCTGGAAATGGTGTCCTTAGACGCCCTGCCATGGGGTTCAATATATGACAACCATAACGCTGACTGATCGGTCCGCCACTCCGAAGTACGCTGTTTGTACCGAAGTAGCGCCCGAACGGGACACCATGCTTTAGAATTAGGATCATATCTAGTTAAAGCAGGCAAAAAAATAGGTTGACCTGGATATTTCAAAGCCTGATTTTTAGCTAAGAAATTAATCCTAGGTAGTAACTTAAGGCCTTCCCCTGTAACCACAAAACGGTCATCCTCGGCTGATAAGGCATGAATCTCACTCCTACGCCTAGCCGAGGCCGCAGCAATTAAAAATACAGTTTTAAGAGTTAACATTTTCATAGAAATGGAACTAAGTGGTTCAAAAGGCTTATCTCCTAGTACTTGAAGCACTAGCGATAAACTCCAAGACGGAATCACCGGAGGATTCCTTGGTCTTAGATTGCCCATGCCTTTAATTAATACATTTAATGTACTTACTTCATCACTTCCCCTCCTAGCCAAGCAAGGAATAACAGTCATTAAAGCTGACTTATAACCAGCAATAGAGTTAGGCTTGAGGCTATAGGCATCATACAGGTGACAGAAGAAATCAGCTACTACCTGAATAGATGAATCCATTGGATTAATACATCTTTTTGAGCACCACTCTGCAAATCTGTTGATTTTATAGTTATATGCTCTGGAGGTTGACCACCTCCTGGCTTTGGCCATAAACATGGCTGCTTGCTCAGAAAAGCCCTCCTTAATTCTAGATTCCTTGACAACATCCACGCAGTCAATCTGAACATTGACGGATTGTTGTGAAGGGCCTTGCCCTGGAAGATAATGTCGTCCATCAGAGGTAGAGGAACCGGATTGCAGACCAGAAGGTCCAGCAGATCCGTATACCATGATCGGCGTGGCCAATCCGGGGTGATCAGAAGCACTTGGCATTCCTCCTGTCTGATTTTCTGAAGAATTTTTGGAATCAGGATTGCTGGAGGGAATGCGTATGCATACATTCTCCCCCAGCTGATAGCTAACGCATCTGTTGCGAAAGCGCTTGGATCTGGAATCGGAGAGACGCACGTCGTCATCTTCGCATTCTTCTTCGTTGCGAACAAATCGATGTTGGGTTTCCCCCAATGGTCGAACAGACGATCCGCCACACATTGATTTAGTTGCCATTCCATCGGTAAAACACTCATCCTTCGGCTCAATGAGTCTGCTAGCAGATTCAACCTACCCGGAATATGAACTGCCTTCAAGGTAATCCTGTGATCCAGGCACCAACAAAGCAGTCTCCATGTCATCATACAGAGACTGGGCGACTTCGTTCCGCCCTAGAGGTTTATGTAAGTCACAACTGTTGAGTTGTCTGAACGAATAAGAACAATCTTGCCCTGAACTTTCTGTAAGAAATGTTCCAGGCCCAGGACTACTGCACTTAGCTCGAGTAGATTGATATGTTCTTTTGACTGTTCCAGATTCCAAAGCCCTGATATTGTGGATTCTTCCAGGCAAGCTCCCCACCCCTCCATCGATGCATCTGTATACACAGTCACCTGAGGGTGGGGAGGGGTTAGCATAACCCCCACCAAGAGATTCTCCGTGTTTAACCACCATTGCAGGTGGTGAATCAGAGGCGCCAACACTGACACGTTCGAGTCCAGCGAACCTGTACTCTGGGTCCATTGCGTCATGAGAAATAACTGGATCAGCCGCCTGCGTAAGGCGGCCTGAGGAATGACTGGTTCCAATGAAACCATCAACCCCAGCATTCTCAAGTAAACCCGTGCCAGGACATGACGACTGTCGCACACTGACTGAATTACTGAGATGAGTTTCTGAACTCTCTCCTGAGTAGGATAAACATATCCTGTCTCTAGATCGAAGAACATCCCCAGGTAAACAAACTTCTGGGATGGAGTCAGCTCTGATTTTTGGAAATTGATTATCCAGCCCAAGTCTGTGAGAGTCTTCAAAACAATCTCCAGATTGGCCGATAAACTTTCCTGGGTGTGTGCTTTTAACAGCCAGTCGTCTATGTACGTGTGGACTGCTATGCTTCTCCTGCGGAGGTATGCGGTGATCGCAAGAACCACACGGGTGAAAACCCGAGGAGCCGTGGAAATTCCGAAGGGTAACACCCTGAATTCCCACTGTCTGCCCTGGAATGCAAATCTCAGGAAGCGACGGAAACTCCTGGCTATGGGGATGTGGAAATAAGCATCCTTCAAATCTATCGACGCTGTCCACATTCCCCTCTCTAACCCCGCCAACACCGAGCGCACAGTCTCCATCTTGAAACTGGGCGTCTCTATGAACTTGTTCAATGGCTTGAGGTTGAAAATTGGTCTCCACCCTCTGGTGTTTTTTGTTACTAAGAACACGGTTGAATAGAAGCCCGGACACCTTTGTGCCGGCTAAATAGCTCCTTTTTGTATGAGGGAAGTTATCTCCCCCTCGATACACAACCTTTGATCTGGATCTCTCGGATTCGGAGTCCAGATCGGCACGGGAGACAGTCGCGACGGCGGGCCTGTCATCCAATCGGGATGATACCCGACTGAAAGCCATCGCAAGACTAAACGGTCCTGAGTCAACCGTTCCCACTCTTGCATGTGGGCGGCCAGCCGGCCTCCCACCGGTCCACCTAGGGAGAGAGGTGGACATAAGGAGTGCAAGAGTGGCACTGTCTCCTCCGCCAGAAACACCAGAGTGGTTCTCACCGTGGCAATCGGCCCATCAGGCACGATTACCACGACCAGATCACCGCGTGCCACGCCCAGCACCACGCGCACCTCGGTGCGCGGGTGGCTGCCTGGCTGGCTGCGCCTGGGGAGCCTGCGCCCCCCTCACTGCTGGCCGAAGCGCACGCAGCCTAGGCCGACGCTGCGATGGCAGGTGCCCTCTGACTTGGCCACCTCCACCTCGAGCCTGCAGGGGACGATACGCAGGGGGTGCGGCGCGAACGCTCGCACGGCGGAGCACTTCAAACTGCTCGCGCAGCGCCCTCTGGTTATTGACCAGGGTCACCGTCTCCTGGAGGTGCTTGCATCCCTCACCTCCAAAGAGACCAGGACCTGTCATAGGCGTACGCAGTAGCCTATTGTACAGGTCCTGGGACGGGCACAGATTGTCCAAGGCAAACGTGCGTCTCGCCCGGACACTCCTGGTCACCGCCCGCGTCATGCAGTCCAGAGCCAGGTTGATACCATCCTGGATGGCTCTCTGGACTGTGGCCGGGCTCGGCTGGCGCGATGCGGATGCTGTTACCACCCTTTGTAACAGCTGGGAGACGTGGGACAGAGCAGCAATCGAAGCCCTCCCACTCTCCTCCGCATCACGCAGCGCGGTATTAGCCGAACGCAACGCGTTCGAACACAGAACACCCGTGTCAGAACGGGCGCCTGGCCGCCCATCTTCACCCAAAGCCGCGCGGTCATCCACGCTCGGCTTGGGTACCACACCGTACCGCTGGTAGTCCAGGGGCACGATGCGGCAACGCCTGGCCACCTCGCGAGGGGCCTTCGCGAGACGCCCATTCGACTTAATGGACGACTCCGCCGCCTCGAACATGTCAACGACATGTTCAGCCAGCGGCAGAGATGGCATGGCGTTAGCAGTAGCCCTACCAGCTAACCACGGCCTGTGGTCACGCTGGCTAGCCGACTGCTCCACGGGCAGATCTGGCCGAACACTTACCAGCCATTGGCAAGCGTCCGACCAATCCTCCTCCGTGGCTAGCTGCGAGCGCTCTACAAGACGGGGGCCTTCATCTTCCTCCTGAGCGCACGCAGCAGAGCTTGACGGCGGATATGCTGATACCCCTGGCAAGCCAGGGAAAGCATGCGGGCCCGAAAGAACAGGCATGCTAAACTCCCTGGCTTGACCAGGAGCAGGCGCCGTGGTAGAGCGCGGGGCAGACACCGCCCCACCACGGTCCCGGCCAGCACCAGCGACACGCTCGGCAAGCCGAGGTATGCGGTAACCCTGGCCATCAGCACCGCCCAGGGCCACCTTCTGGACCGTGAATTCTACTCCTGCGTGAGTCGATCCATGGAATACGTCGCCCGTATCCCCCGCGAGGGGTGCACAGACGTCGTACTCCATGGTCACGTCCCCAGACGGCGACCCTAGCAGGAAATCCTCTTCCTCCTGGCCAGAAAGATTAGACTCCGGGTCAGCAAAGAGAGCTAACCCGGACTGGCCAGGGAAGGTGCCATAGGAGGTACTGGCACCCGCGGCGTGCGGATCCCCCTGGACTGATAAGCAGCCCGCGGGTTCCTGCAACAGCCGTCCACGGCCCCTCGGCGCGGCACCAAGCCTGCTGCCAGGGTCGAGGATCGCCCCCACTAATGGGGCCACCTCTGAATCGTCGAACAACGTAACCGACCTATGGAAAAGTGACTCAGAGGTGGGGATCACCTGCTCTGAAGCAGACGCCGAGGACAACAAAGGATCTGGTCCAGGAAGCATGCTACAAAGCAACGCTGGGACCAAATCCTTTATCGTCCTCTTCATCTCTCCCAACATTTCGGACCGGAAGGCCTCCATATCCACCGCGGACGACGCCTTCCTCTTACCCTTCTTACTGACACCCTCTCTCTTCAGCTTCCTCTCCTCCTCCACCACCTTGTCCTTAGCCTGTAAACACAGAAACTCAGACATTAGCTCGCCCCCCCCCCCCCCCCCCCCATTGCTTACAGACCTCACACTTAAGCAGTGGTCCACAGGGACTACAGCTAAAGCATAAGTGGGGGACGAAACGATCCTTTAGGAACCGGCCACAGGACGGACAACCAGGTCTCTGAAACAGGACACAGGACGAGGACAATGAGCAAGTTAGTCAAGGTTAGAAAAAACTCAAAACCAACTAAAGAGGGAAAAGATCATAAAGATCAGAAACCATAAGAAAACCAGCGTTGGCCAAAACTTTAAATGTAAATAAAGAGCAAGGCTGATTATGACGTCATCAATCCCATGACAGAAATTAAATCGGTCCGCAACAAGCATCTAAGTGCAAGAATGAATTGTATTCCTAACATAACGTCCTCACTTGGATATTCAGACTACACACCATCAGATACACAATGATAACAATGGTAAATACAGTCATTATTTTTTCAAACAATTAACATCACCTCATATCATTAGTTAGATACCTGATACCTGGTATAGACAAACCATCCACCTGATGCACTGTATCACTCCACCAAGACCACGCCTCTTAACTCTCTCCACCTTAGGGGAAGGAATTGGATCAAGAGGGCAAAGTGAGAAGACCTTTATACTAGGCCTCCGACTCACTGGACATAGACTTTTTGGTTAGATAACCTAACAGTATTAGTAGGAAATGAAACCAAGGTGGAGAAAAACAAACTCTCTGATGCTGTGATGTCCATTACATATCCTCACCTAGACCTGTGGACATAAACACAAAGAGAGATTAGTATTACATAGCACCTAGTTGAAATAAACCAACTAAACAAGGCGCTTATCACGGTAAACGCGAGTCCCGGAAACACATTACAACGGGAAAAACTCGCTAGAATATATTTGAAATCACCTGATATAAGGATCCTGCGCCCTCCTCCGGCGAAGTAGCTCTCTCAGACATAATCCAGGTGATATACTCTCACACAACAAGACTAAATAAGCCCAGAACGAGTGAAAACTTTGCACAAGCACAAAAAGCATGTGAACCCTCTGCCAATAAATTAGCAAAGAGGAAGTAGTAGTCGGCGCATGCACGGTGGTGGGGCTGGCATCCACCGGACTACCCTCTGTCTACCTGCCCAGTAGAGGCACCTAACTGTTTTTAATCTGAGTGTTTATTGAGTGAATGCCAATATTTAGCAATATCAAAAGTATTAGGGAGGTAAGTATACTCTTGATGTGAAATCATTCTATTCCAAATTATTGGCTGAGATAATTGCAACATAAAACGCTGATAGACCGAGCCACTGTGGGGCGGAGATGCTGGGATCGTATCAGGGTGGTAAGTATCAACTCTCTCGTGAAAAACGAAATCCATGACTTCGTTTATTTCACATCAAGACTATACTTACCACCCTGATACTCTATGATATAGCCAGAATTCGTAAGTGAATTCGGCGGGAGAGAGGCGAAGGTCAGAAGACCGGCTCATCCCTGGAAGAGCAAGCTCGTTTGCTTCTGGAGCACAAAAAACATCTGAAATTGCGTATGTAAACACAATCAGGAAATGACTTGGAAATCGGATAACATGACTGATGTTGAGAGTAATGACCGTTTAACATTCGCTCACCCCCCCTTCTTTTAAAGAGGGAGCGATGACCTCAGTGCTAAAGTACTATAAGACATCGGACGAAAGCTTCATTCCGTACACTCTCTGATGGAATCACAAAGAACACAAACCATCACCATTTTAGTAAGTACTAAAAATCGTGACAAAAAATAACCATCACCAAATATACGACTAAGCTATTTTGACGCGATTCCCTTTAATCTCCGCTGGCGATGATAGGTACAGTACGGAAAAGCGGGGATTACCCCACTAAATTGCACTGTGTGTGAGTCAACGGCCGTATATACATATTTACAAACATATACAGATTTAACGTTTATATAAAATCGATAAGGCAAGCAGATTTGACGTGTCACGGAGGTAATGATCTGTTAAACTAGACTCACAGTGCAATTGTGCTACTGACATAATGTCATCCATGGGCACTCCGTTAAACAGAGCCGTGGACGCCACTATGCCACTGACACTATGAGACTTTGTCATGTCAACTTGTTTTCCTGTGGCGGCTTTGTGGCAATAGTGGATGCATTTCACAATCCACCTAGAAATGGTATCTTCAGAAGCTCTCCCATGGGGTTCAATGTAAGATAGACATAAAGC
The DNA here is from genome assembly GCA_034401795.1 of Chaetoderma sp. LZ-2023a. Lineage (NCBI taxonomy): Eukaryota > Metazoa > Mollusca > Caudofoveata > Chaetodermatida > Chaetodermatidae > Chaetoderma > Chaetoderma sp. LZ-2023a. Next base: position 15,672,412 of record CM067368.1, on the reverse strand, counting down.
ACTATGGTCCGTCCGCCATTCTTGTGTACGTTGTTTATAACATGTTAATGCACAGCCCGGACAAGAAGCCTTTGAATTACGATCAAACCTAGTCAAAGCGGGTAAAACTATAGGCTGACCAGGATATTTTAAAGGTTTTTCGCCATAAAGTTAACTCTAGGTAGAAGCCTAAGGCCTTCCCCTGTAACCATAAAACGGTCTAGCATGTATTACACGTCTTCACCTGGCTGAAGCTGTAGCAATCAGAAAAACTGTTTGTACACCATTGGATTGATACATCTTTTTGAGCCCCATTCAGCAAATCTGGTCATTTTATAATTATATGCTCTGGAGGTTGACCCCCTTCTGGCTTTTGCCATGAAAATGGCTGCTTGCTAAGAAAAGACCTCCTTAACGGCTAATTCCTTGACAACATCCGCACAGTCAATTGGAATATTGACGGGTTGTTGAGCAAGGCCTTGCCCTGGAAGATTATGTTGTCCATCAGAGGCAGAGGAACAGGCTTGCAGACCAGAAGGTCCAGCAGATCCATATACCATGATTGGCGTGGCCATTTTGGGGCGAGCAGAGGCACTTGGCATTCCTGCTGCCTGATTTTCTGGAGAACTTTTGGAATCAGGAATGCTGGCGGGAATGCGTCTGCATACATTCCCTCCCAGCTAATAGCCAATGCATCTATTGCGATAGCGCTCGGATCTGGAATTTGAGCGACGTACTTCATCATCTTCGCATTCTTGCTCGTTGCGAATAAATCTATGTTGGGCTTGCCCCAGTGGTTGAACAGACAGTCTGCCACACATTGATTTAGTTACCATTCCATGGGAAGAATGCTCATTCTTCGGCTCAATGAGTCTGCTAATAGATTTAGCCTTCCCGGAATATGAATTGCTCTCAGGGAAATCCCATGATCTAGGCACCAGCAAAGCAGTTTCCATGCCATCATACAGACTGCGCGACTTCGTTCCGCCCTGGCGGTTTATGTAAGTCACTACTGTTGTATTGTCTGATCGAACCAGAACACTCTTGCCCTTGACCGTCTCTAGGAAGTGTTCAATGGCTAAGACCACTGGTCGCATTTCTAGCAGATTGATGTTCTTTTGACTGATCCAGATTCCAAAGCCCTGATACTTTGTCTTCTTCCAGGCAAGCTCCCCCATCCCTCAAAAACTGGCTTCCTAAGAGAACCAGACCCAGAGGCGGGAACACTGTCCTGGAGCAAATGAGGAAGACAAAGACGAACTTGACCCGGGAAGCAAGCTGCGAAGCAACTCCGGGACAAGATCAGTGATTGTCTTCTTCATTTCTCCCATCATCTCAAGACGGAAGGCTTCCATGACTCTTTGTCCAGTCACCTTTTCTCATCCGCTGCCCAGTCCTTTACCTGCTGATTCATAAAATCAGTGAAACCGCCACCGGCCACGACTCACACACATGGTAATTTAGTAAGGACCCGCATGTACTGCACCTAGCGCAGTCATGAAGGAAGTAACGGGCCTTCACAGAATGGAGGCAGGAAGGGCATTTGTTTTCAATGACCCTCCGAAACGACACAAATGGAAACAATTAGTTTTTAGTTATGACGTACCAAAAAAACAATTGCAGCAGGCTAATAAATTCCTTAAGGAAAATTTAGACCACTAGATGAAATTATAAGTCAGGACCATAGAAAAACACTATGGCCTGACTAAAAGTAAACAAATCCTAAAAAGTTCTTATTCTCCTACATGAATCACATACATGTAGAACAATTAGAATTTAAATTTGAATACTTGACAGGCGAATGCTAGACTCCACACTCAAAACAAAGATTCATTAGTACTTGAAGTTTATTAACACAATGACCCTATGCAAACCATCAAGACAGATAAATAACACAACACTCTGTCATAAAATTTCCAAATATTCTTAGAAATAAAATGACTGAAAATTTCTCTCTCCATACTAAGCCTCAGAAGACAACTCCTGAAGAACGAGTGACATCTGATGAACTAAACGAAATCTAGGATTTCTTTTTTCATGAGAGAGTTGATACTTACCTCCCTAATACTTTTGATATTGCTAAATATTGGCGTTCACTCAATAAACACTCAGATTAAAAACAGTTAGGTGCCACTACTGGGCAGGTAGACAGAGGGTAGTCCGGCGGATGCCAGCCCCACCACCGCGCATGCGCCGACTACTACTTCCTCTGACTAATTTATTGGCTGACACACATGCAACTAATAAGAGCCTGAAGACCGAGCCTCTGTGGGGTGGAGAGGCCGGGTCCATATCTAGGGAGGTAAGTATCAACTCTCTCGTGAAAAAAGAAATCCTAGATTTCGTTTATTTCACATCAAGAGTATACTTACCTCCCTAATACTTTTGATATTGCCAGAATTCGACAGGGAATTCGGCGGGAGGGAGGCGAGGTCAAAAGACCAGCTCTTCCCTATGCGCTTTCACGCGTTCAAGGCACTTAAACATCTGAAACTGTGTGAAACACAGTCAGGATTTGAAGAAACATCGGCTAACACCAACCGATGGATGAGATGACCGATGTCATATGCGCTCCCCCCCCCCCCCCCTCCTTCCTGGGAGGAAGACTAGCATGACCTCAATGTCCTATACGCTCTCTAGGTACCAGTGCCATGTACTATAGGACAGAGACGAAAAGGCTCGATTTTCGTATACTCTCAATGATGAACCACATCAAAACACAAACCATCACCATATTAATAAAAACAGGTAACGTGACAATACAACCAACAATAAACAACACATGAACAAGACTGACCTTGTTGAACTTGGCAGCTGTCATCCTCTTCCCAGTGGAGAAGACCGATGCAGTCCCAAAAAGTGGATGTTTCCATTGATTAATTGTGAAGTATATAAGCAATGAGGAAACCCTCCTCAAAAACATATAAGCGATTATTTTTTCAAAATCGACAAGGCGAGAGGATTCGAGGTGTCACGGAGATAATGGTCTGTAAAACTTGACTCACAGTGCCACTGAGCCACGGACATAATGTCATCCACAGGGACCCCATTAAATAGGGCAGTGGAAGTCACTACGCCGCGGACACTGTGAGCCTTGGCTATGTCAACCTGCTTACCAGTGGCGGATTTGTGACAAAATTGGATACACTCTACAATCCACCTGGAAATGGTGTCCTTAGACGCCCTGCCATGGGGTTCAATATATGACAACCATAACGCTGACTGATCGGTCCGCCACTCCGAAGTACGCTGTTTGTACCGAAGTAGCGCCCGAACGGGACACCATGCTTTAGAATTAGGATCATATCTAGTTAAAGCAGGCAAAAAAATAGGTTGACCTGGATATTTCAAAGCCTGATTTTTAGCTAAGAAATTAATCCTAGGTAGTAACTTAAGGCCTTCCCCTGTAACCACAAAACGGTCATCCTCGGCTGATAAGGCATGAATCTCACTCCTACGCCTAGCCGAGGCCGCAGCAATTAAAAATACAGTTTTAAGAGTTAACATTTTCATAGAAATGGAACTAAGTGGTTCAAAAGGCTTATCTCCTAGTACTTGAAGCACTAGCGATAAACTCCAAGACGGAATCACCGGAGGATTCCTTGGTCTTAGATTGCCCATGCCTTTAATTAATACATTTAATGTACTTACTTCATCACTTCCCCTCCTAGCCAAGCAAGGAATAACAGTCATTAAAGCTGACTTATAACCAGCAATAGAGTTAGGCTTGAGGCTATAGGCATCATACAGGTGACAGAAGAAATCAGCTACTACCTGAATAGATGAATCCATTGGATTAATACATCTTTTTGAGCACCACTCTGCAAATCTGTTGATTTTATAGTTATATGCTCTGGAGGTTGACCCCCTCCTGGCTTTGGCCATAAACATGGCTGCTTGCTCAGAAAAGCCCTCCTTAATTCTAGATTCCTTGACAACATCCACGCAGTCAATCTGAACATTGACGGATTGTTGTGAAGGGCCTTGCCCTGGAAGATAATGTCGTCCATCAGAGGTAGAGGAACCGGATTGCAGACCAGAAGGTCCAGCAGATCCGTATACCATGATCGGCGTGGCCAATCCGGGGCGATCAGAAGCACTTGGCATTCCTCCTGTCTGATTTTCTGAAGAATTTTTGGAATCAGGATTGCTGGAGGGAATGCGTATGCATACATTCTCCCCCAGCTGATAGCTAACGCATCTGTTGCGAAAGCGCTTGGATCTGGAATCGGAGAGACGCACGTCGTCATCTTCGCATTCTTCTTCGTTGCGAACAAATCGATGTTGGGTTTCCCCCAATGGTCGAACAGACGATCCGCCACACATTGATTTAGTTGCCATTCCATCGGTAAAACACTCATCCTTCGGCTCAATGAGTCTGCTAGCAGATTCAACCTACCCGGAATATGAACTGCCTTCAAGGTAATCCTGTGATCCAGGCACCAACAAAGCAGTCTCCATGTCATCATACAGAGACTGGGCGACTTCGTTCCGCCCTAGAGGTTTATGTAAGTCACAACTGTTGAGTTGTCTGAACGAATAAGAACAATCTTGCCCTGAACTTTCTGTAAGAAATGTTCCAGGCCCAGGACTACTGCTCTTAGCTCGAGTAGATTGATATGTTCGTTTGACTGGTCCAGATTCCAAAGCCCTGATATTGTGGATTCTTCCAGGCAAGCTCCCCACCCCTCCATCGATGCATCTGTATACACAGTCACCTGAGGGTGGGGAGGGGTTAGCATAACCCCCACCAAGAGATTCTCCGTGTTCAACCACCATTGCAGGTGGTGAATCAGAGGCGCCAACACTGACACGTTCGAGTCCAGCGAACCTGTACTCTGGGTCCATTGCGTCATGAGAAATAACTGGATCGGCCGCCTGCGTAAGGCGGCCTGAGGAATGACTGGTTCCAATGAAACCATCAACCCCAGCATTCTCAAGTAAACCCGTGCCAGGACATGACGACTGTCGCACACTGACTGAATTACTGAGATGAGTTTCTGAACTCTCTCCTGAGTAGGATAAACATATCCTGTCTCTAGATCGAAGAACATCCCCAGGTAAACAAACTTCTGGGATGGAGTCAGCTCTGATTTTTGGAAATTGATTATCCAGCCCAAGTCTGTGAGAGTCTTCAAAACAATCTCCAGATTGGCCGATAAACTTTCCTGGGTGTGTGCTTTTAACAGCCAGTCATCTATGTACGTGTGGACTGCTATGCTTCTCCTGCGGAGGTATGCGGTGATCGCAAGAACCACACGGGTGAAAACCCGAGGAGCCGTGGAAATTCCGAAGGGTAACACCCTGAATTCCCACTGTCTGCCCTGGAATGCAAATCTCAGGAAGCGACGGAAACTCCTGGCTATGGGGATGTGGAAATAAGCATCCTTCAAATCTATCGACGCTGTCCACATTCCCCTCTCTAACCCCGCCAACACCGAGCGCACAGTCTCCATCTTGAAACTGGGCGTCTCTATGAACTTGTTCAATGGCTTGAGGTTGAAAATTGGTCTCCACCCTCTGGTGTTTTTTGTTACTAAGAACACGGTTGAATAGAAGCCCGGACACCTTTGTGCCGGCTGAATAGCTCCTTTTTGTATGAGGGAAGTTATCTCCCCCTCGATACACAACCTTTGATCTGGATCTCTCGGATTCGGAGTCCAGATCGGCACGGGAGACAGTCGCGACGGCGGGCCTGTCATCCAATCGGGATGATACCCGACTGAAAGCCATCGCAAGACTAAACGGTCCTGAGTCAACCGTTCCCACTCTTGCATGTGGGCGGCCAGCCGGCCTCCCACCGGTCCACCTAGGGAGAGAGGTGGACATAAGGAGTGCAAGAGTGGCACTGTCTCCTCCGCCAGAAACACCAGAGTGGTTCTCACCGTGGCAATCGGCCCATCAGGCACGATTACCACGACCAAATCACCGCGTGCCACGCCCAGCACCATGCGCACCTCGGTGCGCGGGTGGCTGCCTGGCTGGCTGCGCCTGGGGAGCCTGCGACCCCCTCACTGCTGGCCGAAGCGCACGCAGCCTAGGCCGACGCTGCGATGGCAGGTGCCCTCTGACTTGGCCACCTCCACCTCGAGCCTGCAGGGGACGATACGCAGGGGGTGCGGCGCGAACGCTCGCACGGCGGAGCACTTCAAACTGCTCGCGCAGCGCCCTCTGGTTATTGACCAGGGTCACCGTCTCCTGGAGGTGCTTGCATCCTTCACCTCCAAAGAGACCAGGACCTGTCATAGGCGTACGCAGTAGCCTATTGTACAGGTCCTGGGACGGGCACAGATTGTCCAAGGCAAACGTGCGTCTCGCCCGGACACTCCTGGTCACCGCCCGCGTCATGCAGTCCAGAGCCAGGTTGATACCATCCTGGATGGCTCTCTGGACTGTGGCCGGGCTCGGCTGGCGCGATGCGGATGCTGTTACCACCCCTTGTAACAGCTGGGAGACGTGGGACAGAGCAGCAATCGAAGCCCTCCCACTCTCCTCCGCATCACGCAGCGCGGTATTAGCCGAACGCAACGCGTTCGAACACAGAACACCCGTGTCAGAACGGGCGCCTGGCCGCCCATCTTCACCCAAAGCCGCGCGGTCATCCACGCTCGGCTTGGGTACCACACCGTACCGCTGGTAGTCCAGGGGCACGATGCGGCAACGCCTGGCCACCTCGCGAGGGGCCTTCGCGAGACGCCCATTCGACTTAATGGACGACTCCGCCGCCTCGAACATGTCAACGACATGTTCAGCCAGCGGCAGAGATGGCATGGCGTTAGCAGTAGCCCTACCAGCTAACCACGGCCTGTGGTCACGCTGGCTAGCCGACTGCTCCACGGGCAGATCTGGCCGAACACTTACCAGCCATTGGCAAGCGTCCGACCAATCCTCCTCCGTGGCTAGCTGCGAGCGCTCTACAAGACGGGGGCCTTCATCTTCCTCCTGAGCGCACGCAGCAGAGCTTGACGGCGGATATGCTGATACCCCTGGCAAGCCAGGGAAAGCATGCGGGCCCGAAAGAACAGGCATGCTAAACTCCCTGGCTTGACCAGGAGCAGGCGCCGTGGTAGAGCGCGGGGCAGACACCGCCCCACCACGGTCCCGGCCAGCACCAGCGACACGCTCGGCAAGCCGAGGTATGCGGTAACCCTGGCCATCAGCACCGCCCAGGGCCACCTTCTGGACCGTGAATTCTACTCCTGCGTGAGTAGATCCATGGAATAAATCGCCCGTATCCCCCGCGAGGGGTGCACAGACGTCGTACTTCATGGTCACGTCCCCAGACGGCGACCCTAGCAGGAAATCCTCTTCCTCCTGGCCAGAAAGATTAGACTCCGGGTCAGCAAAGAGAGCTAACCCGGACTGGCCAGGGAAGGTGCCATAGGAGGTACTGGCACCCGTGGCGTGCGGATCCCCCATGACTGATAAGCAGCCCGCGGGTTCCTGCGACAGCCATCCATGGCCCCTCGGCGCGGCACCAAGCCTGCTGCCAGGGTCGAGGATCGCCCCCACTAATGGGGCCACCTCTGAATCGTCGAACAACGTAACCGACCTATGGAAAAGTGACTCAGAGGTGGGGATCACCTGCTCTGAAGCAGACGCTGAGGACAACAAAGGATCTGGTCCAGGAAGCATGCTACGAAGCAACTCTGGGACCAAATCCTTTATCGTCCTCTTCATCTCTCCCAACATTTCGGACCGGAAGGCCTCCATATCCACCACGGACGAGGCCTTCCTCTTACCCTTCTTACTGACACCCTCTCTCTTCTGCTTCCTCTCCTCCTCCACCACCTTGTCCTTAGCCTGTAAACACAGAAACTCAGACATTAGCTCGGCCCCCCCCCCCCCCCCCCCCCCCATTGCTTACAGACCTCACACTTAAGCAGTGGTCCACAGGGACTACAGCTAAAGCATAAGTGGGGGACGAAACGATCCTTTAGGAACCGGCCACAGGACGGACAACCAGGTCTCTGAAACAGGACACAGGACGAGGACAATGAGCAAGTTAGTCAAGGTTAGAAAAAACTCAAAACCAACTAAAGAGGGAAAAGATCATAAAGATCAGTAACCATAAGAAAACCAACGTTGGCCAAAACTTTAAATGTAAATAAAGAGCAAGGCTGATTATGACGTCATCAATCCCATGACAGAAATTAAATCGGTCCGCAACAAGCATCTAAGTGCAAGAATGAATTGTATTCCTAACATAACGTCCTCACTTGGATATTCAGACTACACACCATCAGATACACAATGATAACAATGGTAAATACAGTCATTATTTTTTCAAATAATTAACATCACCTCATATCATTAGTTAGATACCTGATACCTGGTACAGACAAACCATCCACCTGATGCACTGTATCACTCCACCAAGACCACGCCTCTTAACTCTCTCCACCTTAGGGGAAGGAATTGTATCAAGAGGGCAAAGTGAGAAGACCTTTATACTAGGCCTACGACTCACTGGACATAGACTTTTTGGTTAGATAACCTAACAGTATTAGTAGGAAATGGAACCAAGGTGGAGAAAAACAAACTCTCTGATGCTGTGATGTCCATTACATATCCTCACCTAGACTTGTGGACATAAACACAAAGAGAGATTAGTATTATATAGCACCTAGTTGAAATAAACCAACTAAACAAGGCGCTTATCACGGTAAACGCGAGTCCCGGAAACACATTACAACGGGAAAAACTCGCTAGAATATATTTGAAATCACCTAATATAAAGATCCTGCACCCTCCTCCGGCGAAGTAGCTCTCTCAGACATAATCCAGGTGATATACTCTCACACAACAAGACTAAATAAGCCCAGAACGAGTGAAAACTTTGCACAAGCACAAAAAGCATGTGAACCCTCTGCCAATAAATTAGCAAAGAGGTAGTAGTAGTCGGCGCATGTGCGGTGGTGGGGCTGGCATCCGCCGGACTACCCTCTGTCTACCTGCCCAGTAGGGGCACCTAACTGTTTTTAATCTGAGTGTTTATTGAGTGAACGCCAATATTTAGCAATATCAAAAGTATTAGGGAGGTAAGTATACTCTTGATGTGAAAAACAACAGGAATACCTGATACTGAATCCAAAGTCTGTGATGGGGGGAGAATGCAGGAAAATTACTTTTGATGGTAATAATTCCCTCAGCAAACTCATAATAAATTATATGGACCCAGAAAACCAAGTATAAATTATTGTTCAAATAAAGGATACTGTCCGAAATCAGCTAAATGTGTCTGATGGCTAGGACCAGGCGCCTCCTCCGGCGACTTGGCAGCATCAGACCTAATATAGCAAGTCAAAATCAAGTTGCAGAACAACTTAAAGCTTCAAAAAGCTTCAAAAGCAAAACTAGAAAGCGTGTTGCAATGGCAGGTCAATAATTTCAGAAGAGAATGAGACAGCCCCGTGCATGCGCAAGTTTGGGCTGCACATCCGCTGGACTGTCAGTTGAGTAACCTCGCCCAGTGGGGGCAGTTTCTTTTTAATTCAACGTCTATTGAAGCTAGGTCGATATTTGGAAAATATCAGAGAATATCAGAGTGGTAAGTATAATCTTGACATGAAATTTACTTTTCACATTAATGCCAAAGGTATATCATGTCTATGTTCAAATAGTTAAATTTTGCTGAAACTCAAATATTTAATTACTGTCATTAAGTTTTAATTTAGCGTTTAAAGACCCATGTATTAAAAAGCCCACTAAAGGTTACATTCAATAATTAAACCCGTCTGCTATTTCTTAAATGTCATCCATTATCCTTCGAAATATTCAAACAGTTTGGCTATATAGATATATTTATCTAACGTAAAGCTAAATCTTTTGCTATTAGACATTACAAACTCTAGACAATGAAATTTTATTATTATTATTAATTATTATTATTATTATTATTAATTATTATTATTATTCATATCGCCAAAGGCTAGTGTAAGTATTGCAGTTGGTGTCATCTGTTTGTCTGTCTGTTCGTTTGTTTGTTTGTCTGTTTATCTGTGGGAGATCTCTGGAGTCCGAGAAGGTAGAATCACCAAATTTGGCATATCGATTCATATTGCAGATGCTAGGCCAAAAATGAGTTTGAGGTCTAACAGTCTAATATCTAGGTCACATGGTCACTAAGTGCATCCCGCAATACAGATTTTTTGCCATAAATTGGGAACGCAAATAGGCAGAATCACCGAATTTGGCACATTCATTCATATTATAGGTGGCTAGAAGTTACTGTTCTATGAGATTCAGAACACAGCATCAAATATCTAGGTCATGGAGTAACTAAGTGCATAGCAAAATACAAATTTTTGGCCATAACTCTGGATTGCAAGAAGGCAGAATCACGAGATTTATTACACATGTACGCCTTCAATCATATTACAACAATTTATGATTACTTTGAGTTTGGGGTCACTGGATCAACTATCTACATAGGTCACTAAGCGCATTGTCAAGACAGAGCTCAAAGGTGTGAGTAAGCATCTCCCTCGAGTGCATTCTAGTTATTATCACATTACAGGCAGCACATATTTGTCACAATTGTAAGATAGAAATCAATACATACTAAAGACACCTCCAGCCAATCAGAACCATCAGGCCAACCATTAAACCATATGCTATCTGAAAATGATGTGTATTAAGCCTTTAAGAGTCATATCAGGCAAAAGCAGCTTCTGCAGTGCTCTTGAGAAATGTCTATATCAATTTTCTCATAGAAAATGTCCATTTACAGACCAAGAGACTATTTTTGAAAATATACCACTGGAATGACTTGCTCTTCTCTCGGTCTGTAAATGAACATTTTCTATGAGATAATTGAAATTTTCTTGAATAAATTTCGAGAGTTAAGGGTTAAAATTAGTAGATGCAAATCTGAGTATTTCACCTCAGCAAAGCACTATGATTACGTGTCTCAGTCTGAAGGAGTGATCATAGATTAGATTGTGTTAAATTGCCAAAAATTCTACTTCACGATTATTAATCATATAGTGGCCAAGCAGACCAAATATAGCTCCTGAAGTACATTTACAAAGCAGGAATTTTGATTTTCTCGATCAATCAAGACAATTAACCCGGTAATACTCCGCCAAAAATGTTGTCAGTAGTGGCCTTGAGAAATATCCATTTTCAGAGCAATAGAAGACTATTTCTGCTGGAATGACTGGATTGAAAAGAGCCAGTTATTCAAGGGTTAAATTTTCTCCTGGCCTACAAATGGGTATTTTCTATGAGAAAATTGTAATTTTCTTGAATAAATTTGAGGTTCGATGAATCAATCTAACTGTTTAATGGCCAAATTTGGTCAAGAAAATTAAAAATATAATTTTTGAAAATTTATCACTGGAATGACTGACTCGGTTATCGAGCCAGTCATTCCAGTGATAAATTTTCAAAAATTGTAATCTCTCGGTCTGTGAATGGACATTCAACAAGACCATAGAGGAGGCCAGTATGACCATTAACCCTTTAATGGCCATACCGGCCAAAACCGGCCTCTGCTATGGTCTTATGGAATGTCCATTTACAGGCCAAGAGAATACAATTTTTGGAAATTTACCACTGGAATGACTGGCTTGATAACCGAGCCAGTCATTCCAGCGATAAATTTTCGAAAATTGTATTCTCTTGGCTTGTAAATGGACAATCAATAAGAAAATAGTTAAGTTTTCTTGATCAAATTTGATCATTAAAGGGGTAAGCTGTTTCGAGAGTAATTGTACATGTAAATGGCTGAATTATCTTACCTCATGAAAGACAGCGTTCTTATTCAAAAGGTACATCTGAAAGAGAACATACAGAACAACATATCAATGGTCTCAATCACGTAACACTGATGCTCGGGAGAGTAGACACTCTATCATGTCTATAGTCTAGTAGTTCTGAAATGGGACCCATGAAAATCATGTATGATTTCTAAATGCTAATAAGTTTTATAGGTTTTTGTACAAACATACCAACACAATCTAGCCCTGGACCTTCATATTCATAGCTAATTTCTCTCTAATTTTAGAATGGATGATGAAAACTGCATGAGCATCTTAAATTTCAGTATGAGACACCCAGATTTCAGTATGGGACCCCAGATTTCATATTGGGACACCCACATTTCTAGGTGTGGGGGGTCTAGTGGGACCTCCAAAATTTAGATGCCATGAGAAACACTGTGTGAGTCACAACTAGATTACAGTTGCTACATATTATCCTCCTGACAAGGGAGGAATCCAGTTTTAGCTATGCCATGCCCATCTCTAGCTAAGCTCCAACCACACTTCACCCATGTTGGGATCAATCAATCCCTGCACTCTCTGAATCTCAATTTCCAGAAATCTACAACAGGTTAGTAGAATGTTTATTAAATAGTAAAGATATACTATTCGTACAACAATGCTTAGCCCATCATCAATTAAGCGGTCACGGCGATCTTGGCTCTACGCTATTAATGACGTATTTGATTATAACATCATCCTACATGTCACCTAGTTGATTAATGATTATGATGTCATCTGATTGACTGAGAAGCTGGATTCCTCCATTACAGTAAGATTTATGCAATATAATATGAAATTTTTTGCACAAGCGAGTGTTTTATTTAATGAAGTGACCTGATCTGTCACTCAAGTACAAAGAGGTATCTGACATCATAATCAAATATGTCATGCTAGCCGACGTCACAATCAAAATGACGTACAGCTCTATCAGAAAAATTCAAGTCTGTTACTAGTGTACGAATTGCATTTACAATTTAATAAACATTGTTTAATATTTTTGAAACTAATTTGACTGGCAGCGTACTTGATAGTTGCATTGAAATTTAGATTTTTGGCATTCAGGTTTCAAAGTTTCAAACTGATTCCAGTACACATAAAGTGAGTGGAGTTTAGCTAGCTAGAAATGATCCCTCTTTTCACCATCTTCTACACAAGCAATGACTATATATACTCAATACTAGAGATATTGATTAAAAAATCTAAACCATTAATTGCTAAATTTGGTAAAAAAAAATTCCAAATATTTGCTTTGTGAATGTCCATTTTCAGGCCAAGAGACTATTTTTGAAAATTTGCTGGAATGACTGGCTTGGTTGCCAAGCCAGTCATTCCAGTCATAAATTTTCAAAAATAGTATTCTCTTGGTCTGCAAATGAACAATCTTCAAGACAACTACAGAGACCGGAGTGAGCCAGTCACTCCAATGGTAAATTTTCAAAATTAGTCTCTTGGCCAGCAAATGGACATTCCTCAAGACAGCCACAAGGCCGGTTTGGGCCGGCTTGGCCATGAAAGGGTTAAGTTAGAATTGAAAGTACGTGTGCACAAAATGCAATAATTGGGACTCAAATCTGATATTCATGATCACTGATAGCGCTTGACTCGATCACAGACCCACACTGCAGTATAGAATTCATATTTAGCATGCCCCATGACAAAAACAATCAATTAACCCGTAAGCATTGAATTTATTCAATAAATTTTAATTTTCTCATATAAAATGTCTATTTGCAGACCAAGATGACTATTTTTGAAAATTTACTACTGGAATGACTGGCTGGACTATTGAGCCAGTCATTCGAGTGGTAAATTAAAAAAAAATAGTCTTCTCTTGGTCTGCAAATGGACATTTCTCATGACTACTGCAGAATGCAGGAAATGTCAATTTCCCTTTCTCCGAGATCTAACAATACTCACCATTCTGTTACTTCTGATATACAGCTGGCCTTGACAGCGGCTCTAGGATTATAGACTTAGAAAGCTTTACCGACTCCTGGGAACCGGGTACCCGGCTCCCCACTGCCGAGTACCCGTTTACCATAGAGCTCATATTGTTTGCATAGCCACCAAACAAGAGAAAACTATGGCTTGCCTCCGTGGGGCTGGGAGGCTGGGTCCGTAACAGAATGGTGAGTATTGTTAGATCTCGGAGAAAGGGAAATTGACATTTCCTGCATTCTCCTTCGATCAATACTCACCATTCTGTTACTTCTGATATACACCAGATTTGATCAGTAACCTGGTGGGAAGGGGCAAGCCATACATGCTAATTTTGCCCCTTGGAGAAAGATTTTAGACTTCAAACTTGACTAACGGAGACCTAAAAGGACCGTCAAGTTTACGGAACCGAATCACATTCGCGTCACAGCCCCCCCCCCCTTTTTCCTCCTAAGAAAAGGGAGAGAACTAACGAACATGTATCTCGCCTGAAAACACCAATATGCCAAGAGGGCTAACTACTCCCTGCATATCGCTTGTATTAGCCTGAGAATGAGCATGAATATATAAGATGAATGAACATGATACATATACATAATACAAAAAACTCTCACTTGTTGAATTACCTTATGATAACAGGACTTCAGACGTACCGCCTACAACCATACACCGGTTCGGCCATCAGTGACACAATCTGGTTGACATCCTCTCGCTTGACCATGTCTGCTTTAGGTTCTTTTCTTACCAAAGTGAAAAAAGGGGAAAAGCAGTGTGGTCACTAACTATCGTTTCAAAACAGCTAAAGCGAGTGGATTGGCTGAGTCTGACACATCCCTCATATAGTAATCCGTAAATGAGGACTCACAGTGCCATTGTGCAACGGCCATGATGTCCTCTAACGGAACACCATTGTAAAGGGCGGTCGAGGCGGCTATTCCTCTAACATCGTGTGCCCTTACGCCCTGCACCTGGTGCCCAGTCGCCATCTCATGAGTAGTCTGAATGCATTCGACCACCCAACGAGAGATAGTATCCATGGATGCGGCGCCATAAGGCTTTTTATGGCAGATCCACAAATGTCTATCGTTCGACCGTAACGAGTCAGTCCGTTTCTTGTACTTAGTCAAAGCACGGACCGGGCACCAGACACTGGCATCACGATCAAACCTGGTTAACTTCGGTATAATGATCGGTTTGCCGGGATATCTCAAAGATTGGTTCTTTGACATAAATTCTGCTCTTGGCAGAAGACGCAGACCTTCTCCAGAAACAATAAATCGGTTCCTCTCTGCCGAAAGCGCATGGATCTCACTGCGCCTTCTAGCTGAGGAAGCTGCCAATAGAAAGACCGCCTTTAGAGTCAAATGCTTTAGACTAGCCGAACGCAACGGTTCGAATGGGTGCTTGGCCAGTACATTAAGCACTAAAGATAGACTCCAGGCTGGAATGACTACCGGTTGTCTCGGTCGGAGATTGCTCATTCCCTTCAGCATCACGTTTAACTGGGCCACCTCTGGACTATCCCTGTTGGCTAGACAAGGGATAACTGATGCCAGAGCTGACTTGTATCCAGCAATTGTGACGGGAGCTAGTCCTGTAAAGAACAGCTCACAGAGAAAATCTGCTATTTGCTGAATAGTGGATTGAAAGGTATCAATACCCTTTTCTTCACACCAGTCTGCAAATCTGTTAACCTTGTTGTTATATGACTTGAAGGTTGACCTCCTTCTCGCAGCTGCGATGAAATCAGCAGCCTGTCGAGAAAAGCCTTCCGACGTGGAACGTTGTTTGACAACATCCACGCAGTCAATTTGAACATTTCGGGACGCTCGTGTAGGAAGCGTCCCTTCGCCTG
The DNA here is from genome assembly GCA_034401795.1 of Chaetoderma sp. LZ-2023a. NCBI lineage: Eukaryota > Metazoa > Mollusca > Caudofoveata > Chaetodermatida > Chaetodermatidae > Chaetoderma > Chaetoderma sp. LZ-2023a. The sequence continues at coordinate 15,656,872 of CM067368.1, read as the reverse complement.
GGAGATTATGTTCGGAATCTCGGGCAACTGCACAGGATTTTCCACCAGCAGATCTAGAAGATCCGTGAACCACGCCCTGCTTGGCCAATACGGCGCTATTAACAGGACCAGACACGGTTCCTCCCTGACCTTCACCAATACCTTCGGTAGAAGAATGGTGGGTGGATACGCGTAAGCGTGCATCCCTCTCCAGCTTATCGCCAGAGCGTCTGTATCGACGGCATTTGGATCTGGAATCGGCGAGACATATGTCATGATTTGAGCATTTTCCTTTGTGGCGAACAAGTCCACGTTGGGTTTGCCCCAATGCTCGAAGATCCGTCGTAGAACTGGAGGGTTGAGGGACCATTCTGTTGGCAGAATTCTCTGTCTGCGAGACAAAGCATCCGCCAGAATGTTCAATCGGCCAGGAATATGAGCTGCTTTCAAAACAACCGAGTAATTCCTGCACCATTGAATCAAGTGCCACACCCTGATGCACAGGGTGGGCGACCTGGTCCCTCCTTGGCGATTTATATATGATACTACTGTCGAATTGTCCGACCGTATCAATATCACCTTGCCCCTGATCATCGGAAGGAATTCTTCCAACGCCAGTTCCACTGCCATCATTTCCAACAGATTGATATGCAGCTGACTCTCCGGGAGAGTCCATGTGCCCGAGACTTGGTGTTCTCCCAAGCAGGCACCCCACCCTTCCAGCGATGCGTCCGTGTAGACGGACAGCTGGGGGTGGGGTAGGTGCAGCGAAACCCCTATTAGGAGATTCTGACGCTGTTTCCACCATAGAAGATGCGATATTATCGGCTCCAAAACTGGCACCAGTTTTGACAGGGGTTCTGTTCTCTGTTTCCACAGAGACATCAGATACAACTGGATAGGTCTTCGCATTAGAGCAGCGTACGGGATAACCTGCTCCATGGAGACCATCATGCCCAGCATCTGAAGGAACCGCCTCGCCTGAATGTGGTTTCCCACTCGAAAACTCCCGAGGATGGCTAACAGAGACACCACTCTGGGCTCTGACGGGTAAACCCTGCCCTCCTCGAGGTCGAATCGCATTCCCAAATAAACGAAATGTTGAGTGGGTGTCAACTCGGATTTCTCCTTGTTGACTATCCAGCCTAGATCTGAAAGTAACTTCAGAGTCAGAGCAGTATCCACGTTCAACCTGGCTGCCGAGTCTGCCTTGAGCAGCCAGTCGTCTATGTAGGTGTGTAGCGCCACGTTCTCTTTTCTGAGAAACGCTGTCACCGCAAGGACCACTCTTGTGAAAACCCTCGGAGCTGTCGACAGGCCAAACGGGAGAACTGTAAACTCCCATACTTGATTCTGAAACGCAAATCTCAGAAACCTGTGCCAACTCCGATTGATCGGAATGTGGAAATATGCATCTTTCAGATCGATCGATACACACCACATTCCTTTCCTCAATCCCGCCATTACCGACCTCGGTGTTTCCATCTGGAACCGAGGCGTATGGATAAACCAATTTAATGGCCTGAGATTGAGTATGGGTCTCCATCCCCCCGTGCTCTTGGGGACAAGGAACATGTTTGAATAGAAGCCTGGAGTGTTCCGGTTTGCTGGTTTTATTGCTCCCTTCAGAAGCAAACCCGACACTTCCTTTTGAACGGCTTCTAACTTGTCTGGCTCCCTTGGTACGGGTGTCCAGACTGGTGCCAAAGACAGATTTTGTGGCGGAAAGTCCCACCACTCCGGCATGTAACCCTGGGATAACCATCCCAGGACCAGACTGTCTGACGTCACACCTCGCCAAACCTCGACGAAACGCATGAGCCTTCCACCCACCATAGACGCCTCGACGTCTAACGGGGTTGTCCGGCTCGCAGTCCGCCCCCCCCCCCCCTTTCTTAACGAGAGAGAGTGAGAACCATTTCGTTCTAGGTACGACGGGTATAACTGGCACCGCTGTTCCTGTCGCACAGGTGCGGTCCAGGCGGATATGAAGGGAGCTTGCGTACCCTCAGGTACGCTTCGGCCCCTTCTGTCCGCCCTTTGAGGCCTTACCCTTACCCTTCCCCTTGCCCTTACCACCTCTAGGGCGGTCAGGAGCAACATTGGGGAGGGTAGGCGCCTCTACAGCCTTCCTGGGTTTCTTTGCCGGTCCCGGCTCAGAAAACCCAGCCGAAACAGAAGTCGCAATAGGCCTGGCTTTCGCCTTGCCCTTATGCTTCTTCTGTTTCTTCGAAGGCTGTCCGGTTAGCGGCTTGCCCACAGCCCCTAGTGCGTGCGCTTGCCGCACCAGCTCTAGCTGGAGATTCACCGCTAACCGATTCTGCGCAATACTGGCGGTGTCCTCTAAGATGGCCCGCGCCTGGCCACCAAAGATGCTAGGCCCTGTCAGGGGCGTCCCAAGAAGACGCTCCCTGACTGCCGTAGCCGGACGCATATGGTCAATGACCATTTGCCTCCTGGACTTCGTCACACGCGCTTGCACCCTTGCCAATGCGTCCATTGACAGCACCAAGCCGTCATTAACGCACGATAGCGCCACAGGTGGCACAGGGTGGCCTGCCCCCGCTTCAGCCCACACCGACTGAAGTAGACGATAGGAGTGATTGACAGCGCTCATGGCTGCCCTCACACCCTCATCGCATAGGGCCAGGACTTCTTCCTGGTGTACCTGGGCTTTATCCACTAGTGCCGGACCGGGACCACCCGACCCCGCACTCTGGACGCCCAGTACCCATCGGTCATCCTCAGTGACCGACGGGACTACACCATACCTGTCGTATTCACCCCTCGGAATACGGCACCTTGCCCGCACCTCCCTGGAGGCCGCAGGGAGCTGACCCTTGGTCATCAGTTGTTTACTATAAATAGCATCCAACAAATCAATGAACCGTGGATCCAGTCCCACTGACTGGATCCGGGCCGCGGGCAAAATCCCCGTCCTAATCGACGCAACCGACGGACGGGGCGCATCTTCATCGGCCGTGGCCGAAACCACAGACGGGTCAACTCTGGCTAGCCACGCCAGAGCATCAGACCAGTCTATCTCCGAAGAAGATACCCCCGCAAACACGTCACCCGTTGACATGCTTACGGGTCTGCCAGCCATGGCCTCCCGGCCAGGAGCCACGGCTGACACGCCAGGCACTCCGCTACCACATGGTTCCGCCGCCACCCCATGAAACACTCCGGTCCATGGGGTAGGTCCGCACGGAAAACCGTACGGACCCGTAACCGTCGCGGAACCATAGCCAGCCACGGGCGCCAACGGCACCCCATGTCCGGCTGCCAGACCAGGCGAGATAGGTGAGTACCACGCCTGGCCCGGCACACCGGTTCCCCTGACGGCTGGTGACAAACCAAGCCGCGTGGAACCGGTGCACGGTAACGGATTGGCCTCAGCCGCAGGCGGAGCCGCTGACCTGGCTTGCGCCAAACCAGACAAATGGAGGCCGGTTCCGTCCAGGACAGAATCAACCTCCATATTCTCCACCTGCGGCTTCACGGGCCGCAGCAACTTCTCCTCCTCGGCCTCATCGTCTTCAGACTCCGAAGAGCCGTCACTAGACGAATAAACCGTGGAGCCGTCCTGGCGGACGGCTCCCACACCTGACAGACCGGCCACCGCTACTGGACCACCCGGAGGTGGCCGCAGAGAGACAGAACCCGTCTGGCCGAAGCCAGACGGACCCGCCAGGGGGCCGTACGAGACGGCCCCCTCGGTAACCAGTCCAGAATCCTGTCCGAAGACAGGATCCGTACCAGGCATGGGGAGAAACTGCCCCCCAACCTTTGGTAGCAGGGACGACACCAGCGTGGGCAGAACGCTATGCAGAAAACCCTGCATAGCCGGACCAAACCACGCCGGCGGTGCCATCTCCGCCACCTCCAGCTGGGGACGTGGAGCACCCCCACCGGCCGAACCGGGCGCTCCACGATTTCCTCTCGGACCGCCTGACCCCGCGTCAGACCCAGCCAAGTCCTTCTGGGCAAGGAACTTAACCATCGTTTCGACGGACCACACTGCACAAACATTACACCTATGATCTATATTACACAGGGCACACCTAAAACAGACATGGTCCTTGAACATAACACGGACAAACTTATGGCAGTCGTCACATGATGGCGGGGCTGGCTTGGCCTATAAAATAAGCACAAACCTACAATAAACAAGCGGAACGAGACACGGATGGAAGGCAGACAATTAATTTTCAAATATTTTGACTCATAAATTAACCGTAACCTCCCGCACCCCACCCCGCCACGTTACAACAACGATCACATTGATTATGACGACAAGAACGCGGCGGGCACAACACACCCATAATAGATCCTACAGGATGTGTAACGGCTCCAGGAATCATATCGCATAGCATTCAGGGTATATTTACTAATCAATATAAATTATACTCCTAACGAACGCAGCACGATATGTGAAGAAAACAACAAAATGTATAACAACTGCTGTCTCACACGGTAAAACCGCAGACCACGCATCTACTCAAGAATTTTGAAACCACCGATCATTGCAAACCGATCCTGATCACACGAAAAACTTGATCATTCTAAAGTTTCCGGTACCATTTTTTAGTACGCAGCACCCAGAACAAGATGCGCGAATTAATGAAAAAAATTTTTCTTCACATAAACATCCGAGCGACCGGGTGTGACGTCACCCGCTCGGATTCTACGGAGAACGACGTCAGCCGATATTCGTGTTAGAAATACCGTAGCAAACACCTATTTTCATATCTGCCGATCGCCTGTTGGGGTTTAAAGAAGGCGATCGTCTGGCATATATCGTTGCTAGCACACGTCCCAGATTCTATGGGGTTAGAAATTGGAACATGCGACACAACGAAATTTAGAGACCTAAGTCTTTTAACTATGGATATAAAGAACAATACAACCTGGTTATCTTGGGCGGTATTCTCCATAGTCCTTAGTTATTCCTTTAGCGCACAAACTATCACCGATTAAAGACTTAGAATCTTTTTAAAAAACACTAAAATCCCTAATGCGAAAAGCATGTATTGCACTTGTTGCTATGCAAACAAGAATGAGCTCTATGGTAAACGGGTACTCGGCAGTGGGGAGCCGGGTACCCGGTTCCCAGGAGTCGGTAAAGCTTTCTAAGTCTATAATCCTAGAGCCGCTGTCAAGGCCAGCTGTATATCAGAAGTAACAGAATGGTGAGTATTGATCGAAGGAGAAGCTGTTTTTGGCTGATATAAGTGTTAAAGGGTTAACAAACAATTGTGTATTCTGTACACAACGTCCGAAGCCTACCACCCTAAGGTTCTTCCAGCCAAGCTGTTAATGAGTAACGTTTAAAGGTGCATATTCACAGCAAAATGGCTGAAATTAAAATTGTTTACATCATATACATTTAGAGGCCTAAACTATGGGCCTACATGTAATGAAATGAAATAAATCTTAACATATAATGATTTCATTATGCATAAATTAATGTAATGTTTTAAAGTTTTGAATTTGAATTAGGGGCTCGTGCCTCTATTTCAATTATATGCACCTTTAAATAATTTAACAGTATTTAAAAAAAATTCAAGATGGCAGTCGCAAAAATTGATCAATCAAAGTTGTATACAAATTTTGAAGCATAGCACTCTAGAGGGTCCTGCCCCCAGCCAAGTTTTCTTGAAATCAGCCGAGTAGTTAATGTGTAGGCTTTTAACTGATTTCCAGAAACTTTCAGAAAATCAACGATATTTGGCGAAAAAATTGACCAATCAAAATTCTCGTCAGAAGTGTCGAAGCGTACCACCACAGGATTATGCCACTACAGTTTCGTCGAAATAGTGCCATTGATATTGGGAGGAGTATCGTTTTAAAGGATTTCCAGATGTTTGGAAAATCCAAGATGGCCGCTGGAAAAATTAGCAAATCAAAATTTTGAATAGAAATTCTGGAGCCTACTACCATAGGATCTTTCCAGCCAAATCAACTAAGTGGTTATTGAGTAATAGGCTTGTAACTGATTTCCAGTAACTGTCAAAAAAATCCAAGATGGTCGCCGGAAAAATGGACCAATCAAAATTCTGTATACAAGCTGGACGTTACAACTTTACAATGAACTATGAAGCTTGAATTCAAATAAATATAAAAGGCTTATCAATACACTGAGCAATGACCATGACCTTTGACCTTTTGACCAAAGTAATTGTCTTTTCCTCTCTCATTAGCAAGTGTCCAAGTTTGAGTGCAGCATGATTAACACAACATGAGATATGAAATGCTAAGCTGAGGTAAATACAAAACATTAATATAACAGTTTTTCTCAAGATGACAATCACTTTGACTAAAAGCAAAACATTAACGCTGACAAAAGTCCTTTACCAATATCACAATAACATTGATCTTTGATCTTTTAGCCGAAAGGTCATTGTGGCATGCCCTCTCCTTATGCGGAAATATGTATCCAAGTTTGTGTCCAGGAAGATTAAGCAAACATGAGATATGAACTGTTTTTACATTGATTTCCCAATAACCTTGACCTTTGCTCTTTTGACACACACACCCCCCCCCCCCCCCCCACATCATTGTGTGATGTCCTCCAATGGACCTTTCCATTTTTAGCTATGCCCCGCCCACCACTAGCTAAGTTCCACCCACACCTTGCCGTGTTGGGATTGATCGATCCACAAATGCCCTAGCTATCAATTTCCTGAAAACTATACAGGGAAGCTGTTGAATATTTTGTAACTAATTTGACTGGGTGCAGCAACAGCGTCCAGTCAAATTAGTTTCAAAATATTCAACAGAATATTTATTAAATAGTAAAAGCAAACAATTTGTACAATAACCCATAGACCGTCTTCAAATATGCGTTCGTGACGTACTTATCGACGTCATTCATTATGATGTCATTGTACACATCACGCAGTTCATTATGACGTCATATGATGGGTGGGGTACTCTGGAAAGGTGAATTATAAGAAAGTATGTGTCCATGGTTGGGTTGAGTATATTTAAGCAAAGATGAGGTATGAACTGCTAAGTTGAGCAAATTGCAAAATGTTAATATTAAAAAAACTAAGTTTTTGCCAATGTCCCAGTGACATCAAACTTGAACATATTGACCGCGTTGCCCCCTCACTATACGGAAGTATGTGTCCAAGTTTGGGCCCAGAATGATTAACCACAGTTGAAGAATGGCCTGCTAAGTTGAGATAAACAGAAAGCTTAATGTTGAAAACAAGAGCAATCAGAAGACAGCATATACACCCGGATCCAAACATTTCAGATAAACATATATCAATAAAAATGAAATCCTGACACTGCATCTCGCCTTGAAGAAAGATAGATTTGTAAGTGCAGCTTCAATTCCGTTCAACTATTATGTCCGGACAAGAAAACTTTGGTGAATTTTAAGTTTTTCAAGGGAGATAACTCAGGAAAATACTGAACAATTTCTTCAAGATGGAATCATAGCACTGCTTCTTCAAGTAATATATTCAGTGACAAAGGAATTGAGAGCATACAATGTAGGTTCAAAATTCTTCAAGATCTGGCCCGAACAAGACAATTTTGATGAATTTTAAGTATTTCAGGGGAGATAACGACCACAGACCTCGTTAGGGTTGGCCAGCCGTTTTATTAACCACATAAATATACTTATAGTTCAATCACTACTTGCTAAATAAATCTACTCACATTTAGTGCCAGAAAAGGATTTCTTTAATGCCTTCTAATGCAAGAACCACAACTCTCTACTCTAGTCCAGGTTTCTGGATGGAGTAGACTCCCTTAATGTCAATCAAATAGATTTTGGAATCATAGCTAAACTGTAGGAGTTGCGTTGACATCTTGAAATGATTTTCAGAGATGGATGGACTGACAGACTGACATACGTACATTCTATACAGACGCATGGATGTATAGGCATACGGATAGCACATGCACATCTTCAAGTGGTAATGAGAACCCTTACCAAGTTTCAAAAGAATCAACGCTAAATTGTTGCAGTTGTGTTGACAAGAAATGATTGATACTGAAGTTCATGTATCAGCTTTAATATATTTAAAGGGTGATAATTCTGTAATGAATAATTTTCTGGACACGAAAAAAGCACATGCACATCTTCAGATGATAATGACTAGATTTACCACGTTTCAAGTATTGTAACTAAACTGTAGGAGGAGTTGCGTTGACCGGCAGATGAACATACATTTTGGACAGATGGATGGACATACATGTATACGGATAGCACATGCACACCTTCACATGTTAATGATAACATTTAGCCAATTTCAAATGAATTGGAGCTAAACTGTAGGAGTTGCGTTGACAAGAAATGATTGGCAATGCAGTCTATGTATCGGCTTTAAGATATTTCAAGGAGAATAACTCTGTAACCAACATTTTTTTTGCCCGCGAAAAAAGCACATACACATCTGCATATGATACTGATAATGTGGACGGAATTTTAAGTTAATCCATTGAGACCTCTAGGAGCTGCATTGACAAGACGGGGACAGACACACGGACATGCTGATCGCTATATCAGCCCCATCTTCCAGACCGGTGGGATAAAAACTAGGTTTTTACCAAGGTCACAGTGACCTTGCCCATTGCCCACAAGGTCATTGTGTGATGCCGTGTTATTATAAGAAAGAAAGGGTCAGCACTAAAATTGTTAATTTCTAGCCCTGAATCACTCGCACCCTACTCTTTCTCACAAACACACCCTTGCACGCATGCTCACACACACATACTCTCGAATCTACCACTGATAAGAAAACTCCAAATGGAATAGACTCATTCAGCATTAACACATTTACGTGTAGTTATACTTAATTACGTAATATTATGACACATGTATTTCTCCAAGATTTTTGCTTACCGCGGTTACAGCTGAACAATATAGGACCAGACCAATCTGAACTATTTTATTCGCTCGTTTTGACAGCAATTCCATGTTAATTTCTAGCCCTGAATCACTCGCACCATACTCTTTCTCACAAACACACCTTTGCACGCATGCTCACACACACATACTCTCGAATCTACAACTGATAAGAAAACTCCAAATGGAATAGACTCATTCAGCATTAACACATTTACATGTAGTTATACTTAATTACGTAATATTATGACACATGTATTTCTCTAAGATTTCTGCTTACCGCGGTTACAGCTGAACAATATAGGACCAGACCAATCTGAACTATTTTATTCGCTCGTTTTGACAGCAATTCCATGTTAAACCTGAAGCAATGGAAGAATTAACACATTCAACCTTCAAACAGAAAGTAAATATTAATTTAATGAAAAAGGCATATTTTTAGAATTGTGTATTTATTAAATTTTATAATTACTAGAAAACGTTGTTTGACTCAGAGGGCCCCGCAATCACAGAAAATACCTTTATAAAATTTTATACAAAGCCTTCATATTATTAAGAAAAAAATAAAAATAAAAATATATACCCGGTATATACCGTAAAGTTTAAAAAGTACAAGGAAATTGACGAAAATCGTGAGTTTTTGCATTAAAAAAACCCTTTTCACCCAAAACATTGAACCTATAAAGGCACAAAGGTATCATAACTGAGGCATACACCAAGTTTCATTAAAATATCTGAGGCGGTTCTGAATGATATGCTGTTTACGAGGAAATTGACAAAACTTGTGTGAAGTTTTGCATTAGAAAGCCCATTTTCACCCAAAATATTGAACCTATAAAGATGAATCCTTCAAAAAGCGTATGTGCGTATCATAACTGAGGCATACACCAACTTTCATTAGTTGATGAGTTCATGAGTTTTTGCATTAAAAAGCCAATTTTCACACAAAATCCTGGTCCGATAAAGGTAAATCTAAACACCAATCATAAACACCACCTGCCAAGTTTCATTAAATTACTTTAAGTGATTCTGTATGATATGGTAAAAGCCCACTTACACCCAAAATACTGGATCTACATTCTACATGTATAAACGTGAATTCTTCAAACGGCACATTTGCGCATCATAACTGACGCAAACATCAAGTTCCATTAAGATATCTGGAGCGGTTCTGTATGATATGCTGTTTACGAGATATTGTGGATGAACAGACAAATGGACGGACAGACAGACGTGGTAATTACTATAGGGCTTCTGTACCTTCCAGTGAATAACTGAGTTAGGTGCCCTCCTCTATTTCCTTGGTGCCCGTCATACATTAGATAAAATATCCATAGGAAATGTATAGTCATCCAACTTTAGATAGCATTTGCTGAACAAACTCTGACTGTAATGTGTGTACTGTAAAACAGGAATATGTTTTCTTAGATGCTGATTGCGTGAAAAAGTCCAAATGTTGCCTTCATGCCCATCCTCAGGAGGTATAGTGTGCTTTGGTGACATAAGACATTGCCTTAGTGCCCCATAATTAGTGAAACCTGTTAAAGCATTATCATGCCCTACAAGAATATCCCTTTTGCGCATGCTTCCCTCGGGTGTGACAAAACGTCGAGGGTATTTAGAATAGGCAAAGGTATTGTTGGTCTGAATCTCATCAGCGAAACCTGTTAAAGCATTGCCATGCCCTACAAGAATATCCCTTTTGTGCCTGCTTCCCTCAGGTGTGACAAAACATCCAGGGTATTTAGAATAGGCAAAGGTATTGTTGGTCTGAAGCTCGTCAGCGAGGGTATTTAGAATAGGCAAAGGTATTGTTGGTCTGAAGCTCGTCAGCGAGGGTATTTAGAATAGGCAAAGGTATTGTTGGTCTGAAGCTCGTCAGCGAGGGTATTTAGAATAGGCAAAGGTATTGTTGGTCTGAAGCTCGTCAGCGAAACCAAGTTATTACATGTCCAGGCCAAAAATATTCGGAAATGTGCAATCATCGAACGATGAGGTCATAGCGGATGGTGAGAAGGTCATGATCATTTCGCATAAAGCATCGCGGAATGACCATCTTGAGATGACGAGGCATCAGAGATTCCAGGAGCTTGTTACCATCAGCAAAAAGGCCATCCACACAACCATGTTTCTTCAACATCTGTGATGATGAAGTACCACAGCCTCCGAGTGTTCCATCAGATCCAACAGTGGAAGGGAAATAACTTGGCAACCGAGGAATAAGGCTGGAACGTATCTGAAGGAATAATGACATGATTACACTTGGACATGGACCCTGCCCTGCAGTCTATTCTCGAACTAATGAAATAAAACTGCTAGTCGAGCTGTGGGACTATGCACTGTGAGTGCCATCGTTATCGACTTGATTGTTCATCAGCTTGTTGTGGATCCAGAGGTACTTTTTCAAAACATGTCAAATGATGACATGGATGATAATAAGAACTAAACACTGCCAGTGAATGTAGGAATGGCTTGTCAACATTGAACTTCAGTGTCAAATGTTGGATTGTAACGTCATAGAGTTGTCACGGGGTGCAGAAGACATTACTTTTTGGTAGATTAGGGGCATGTTTCTATCTACTCGTAATACATTTATGTGGTCTAATATGAACCACTCTTGAACTATATGCCATATTATACTCAATTGGTGGTCATATTGGCAGCCATTTTGAATGCAACATGTTCCACTCAGATTTGATTAGATTTTTGATATATCACCTAGAAGACCATACCGAGGAGAGGCTGCGTGGTTTCATTTCTGTTGCAATTAGTGGTAGGTTGTGTTAAATTTGTGCTAGTTTGACTGGATTATAAATCTCTTTACATATATCTCAATTTCACAGCAAAGCTGTAAGATATTTCGAAAATAATTTGACTGGAAGCCATTGCTGTCTTAGAATAACCGAATAGTTATTACATACATTGTTTCATTCATCTCAAACATTTTAGCCGTACATGATTAGTCTAGTAGATAAATTCAGATTCAACAGGCAAGTATACTCACAGCGCGTAGAGGAGACTAGCACTGCCCCACACCATTGGGAGCTCATCCAAAAGCTGAAAACAATAGCAAATCATAACGAATACACAAATCTATAGCTAGATATTTGCCACGCCTATTTCTAGCTAAGCTTTGCCCAATTTGACGTATGTTGGAATCGATTTCAAACTTTGAAACCTGAATTCACAGAATCTCAATTTCAAGGTAACTATACAAGGAAGCTGTTGAATATTTTGAAACTAATCTGAGTTGGGGGCTGTTGTTATAGCCCAAGAGAATACTATTTTTGAAGATTGACTACTGGAATGACTGTATTCCAGTGAGAAATTTTCAAAAATAATCTTCTCTTGGTCTGACCAAGATTATTTTTTTTAATTTATCACTGGAATACAGTCATTCCAGTAGTCAATCCTCAAAAATAGTCTTCTCTTGGGCTATAACAGCAGCTAGGTCTGCAAATGAACAACAGCTTCCAGTTAAATATGTTTCAAAATATTCAACAGAATGCTATGTAAATTCATCAAAGATACACAATTTATACACTTTTGTGACAGACTGTTCGGCATTGGTGATAGAACTACATTTTGATTGTGACATCAGTTAATATGAGAAGCATTTGATTATGACATCGGATACTTGCGTGACAGATCAGATTCCTCTATTGTGAATCAAACACATTAAACATTACAAAGCAGATATGGCAGATTCACTACTGAATGGTGTAGAAATATTTTGCTGACTACTTTAATCTAATATGTCTGCTATTTGGTCAGCAACAGTTTCCAGTTAAATAAGTTTCAAAATAATCAATTGTTTATCTGCATATGCTAACCAGTGTATGAGTGTGTGCGTGCATGCATGCGTGCACACGTATGCATACGCTATCAATGTGTGAATGTGTGTCTGTGTGTGTGTGTGTGTGTGTGCATACTGAACTTGTATGACCCAGTCTGACTGTGAATGAATTTTCATGACTGCATGACGCAATCTAGCAGTATGCGCACATGGTGTGCACGTATGTGTGGGTGAGCACCTGCGTGTGTGTCACTGTCTGTGTATGTATGAGTACACATGCATCAGTGTGTGTGTATACTGTATGTTCATGTAATTTGATGACATACTTGCATAGAGTACAGCAGTGTCATGTGGAACAGCCATGAGCCGATACCAACAACTGCAACAAATAACATCATGATGGTGGCATATAAATTAGTCAAGAAAGGTTAACCCTTCACATGCCAAGAAAAGCCAGCTTTGCTTAGTCAATGTCCATTTGCAAGTGAAAAGAGGACCATTTTTGAAAATTTAACACTAAAATGACTGGCTCGGTAGCCGAGCCAGTCATTCTAGTGGTAAATTATCAAAAATGGTCCTCTTTTGACTTGCGAATGGACATTGCCCAAAATGACTGCACCAGCTGGATTGACCACTAAAGGGTGAAACAAAATGGAGGCATACAATGTATATAGATCTGGGCCATAGTTGCAAATATAGTAAATGACTACATGGGGACATTTAGTGGTGAACACATACATTCAAATGAAAGGTGTCCTAATCTGGGAACAAAATTAAAAAAAAAACCCAAGAAAGTAACATGGTTGATAGAATCTCGGTAGCTGCGTGCTCCAGAATTATTGTTATTTTCCAGATTTTTTTCGTTATTTCCTAATTTTTTTCTCATGCCCAAAGTTGTGGAATCCTACATGTTGTAATGCATTTCCTATGTTAAAATTCTATCCAAATCGGACCAGTAGTTTCCGAGAGATCCACATATCAAGAATTTGACCGAATCCAGGGTTTTTGATTCGGAACACGCCCACCTTCCGGAAATCCTCTTGCACGGTAAGCTCCTTTACATTTGAACCAAATCAGATCAGATTTTTAGAATTGAGATATGGTCCGGAATAAGCTTTTGTGACTGACTGACTGATTAAGGGAGATGACAGTTTATTGAGTTACTACACGCAGGTAAGTGTACTTGAGAGAAGAAAACTGGAAAAAACATGTAGGTAGGTTCAAATGTAAGTACACATGTAACTAGCTATAGGGTAGTAGGTTGTAGTCACTAGATAGTGATTGCTCTACTATAGGTCTAGATATATATCTTTTCACCAGTACTAGCTTTCAATGTTAATCCGTTACTTGTCAAGCCAGCATCGTGTGCTCAGTGGTCGTGAAGAATACCAAGAGAAGACAATTTTTTAAAGCTTAGTACGCAGGAATGCTTGGCTCAATAACTGACCGATTCATTCCAATGATAAACTTAAAAAAAATAGTCTCCTCTTGGCCTGTAAATGGACATGTATTAAACTTTAATAAATGTCTGTTTCCATGCCAACAGAAGACTTTTTCCATACACCTTTCTATGTTTGAAATTCCATGACTTTTCCTGACCAAAATTAACAAGTTCTATGACTTCCAAGAATTAATATCTAGTAGATTTGTACTTATGACATAGCTACGTAAATTACGATCCGAGTTATTCCGCAAAATGTCTAAATATTGCGTCAGCCAAGCCAAAGCCTTCTTTTGATAAGCTGCCATAATTTGTATAGCATAAAGGTGATGAAGGTAATTTATGAAAACAGAATTCTTTTTTTTTTATGATTACCATTTTCCATGAATTTTCCATGACCTACGATAAAAAAGGCTGGATTTCCTTGACTTTCCAAGGCTGGAATTTAAATTTTCAAATTTTATGACTTTCCATGAGCAGTATAAATGAACCCTGTTATGGAAATCACAAATTAGAATTAGATTTCAATAAAAACTGTCCAAAATTTCTATACCATTTTATAAATTAAACAGAAATGCAGCCATGAAGCTCGACTTTGCAATGAGCTATGAAGCTTGACTTCAAACATAAAATAAAATAGAAGGCTTATCAACACCCTTTTTCAACACGAGGACCAAGCACCTGTAATGCTCACCTGGACCATTAGCATTTGACCCATTTGCATTTAAATACCAATGGACAAATGGCCACCAAAGAAAATTACCAATCAAAATTCTCGGTTGTTTCATTGAAGCCTACAGCCATATGATCACTTGACCCAAGTTTCGTTGAAATCGGGCCACTAATTAAGGAGTAGTGTTTTATATACTTCAAGAAATTTTCAAAAAATACAGATGGCCACTTAAAAATGAACAAACCAAAATTCTGAAAAGTAGTCTAGAGCCTACCATGATCGAATCCTTCCAGCCAAATTTGGATAAAATCTATCAAGTGGTTATGGAGGAGATGTATGTTTTACAATTTCTGGTAAATATTTCAAAATTTGTTTGATTTTCACCAAAAAAATCGACCCATAAAAATTCTGAATAAATGTTCTGGAGCATATCGCGATTGGGTCTGTCCAGCCAACTAGGCTTGAAATCTGTCCCGCGGTTAATGATGAGTAATGTTTTAAACAAAGGTTGGCAGATGGATGACGAATGACAGATGGTAAGCATGCATATAAGTCACCTTTGACCTTTTGACCAAAACATCATTGATGTGTGATGCCGTGTCATTATAAGAAGACATGTGTCCAACTTTGGGTCCAGTTTGATTAACCAAACCTGAGATGTAAACAGAAAATATTAATGTTGAAGAGAACTAGGTTTTTACAAAGGTCACCCTGACCTTTGACCCCAAGGTCATTGTGTGATGTTGTGTCATTATAAGAAAGCATACCGACTCGTATGGTTCACCATTAAAACCTGTTAATTTCTAGCCCTGAATCACTAGCACCCTACTCTTCCTCACGAACACACACTTACACGCATGCGCGCAAGTTCACACACATACTCTCGAATCTACCACTGCTAAGAATACTTCAAATGGAAAATACTCATTCAGCATTAACACAGATATAAACAGGAAAGTTGAGCTAAATCGAAAATGTTAATGTTGAAAAAAACAAGTTTTTTTTACCAAGTGACCGTGACCTTTTGACCTCAACGTAATTGTGTGAAGTCAGGTTCATTATAAGGAGACACGTGTCCAGGTTTGGCTTCGGTAGGATTACCTGAACCTGAGATATAAACAGAACAGTTGAGCTAACCAAAAAATGTTAATGTTGCAAAACATGAACATGGTTTTTACCAAGGTCACAGTGACCTTGACCCATGCCCTTTTGGCCGCAAGGTCATCATGAAATGCCGTATCATTATAAGGAAGCATATTTCCATGTTTGGGTCCAGTGTGATTAACCAAACCTGACATATAAACAGAAAAGTTGAGTTAAACGCAAATTGGACGCGCCGGCACAGCCGGACGACATGCTGGGTATTGTAATAGCTCGTTTTATTTCGTAAAGTTCAGGAAAAGAGCCTTCTGTTGACTGTACATGTTGTGTAACCATTTTATTGCTGAAGACTAGCTACAATATAGGACAAATTCTTGCTGATTTAAGACAACATGCATGCCTGCACAAATTGAAGATTTTGGGTTACGTACAATTATTTTGCAATTGGGTAATAAATTTGGCTTTGCATAACTCATTTAACCATATTCCCATGCATGAAACCAAACATTGTGCAACCCTGAGAGGTTGTGCCAGGAATATTTGCATAACTTTTGCGCGAACAATCAATTGGCTACACCAGTTTATGCAGGCATGATATGTTAAACTTAATTTGGCAGCTACAGCTTCCAGTCAAATTAGTTTTAAAATATTCAACAGCTTTCCTGCATAGTTGTCTCAAAATCCAGACACTGGAATTTGCTTGTGAGTAGACCTGCTGGTTATTATCTCACCCAGGCTAATGTCAAGCCCAGGTGACTCCTTGGATGCTTGTGAAGTGTTTAAGCTTGTACATACCAAGTATAGAGAAATGACAGGCACTAAGCCGCATCTCCATGTTCTGCTTCACGGCACTGATACCACCCAGTAATGGTGGAATAATCATCACCAGATTGCTTACCGTGTTCCCTGAAACACACATGTACATATTTATGTTTGCTTGCATTATATCAGGGGCAAGATTATAAAATTCATAGGTTTGTGCGACTAAAGTTTTGAGTGATCACGATCGATTGTTTAAGAACAATCGTGATTACTCGATTAATCAGTATGGCTACAAATTACTCAGACATAGCAACAAAGGCATATCAATGATGAAACCGGCAATGGTGTTTAGAAATGTCCATTTGCAGGCCAAGAAGACTATTTTTGAAAATGTATCACTGGAATTCCTGGCTTGATGTCCGAGCCAGTCATTCCAGTGATACATTTTCAAAAATACCCTTCGCTTACCCTGCAAATAGACATACATTTAGTGACTGAAATATTAATTCATTAAAGAGTAATTAAAAGGTAGGTGTTTAAATATTTTATGCAGTAGAAATTATTCACGATTATTTAATTATTTAATTTTTAATCATATAAATTCATGAATTAAAAAATAATCTCAATTTTTGATTAAATTTAATCATGTAATCGTGCAAGCCTAATACATAGTCAGTTTTGCGTACAGGTACAAGATTATCAAATTCTAATGGAGGGATATAATCTGTCATGCAATGATCTAATGTCATAATCAAAATATGTCACTTGCTAACTAATGTCGCAATCCAAATGATTTAATTTTGTCATAAGGTCCAAAAGGCCTGTCACAATAGTGTATGAATTCTGTGTCTGGTAAATTTGCATATTAATAAATATTCTAAAACTAATTCGGTTAGAAGAAACAGTTGATGGATACATGTCATCATGACATCCATAGTGGCATCTTGGAACCCCAATATTTTTGGGAAATTGATGTATTTTGCATCTCAGAGCACTTTTCAGAGCATGTAATTTTAAAGTTTTTCTGGGGAGGCCCCATCTTAGGGATGGAGACAATACCTCCATGATCCTTCCCCAAATCTCATGCTTTTAATAATAATAGTAATAATAATAATAATAACCAAAACCAAGGTTGGCAATCTGACACTGGGCAGTGCTCCACTCGAGTACGAGGACCAGCAGACATACCTGGGAGTCACCTATGACAGATTAACATGGAAGGAGCACATCCAGAACGCAGAGGCAAAGGCCAGAAGAAAGCTAAACATCATGAGGAAGCTGGCAGGAACAAGTAATATTTAAATTTATTTTACAGAATTAAGTCTAGGATGATAACCATTCGCGAATTGACAAAATAACCCTATTTTGTTAAATTAGTATCACACTGAAATAATCATAGGGGCAAGTTGTTCTAGGTATCAAATTAAAGCTTAGACCATATGCTTTCTTTTGATATATAGCAATAGTGTGTGCCACCTGTCCCTCTTAATAATATTTGCAGCTGAAACTTGACATGCGTGAAGATTTTCTTGTTTTCAACAAGTCATATCTCTAAAAGTTATAAACACCTGTGCATGTTCATCTATATGGATACATAAAGCATGTGAAAAGGCAAGCCCTAACTGCAGACAGTTTGTGTTTTATTCTCAGATAAAAGTTGCAAAATGCACAATGTCGAAGATTATTTTGCCATTTTTGGTCAAATATTAAATAAAGATTTATAAAGGTATTTGGCATTTCTTTGCATTTTCCAGTAAGACACATGGCAGTGAATTAATGATAAAAATTTCAGATGGCTAGCATGTATAATAAGGGAGATATTAGGACTTGAAAGTTGCAGAAAAAATAACATGTGCGAAAATCCTGTAACATTTTTGCCACCCCTATGTTACTCAAACTGCAATATTTTGAAAAGTATGTAAAACTGGACTCTATAATTTTGTATAATCACCTAAAATATGTGTAGGTAGCTGTAAACAAAATATTAAGCAATTCTGAGATGGTCAGGTGGGGACATTTCTGGAAATTTGCTGATTTGACACGGAATGACCCATATGTGTTGGCCTCTATGAGATCTTCTAAGCCAGAGTCATCAAACATCTTTCCAATAACAGCTAAGTAGTTTAGCGCAATGTGGAATCCCCCCAGTCTGATCACAGTGTCACTAAACTCTTCTTTATATCGCCACTGTATCTCCTTTGCCGTGACATATATGGCCAAGTCGAATGTAATGACCGAGTCATTCTGTCCTAGTGTAGTCATCATTCTTTGAACTTGTTTCATGACCGGATACACTGTATTGAATTCAGTTGGTGATCCGGAAATCATTGGACAGTAACCGATTTGTGTAAAAGGTGCGTTAGCACATGATACAAGTGCATTAAATCCACTCCAACTAGGGACTGTTTGTGTTTCTGTGGTCATCATGGGTACAAGATCTACCGCAAACAATTTTATTGGACACATTCGAACGATGGCCCATGCAAGATCCATGACTAATGCCTGTTCCTGGATTGAGCTATCACATTGGTACCAATCCTTCTTGACAGTGTCTATGAACGCGGTCACAACTGGTCTTCTACCAAACACCCCACAATCAAGAATTCTGTTTTCAGTACCTGGTGCTGTCAAAGCCCTTCTCCTGACTGAGTGTTCAGCATGTATGACACGCTCTGGTCTTGAGTTATGACACGATCATGCTTATATCGTTGTGCACTGTGGATACAGCCAAAGCCTAGACCCCCTATGCAAAGAAATCAGGATAACTAATTAGTGCTACCACAATTTGTTTGTACAACAGGGCTTAAAATGTGTGGGACATGTCCCCCAAGCCACAGCAAGTGTCAGACCTTCCGAATACTGGGTGTGCTACGTCACGATTCTGACCTAGCTTTAGCTCCTGGACTATGTTCATTCGCGCAAATGATTGCATCTTAACATTTTTGGCGTTAAGATAACAGTAGGGATTATAAACTGAGGACATTGAATTGAATTGAATTGAATTGAATTGTTATCACCCGCCGAGTCTAGCTCGCATGAGCTTTAATTGCAGGAAACCATTACAATGATCAGAATACACACAGACGCGGATTACAAATACAATAGAGAGAGAGCTCTAACCAACCAGCTTTCAGGAACAACGTCAACAAATCAAAATGCACGTGCAATTGCTGGTCGTACTTGTGATTCAGATAGTTAGTCAGTCTGTATTAATCTTTCGAGCATTACAGACGTAGCATTATAAGAGTTTCTTGCAGATTTTCGAAATTATTTATGTTTTCTAATGAGCATTTCCAAATTTGCTTCAAACATTAGGTATTTGGTAGATCTTAACGAAAATTGGAGGAAATCTACTCCAAGTCTCAACCCGAAAAATTATTTTCAAAATTCTCATTTTCATGTGATACATGAATTACATGACACATAGATTTTCCAAATTGGCGCTGCTTTTCAAATATTATGTTACGCCTTAAATATTCTAGAATTTTCGTTAAAATTTTTTGCATTGCAATTGAACTGAAATTTGTAATAATTCTACGCCTACGCCTTTATTTCAAAATAATATGAAATTATATTTTACAGCGTCACAACAGTATTACGGCGCTTGACTTTCATCGCAGCAACTGGCTCTTAGTTCGTTTTGCTCTTAGTCGGCTGAAAAAACTTAACATAATAAAATTCGTCAACCAGCAGTTAGTGGTAATTAGATATGGATTTCAGTCCATCTGAAGTCTATACAGCGCGTACAGGCGTTATTATTATATTAACAGATGTTTGTATCAGCCGTCACCTCATATATTGTAATGTCTTGTTTTATGCGTAGGGGCCCATCGATTCATAGGCTCTGCCTTTGATGGACTGCCCAACTGTCATGTATATATTCTATATATTAATCATGAAATAAATAATTTCGAATCTTGAATAGTTCCGAAAACATAGGAAAGAATCATAAACTTACAAAATTCTGCAATATATGGTGTGATAACATAATTTTCTTCACACCAATCAATTGTAGCGGTTCGCGGACTCCAAAATCCATCTCTGTCGACTGGTGCCATTTTCTGTAGTCGCCAATAAAACGTGTCATTACAAGAATAAAATTCCTAAAATTTCGTACAGAAAACCCTCGTTCCGGGGCGTTTCGTACCATACCGTTGGAGGTTTTAGTGGCGCAATGGTGTTAAGCGCAAAGTTCAAGTTCAATATTATTTATTCATGATTTATGTACATGTACACAGATACTATAGGTGAAACAGCGCGGCGAAAATAATGTCCTTTGGATGTTTCGCCATAACGGATCACATACTTTATTGCTATCAAAAAAAAAAAAAAATCTACTTATAACTACCAGCTTCAAAAACATTATTTAGCAACAAAACAATCCCCTGATAGCAAGCAAACGTTGACCAACAATGGCCAAATGTTTACCACTACGTTGGGCCAACGTAATTTTGCTGATCGGCCCAACGTTGGCCGAACATATATTGGCAATACGCTATTGGGCCAACGTTGAGACAACGGGAATAAATCTATGAAGATATTTAAAATAGCACACCAGAAAGTTTAAGTTAACAATTTAAAAATTAAAAGGTGAATACCCAGATAACAACTAGATGTTGGGCCAATGTTGGCAACAGGTTAGAAGATCGCAATTGGTATTGCAATGTTGGCCTGTAGCCTCCGGGGTGGGTACACGGCGGTCCATCCGAATATTCTGCTCCGCTGCCTCGCATGTACACGATGCGTGGACGAGCTGGTTAACATCGGTTCTCAGGGTTACAGATCACGTTTCGTGACTCTCTAAAATGTAAAAAGACCGACCTTTAGAGCCGGTGGTAGTATAACGTTCCATTGGGACCATGCGACCATTGCCGCTGAGATTGAACCACACCGTCTCATCACGGCTGTTCGTGTCACCGGTATGACGGCCCATTACTCAATTTGGGAGTTAGACATAATTAATAAAAATGATATAGCTAAAACAAACAATACTACTTGTTTGCTCATATGAGCGAGAAAATATAGTACATGGAACCAAGTTTGTGGTCTTGTTCAATGTGGGCTCGTCAGAAGTACCTCGCTGATCTCTAAATCCACGAGGCAACCCTGCAAGAGAGGGTCCTAGAGCGGTCACTTCATCTGGTTTAATATAAACCATTATACCCCTAACAAATATTATTGTTGTGAGAGGAAGGTGCCTCGCATGGGTCTCCGTCACAGGAAAATGCCTTCAACGCCGAAGCGGATGAAGAGAGTTGGCAAAAAAGGCAACCCCGCAAACATATATTACATCACTAGGACAAGCCAATATTACACAAGCAATTTGAAAAGCGCATTTAAAAGTGTATGGTGGGGAGTGACAGGCCGGTATCCATCTCCAGCGACCTTCCAGTAAGGGCGTGTGGGTTCCAAGACTGCACCCAGTCACTGTACAGAGTTAGATGGAAATCTGCATCCCATCCATCACCCAGTGTGTCAGAGGCGGATCATTTCAAGATGCGGCTCTGGGGAGCTAACGTTTCCTGTTGTTAGGGTTAAGTTTCAGGATGCCCAGAGATGCACTGCTGGCCAATTCAAAATAATATCTTTTCGCAGTGCTTCCTGCCGTGGCAGGTTTTTTTAATGCTAACTGGTATCCAAAGATACGGAGGAGGTGTGTGCGAAATCAACACTTTGGTCTTCACCACATGGAAACTCTAATAGTTTCCCAAGTCGGATCAAGCCAACATGTCGATGGGAGAGCCAGACAATTAATAAGCCTTGCGGCTGGAGGAGCGTAGAAAGAGACAATTACTCATCATAATAAGATGCCCTAAGGTATCTGGCCAATTTTACATAATCTAGCCGGTATGCGGTGTTACATATCCGCTGCATCCGGAAAAGAGGCTTACACAAATGTCTCCTACAGCGTGGTTGTCCCTAACTACTTTTAAACCTATCCTATCGAGCTAAAATAGCCAGGTTTAGTCGATCACATGCCAGGTTCACACAATGAGAACATGAACATGCAGTGATCTCAGTGTAAAATTTGTGCTGGGGTAAAAGTGATGCAGATTTATTGTTACTGCATAGTATAGCCTAGCGTACTGCGGTCCTAGTGTTTTATATAAAATAAACAAAACAAATAACTAGGATGGCTGCTGCCATATATAACTAACTATCACAGTATTGAGAATAAACCAGGTCTTAGGACCTTGCGGTGCTTTATAGTCATAGCACAAAAATAAGGATAATATATATTGGTACCTATTAGTCATCAGTACCTGTAAAGAAATGAATGAATACAATAGCTAAATGAGTACCTATTAGTCATCGGTACAGAAAAAGTTCATAAATCACTGTAGATGCTGTGTCACAGATGAGGAACGCGAGATGGCATGATTCTGAAGTTGCTGGAAAATCTCCGCAGGCGAACTGTTGAGGCAGCTAACTCTCAAAGATGGTGTAGAAGAACGACTGTAGTCGGATGTCTACTAGATAGTCATAATGGCTAATACAAATAATTAAGCAGAATGTTATAACTGTCCGTCCGGTAACGGAAGTTTGAAAGTTGCCCATAACATGAAGGACTACAGTTGTAATTTATAATTAAACAATGCATGTACATTCCTGGGTACACCGTACATGGTACACCACATAGCTCTTGAGGCATACCAGGCAGAGTCACACCAGACTGAGGCCTAAAAGTTAATTAACACACGGCATGCGGTGCGGAGGTTTGATCGCCACATTTGCGTGGTTCGTGTAGCTCGCCGGGTAGTGTCAGGCCGTTCCGGTGTATCATGTCGACTCGCCGCACCGCAAGTGCATGACGAGTGATGATGCTGGTTAGCATCCGGTCTCGGGGTGACGGACCTTGTACGAGACTGCCCTGCGGGAAACAAAAACCAGCTCCTAAGGCCGGTGGAACTCAATCGTTCCGGTGGGGCCGTGCGACCATTGTCCTGAACAGTAAACACAACTGTCTCATCCCACGAGTTTGTGTCACCAGTATGCCTGTCCATAGCAATTTCGTGATCTATGGACTTACAAGATTTGTCTTCTTCTTTTCGTTCGCTGATCATACCGCCAGTGCTGTAAGTGACTTTCGACATGATCATAATTACAAGATTTGATTTGGTGACCTAAAAATATAAGTCTATACAATGAGTTTACCCAAACAATTAAAAATATGTTAGATAAAACTACAATAAGAACATACGAAAATACGAGACATAGAGACAGGTAGATGAACTTCTAAACATCGGGCTCCCGGAGGTACCACATAGACCCGTAGGTCCGCAGAGGTATCCCCGCAAGGGAGGCTCCCGTACACGAGACTTAACTATTTAACTTAATTTAAGTTATTATACCTCTAAGCTGAAAGGAAGAAGGTTATATCAGACGAAAAGTGATGTGCCTCATGCGAGCACTGCTCCTAGTGCTAGTTTGGGTGAGGAGTATTAACCTGGCGTGGACCGTCGTCGCTGAATCCTTGCGAGAGGCAAGTGCCTCGCGCGGGCCTCCATCTCAGAAAGGTGTCCCCACTGCTTTCTACATGAGAATATTAGTTTTTTTAAAACCAAATTTGACCATTAAAAGATAACCAAACAAGCCTAATTGCTTAAATATAACTGAGTGTATTTCTGTTCTATGCTGTATACATTCTCTTACAGATATAGATTAACACCTGTATGTACATGCTACATACTATCTGTATGTACATGCTACATACTATCTGTATGTACACGCTACATACTATACCTGTGGCACATCATGTACTATTTACTGGACTCATACTATGCACATTTTAAATCCTGTAAAAGCATCAATCTTTACAATTAATTGATTTCTATGCCCTTGCTGCCTCATTCAAATGCTTAAATTAAATACTCAGCAGTTGTCATGTTTGTCTTACATCCTTGTTTATGGAAATTCAGAATGAAATGAGACTGAGTGCTTGATAGATTCCATCTCTAATCTTTCTAAATTATATAAATATGTTGGTTTGATTATCATTGCAATATGCACATACATGTAGCTGATAGCATCATCCTTTGTCCAGTTTGTATGGTGTGGAGTATTATTTATCTACTCTTAATAAATTGCCAATTCACTAGAAATATTCATATTTACAGAGGAGCTGACCAGGAAAACTGTCTTCCTACAGCCACAGATAGATCCCAGACATGCCAAACAAAACAAAAATCTGCCAAGGATGTCTCAATTCAAACTGAGCAACACTGTAAGTATATATAGTGTTTTTGTATGATAGTTTCAACAAACATATGGTTATATACACAAATCTGTGTATGCATTCATAGTCATGACTCATGAGCATGTCATATAAATTTATATAAACATATTTTTATGCATTATTTTGAGCATTTCTCACTAATTCAATGCAAGCAATGAGCAATAGCACATTTTTACTTCAACCATTTAACGGTAAGATTCAATCATGAAAATTTAAGTTTTCTCATACAAAATATCTATTTTAAATCAAAGAAGACTACTTTTGAAAATTTACCAGTGGAATAACTGGTTTGATATCCAAGCCAGTCATTCCTGTTGTAAATTTTCAAAGATTAGTCTAAATAATTTACAGACCAAAAAGGCTATTTTTGAAAATTTACCACTGAAATGACTGGCTTGGATATCAAGAATTCGAGTAGGAAATTAAAAAAAAAAAAGAAAGTATTTTCCTGGCCTGTATATGGACATTTCACAAGACCACAAGAGAGGGTGGTTTTGTCCATCTTGACCATGCAAGCCACCAGACAATAATTTCAATGGGCAATAACTATGGATATGCTTAATATTTTGAAAACTAACTGAAAGTTGTTGCTGGCTATTTGTTTTCAAAATATTAATATTTAATAGTTGTTGATAACCTTTCCAGCAACAACTCTTAGTCTAATTACTTTCAAAATATTCGAAATATTCAGCCTATCCAGTGCCAAACCCCATGGAAAATGTCATAAGTAGAAATTCAGAAAGCAGACAGTTAAAGAGTGTATTTACTTTGATGAGTTTCCACAGCGTGTGGATAATGGAATGTTTACATAAAAAAATAAGTTTTCCAAATCAACAATAATACATTTCTATTTTAATCCTTTTAATAATGGCTAAGAGAATTTCAGAGAATATCTCTTTGCGGATTCCTTTTGGAAACTTACCACTGGAATTACTGGCTTGGATATGTAGTCAGTCATTTCAGTAGTAAATTTTCAAGATAGTCTACTCCTGGTATGTAAATGGTCGATTCAGTGGAGCAGTAGTACAAAGGCTGGTTTTGGCCAGCCTGACTATGCAAACCACAAGACAATTATTTCAATGGACAATACCTCTGGATCTGCTTAATATTTTGAAAACAATTAGCCACCAACAACTTTAAAATTGTCAAATGGCTTTCAAAATGTTCAGCCTATCCAAAGTTAAACCCCAAGGCAAATGCAGTCTGCAAAAATTCAGCCGTCAAACTGTTAAAGAGTTTTCAATTGTATTTCCTTTGATAAATGAAACTTCCATGGGGACGATAATACACACATTTGCTCATGAAAATTTCAATTTGCAAACCAGAAAAAGACCATTTATGAAAAGTTATCACTGGACTGTCTTGCCGTCATAAACGAGCCAGTGGTTTCAGTGTCAAATTTTTAAAATAGTTTAATCCTAGGCTGTAGATAGTCTGTAGATAGTCTTCTTTTGGTCTGCAAATGGACATTTTCTATGAGAAAATTGAAATTTTCTTGTACAAATTCGAGGGTTAAAGTGTTAGATACATCTATTGTAATACAACATTTAAAATAAAATTACCTGCAGAATTTTTGGACTTAAATTATGAAAAACAACAGCAGATTTCAACACTGATGGTCTAATAATATAATATTCAATTGACACACACACACACACACACACACACACACACACACACACACACACACACACACACACACACACACACACACACACACACACACACCCACCCACCCACCCACCCACCCACCCACCCACACACACACACACACACACACACACACACACACACACACATGTTGTTAGTTAGTACAATTTTGAACACGATGTATGAAATGTTCTGTTGAATATTTTGGACTTAATTTGATTGGAAGCCATTCAGATCAAATTAAATCCAAATTATTCAACAGTACATGTATGCTTTATTTTGCCTTGAAAAAAATGTTACTTTATTTCTGAGCTGTACTCTATGGACGTTTCCAATGTATCCATCCATCATATGACGTCATGATCAACTAAGTGTCATGTAGGCTTACATCATAATCATATTATGTCATGAATGATTCGATTTAGTCTGTCCGAAGTGCTTAATAGTCCGACACGTTGTATGAATTGCTGGGACGTGTGTCAACAACGAAATATGCCAGATTGATCGCCTTCCTTTAACCCCAACAGGCGATCGGCAGATATGAAATAAGGTGTTGGCTTTACGGTGTTTTTAACACGAAAATCGGCTGACATCGTTCTCCGTAAGATCCGAGCGGGTGACGTCACACCCGTGTTGTCTCGGATTTGTATGTAAAGAAAATGTTTCATTAATTCACGCATCTGATTCTGGGTGCTGCGTACTTAATTGGTACCAGAAAAACTTTGGAATTTTCAAGTTTTGCGTGTTACCACGATCTGTTTGCAATGATCGGTGGTTTCAAAATTCTTGATTTAGATGTGTGGTCTGCGGTTTTACTGTGTGCTACAGCAGTTTGTTTACATGTTGTTGTTTCTTCACAAATCGTTTTGGCCTTCGTTAGGAGTATAATTTATATTGATTAGTAATTATACCCCGAATGCTATGCGATATGATTCCTGGTTCCGTTATACATCCTTGAGGATCAGTGTATGAGTGTATTATTGCCCGCTTCGTTCTTGTCGTCATA
Organism: Chaetoderma sp. LZ-2023a; assembly: GCA_034401795.1. Lineage (NCBI taxonomy): Eukaryota > Metazoa > Mollusca > Caudofoveata > Chaetodermatida > Chaetodermatidae > Chaetoderma > Chaetoderma sp. LZ-2023a. Next base: position 15,629,362 of record CM067368.1, on the reverse strand, counting down.
ATCAATGCGATCTTTGCTGTAACATTGCGGGGTGGGGTGCGGGAGGGTTAGCAGTTAATTTATGATCAAAATATTTGAAAATTAATTGTCTGCCTTCCATTCCTGTTTCGTTCCGCTAGCTTATTGTAGGTTTGTGCTTATTTATAGGCCAAGCCAGCCCCGCCATCATGTGACGTGTGCCATAAATTCGTGAGGGTTCTATTCAAGGACCATGTCTGTTTCCGTGGTACCGAATGTAATCTTGACAGTAGGTGTAACGTTTGTGCAGTGTGGTTGTCCGACATGATGGTTAAGTTCCTTGCCCAGAAGGACTTGGTAGGGTCTGATGTGGGGTCAGGCAGTCTGAAAGCAAATCGTGGCACGTCCGTTTCGGCCCTTGGGGGCGTTCCACCTCTGCAACCGGAGGGTGTGGAGACGGCACCGCCAACGTGGTTTGGTCCTGCTATGCAAGGCTTCTTGCATAGTGTTCTTCCCACGCTGGTGTCGTCCCTGCTGCCAAAAGTTGTAGGGCAGTCTCTTCCCGTGTTTGATTCGGACCCTGTCCTTGGACAGGGTTCTGGACTGGCCAGCGGGGGAGCCAACTCGTACGGCCCCCTGGCAGTCCCGTCGGGCTTCGGCCTGATGGGCTCTGTCTCTCTGCAGTGCGGTGGCCGGTCCGTCAGGCATGGGAGCCGTCCGCCAGGATGGCTCCAAGGTTTCCTCGTCTAGTGACGACTCTTCAGGGTCTGAAGATGAGGAAGCCAAGGAGGAGAGATTGCTGCGGCCTGAGATGCCGCGGGTGGAGCGCATGGAGGTCGATTCCATCCTGGACGGAAGCGTCCTCCATCTGTCTGGCTTGGCGCAAGCCACGGCAGCGACTCTGCCCATGGTTGAGGCCAATCCGGTACCGGGCACCGGTCCCATGATGGTTGGTTTGCCACCAACCGACATGGTGACGGGTGTGGCTGGCCAGGCGTGGTACTCACCTATCTCGCCTGGCCCGGAGGTCAGGCATGGGGTGCCATTGGCGCCCGTATTTGGCCACAGTTCTTCAACCGTTACGGGTCCGCACAGTTTTCCGTGGGGGCCTACTCCATGGACTGGTGTTTTTCATGGTGTGGTGGCGGAACTGTATGGTACCGGAGTTCCTGGCATATCAGCAATGGCTCCTAGCTGGGAGGCCATTGCTGTTAGGGCCGTGAACACGTCAACGGGTGACTTGTTCACGGGAGTGTCCTCCTCGGAGACAGATTGGTCAGAGGCTCTGGCTTGGCTAGCCAGGGTAGACCTGTCTGTGGTTTCGACCACGGCCGAGGAGGATGCACCCCATCCATCAGTGGCATCGATTAGGACGAGGATCTTGCTCGCAGCCCGGATCCAGTCTATTGGACTGGATCCAAGGTTTATGGAGTTATTGGATGCTATTTATAGCAAACTACTCCTGACCAAGGGCCAGCTTCTTGCGTCCTCCAGGGAGGTGCTGGCGAGGTGTCGTACTCCACGGGGGGAATATGACAGGTATGGTGTTGTCCCAACGGTCACCGAGGATGACTGCTGGGTGGTGGGTGTCCAGAGTGCTGGAGCGGGTGGCCCCGCCCCAGCGCTGGTGGACAAGTCTCAGGTACACCAAGACGAAGTCCTGTCCCTATGCGATGAGGGGGTGAGGGCAGCAATGAGTGCTGTCAACCATTCTTATTGCCTTCTTCAGTAGGTGTGGGCTGAAGCGGGGGCAGGACACCCTGTGCCACCTGTGGCGCTTTCATGTGTTAATGACGGCCTGGTGCTGTCTATGGACGCATTGGCAAGGGTGCAAGCACGTGTGACGAAGTCTAGGAGGCAGATGGTCCTTGACCATATGCGTCCAACTACTGCCGTTAGGGAGCGTCTTCTTGGGATGCCACTTACTGGCCCTAGCATCTTTGGTGGCCAGGCACGGGCCATCTTAGAAGACACAGCCAACATCGCGCAGAATCAGTTAGCGGTTAATCTGCAGCTAGAGCTAGTGCGTCAGGCACATGCACTAGGTGCTGTAGCCAAGCTGCTAACCGGGCAACTTTCTAAAAAGCAGAAGCACAAAAGCAAAGCGAAAGCTAAGCCTAGTGCTGCTTCTGCTTCTACTGGGTCAAGAAGGTTGTGGAGGCCCCTACCCACCCCAATGTTGCTTCTGATCGCCCAAGAGGCAGGAAGGGCAAGGGGAAGGGTAAGTCCTCTAAGGGCGGAAAGAAGCGAGCGGATCGTACCTGAGGGTACGAGGGCTCCCTTCGTATCTGCCTGGACCGCACCTGTGCGACAGGAACAGCGGTGCCAGTTGGACCTGCCAAGCCAAGACCAAAATGGTTCTCACTCTCTCTCTCATCAAGAGAGGGGGGGGGAGGAGCGGATCGCGAGCCAGACACCCACATTAGGCGTCGATGGATGGAAGGCTCATGCGTTTCGTCGAGGCTTGGCGAGGTGTGACGTCAGACAGCCTGGTTCTGGGATGGTTATCCTATGGGTACATGCCGGAGTGGTGGGATTTTCCACCACAGAATCTGTCTTTGGCACCAGTCTGGACACCTGTACCAAGGGAACCAGACAAGTTAGAAACCATTCAAAACGAAGTGTCAGGTTTGCTTCTGAAGGGAGCAATACAACCATCAACCCGGAACACTCCAGTCTTCTATTCAAACATGTTCCTTGTCCCCAAGAGCACACGGGGATGGAGACCCATACTCAATCTCAAATTGGTTTATCCATATGCCTCGGTTTCAGATCGAAACTCCGAGGACGGTAATGGCAGGATTGAGGAAGGGAATGTGGTGTGTATCGATCGATCTGAAAGATGCATATTTCCAATGAACAGGAGTTGTCACAGGTTTCTGAGATTTGCGTTTCAGAATCAAGTGTGGGAGTTTGTAGTCCTCCCATTTGGCCTGCCGACAGCTCCACAGGTTTTCACCAGAGTGGTCCTTGTGGTGACAGCGTTTCTCAGAAAAGAGAATGTGGCGCTTTACACCTACATAGACGATTGGCTGATCAAGGCAAACACATCAGCCAGGTTAGCGGTGGCTACTGCCCTTACTCTGAAGTTACTTTCAGATCTAGGCTGAATAGTCAACAAGGAGAAATCCGAGTTGACACCCACTCAATGGTTCGTTTATTTAGGGATGCGATTCGATCTCGAGGAGGGCAGGGTTTACCCCTCAGAGCCCAGAGTGGTATCTCTGTTAGCCATCCTCAAGAGTTTTCGATTGGGAAACCACATTCAAGCGAGGCGGTTTCTTCAGATGCTGGGCCTGATGGTCTCCATGGAGTAGGTAATCTCATAAGCTGCACTGATGCGAAGACCTATTCAGTTGTATCTGAAGTCTCTGTGGAAACAGAGAACAGAACCCCTGTCAAAGCTGGTGCCAGTTTTGGAGCCAATAATATCGCATCTTGTATGGTGGAAAAAGCGTCAGAATCTCCTAGTAGGGGTTTCACTGCACCTACCCCACCTCCAGCTGTCTGTGTACACGGATGCATCGCTGGAGGGATGGGGGGGGGGGGGGGTTGCCTGGGAGAACACCAGATCTTGGGCACATGGACTCTCCAAGAGAACCAGCTGCATAGCAATCTGTTGGAAATGATGGCAGTGGAACTGGCATTGGAAAAGTTTCTTCCAAAAGTCAGGGGCAAGGCGATATTGATACGGTCGGACAACTCGACAGTAGTATCATACATAAATCGCCAAGGCGAGACCAAGTCACCCACACTATGTATGAAAGTGTGGCACTTGATTCAATGGTGCAGGAATTACTCGGTTGTTTTGAAAGAAGCTCACATTCCTGGACGATTGAACATTCTGGCGGATGCTTTGTCTTGGAGACAGAGAATTCTGCCAACAGAATGGTCTCTCAACGCTCGAGTTCTTCACAGGATCTTCGAGCATTGGGGCAAACCCAACGTGGACTTGTTCACCACAAAGGAAAATGCTCAAATCATGACTTATGTCTCGCCAATTCCAGATCCAAATGCCGTCGATACAGACACTCTGGCAATAAGCTGGAGAGGGATGCACGCTTACGCATACCCACCCACCATTCTCCTGCCGAAGATATTGGTGAAGATCAGGGAGGAACCATGCCTGGTCCTGCTAATAGCGCCATTTTGGCCCCGCAGGGCGTGGTTCACGGATCTTCTAGATCTGCTGGTGGACAATCCAGTGCAGTTACCCGAGATTCCAAACATAATCTCCCAGGCCAAGCGACGCTTCCTACACGAGCGTCCCGAAATGTTCAAATTGACTGCGTGGATGTTATCAAACAACGTTCCACGTCAGAAGGCTTTTCTTGACAAGCTGCAAATTTCATTGCAGCTGCGAGAAGGAGGTCAACCTTCAAGTCATATAACAAAAAGGTTAACAGATTTGCAGACTGGTGTAAAGGAAAGGGTATTGATACCTTTCAATCCACTATTCAGCAAATAGCAGACTTTCTCTTTGAGCTGTTCATTTCAGGACTTGCTTCTGTCACAATTGCTGGACACAAGTCAGCTTTGGCATCAGTTATCCCTTGTCTAACCAACAGGGATAGTCCAGAGGTGGCCCCGTTGAATGTGATGGTGAATGGAATGAGCAATCTCCGACCGAGACAACCGGTAGTCATTCCAGCCTGGAGTCTATCTTTAGTGCTTAATGTACTGGCCAAGCACCCTTTCGAACCGTTGCGTTCGGCTAGTCTAAAGCATTTGACTCTAAAGGCAGTTTTTCTATTGGCAGCTTCCTCAGCTAGAAGGCGCAGTGAGATCCATGCACTTTTAGCAGAGAGGGACCGATTTATTGTCTCCGGAGAGGGTCTGCATCTACTGCCAAGAGCAGAGTTTATATCAAAGAATCAATCTTTGAGATATCCCGGCAAACCAATCATTATACCGAAACTAACTAGGTTTGATCGTGATGCCAGTGTCTGGTGCCCAGTCCGTACTTTGACTAAGTACAAAAAACGGACAGACTCGTTACGGTCGAATGATAGACATCTGTGGATCTGCCATAAGAAGCCATATGGTGCCGCATCCATGGATTCTATCTCTCGTTGGGTGGTCGAATGCATTCAGACTACCCATGAGATTGCGACTGGGCACCAGGTGCAATGCGCAAGGGCACACAATGTTAGAGGAATAGCTGCCTCGACCGCCCTTTACAATGGTGTTCCATTAGAGGACACCATGGCTGTTGCACAATGGCACTGTGAGTCCTCTTTCACAGATTACTATATGAGGGATGTGTCAGACTCCGCCAATCCACTCGCTTTAGCTGTTTTGAAACGATAGTTATATGACCACACTGCTCTTCTCCCTGTTTTGGTATTTGCAAGAAAGAATTAAGAAGCAGACATGGTTGAGCGAGAGGATGTCAACCAGATTGTGTCACTGATGACCGGACAAGTGAATGGTTGGAGATTCCACGTCTGAAATCCAAATATCATGAGATAATTCAAGATTGAGTGTTTTTTGTATTATGTCTATGTATCATGTTCATTCATCTTATATATTCATGCTCATTCCCAGGCTAATATATGCAAAGCGCAGTTAACCCTCTTGGCATATTTGTGTTTCAGGCGAGATACATGTTCGTGAGTTCTCTCCCTTTTCTTAGGAGAAAAACATGGGGGTGGGGGCAGTGATGCGAATGTGATTCGGTTCCGTTAACTTGATGGTCCTTTTAGGTCTCCATTAATCAAGTTTAAGTCTAGCTCTTTCTCCAAGGGGCAAAAGTAGCAATTGATGGCTTGCCCCATCCCACCAGGTTACTGTCTAAATCTGGTGTATATCAGAAGTAACAGAATGGTGAGTATTGATCGAAGGAGAATGAAGGAAATTTCAATTTCCCTTTCTGCGAGATCTAACAATACTCACCATTCTATTACGGACCCAGCCTACCAGCCCCACGGAGGCAAGCCATGGGTATCTCTTGTTTGGTGGCTATGCAAACAATATGAGCTTCATGGCGAACGGGTACTCGGCAGGTGGGGGCCGAGTACCCGGTTCCAGGAGTCGGTAAAGCTTACTAAGTCTATAGTCCTATTGCCAGCTATCCAGGATAGCTTGTATCAGAAGTAATAGAATGGTGAGTATTGTTAGATCTCGGAAAAAGGGAAATTGAAATTTCCTTCATTCTACATACAAATCCTTTTGTGTAAAAATGACAAAGTCACAGAATTCTGCTGCAGTCATCATGAGTTGCCCTTGAACTTGTGCATAATGGTGATGTTACCGTTTTAGTGACACCTGTCCACTACTGCTAAGTTCCATTGGGAACTCTGTTATCTGTCCACAAGCACGTTCTATTTGCATATTTCTAGCTGTGTAAGGACATTTTACCTCCAAAATGCCAAAACAGTCATTGTTATGAAGTTTGCCATCAGGGCTAGCTCCCAAAATACAAAACTCATTGTTTACTATAAATCCACATTCATGGATGTAACGGGATGGATATTTAGCCAAGTAAGCTTGCTTTTGACTTAACCTCATTTGCTTTTCCATAATCTAAAGCAGGTGCTTTTATAATGGCCTGTTGGAAAATGCCCTATAGAAATGATAGTGATGGTGTGGTTGCATTTCTACGATGTAAAACCTTTCCAAAATTGGAAGCTGTTAATCGGGTTGCTCTAACACCATCCCACAACTTACAGGCAGCCTGCTTTCTAGTTAAAAATTCAAGCCCTTTTGGATCTTTGACTTCCATCCCATTATTTAAATCCAAAAATTCTACAGGTAATTTTATTTTTGTATCTTGTATTATATTATCTGCATTGCATGTTAATGGAGTTGAAGGTGCGTCTACTTCTTTCAGGTTTCTGGTCTGAAAATAAGACAGATTAAGACAAATAGTGTTAGGTTTAGCTCTCTAATGGTGAAATTGGGGGAAATATAGGTATGTGATACTTTATGTCTATACATCTGGCCAGACAGTCTATATAGAGGCCCCAGAATAATGAAATGAAACTGTACATTGTTGTATTATGCATAGATAAGGGTCGAGATTCAGAATTGTTCATCAACCCTTTCACTGTTGAATTCCACATCTCATTTTCAAGGCACCCATACATGGTGACTGTTGAATTTCGACTGGAGGATGTTTTTGCAACTAAAATTAATTTCAAAATATTCACCAGATTATATACATGCATTGTAAAGAATGTACATTTTAGGGGTTTGTCGCTGAAAGGGTTAATATTATTTTATGGAATTCAGCCCCATTAAATATAGTGAATGTTGGAAATAGCATGTTTGTTCATATCTCTGTAACTATTTCTCGTCAACACACCTTGATAAAGCTTTTACTGAGCTGTACATACTCTTATATCTATGCCAAGAAAATATACACCTAAAAAAACGTAAGTTTCCCCCTAAATATAGGCTAATATTTTCTGAGGTATATAATTGGCTGCAATACACATTCGCACACAGCACCACTCGGACTAGAGGAACAATGTGTAAAATTGATTTCCCCAGAAACGGCGTTATGCATGACTGAACATGGATGAAATGAAAATTGACCCATTTCAAAAATATAAAAATACTGATTTAATTCAATATGAATTCAAATCATAACAACAATACAAATTCCAATGAGTCACAATCAAATAACAACGAATGGGAGTGCATTCACTCTATCACAGTTTTAATATTGCTAATACCGTCCATATCCACCCGGCTTTTTATGATGTCGCTAAAGAAAGATATTCAGGCGCTAGTAGCTAAATGTTGATACATTTCTACAGACTATGATGGCTGTCATGATTTACTTTTCAACCAATCAGAAAAAGCCAAGCGTGTCTGCCTCGGGATATACGCTCAGTCATAGAGGTGCCAGCTATAGTTTGGCAATGCTGTATAAAAGCAATCATGCAGGCAGCAACAACTTCTAGTCAAATTGGTTTCAAAATATTCAATCAAGAGGAGACTATTTTTGAAGATTTACCACTGGAATGACTGGCTCGGTTATCGAGCCAGTCATTCCATTGGTTAATTTTCAAAAATAGTCTTTTCTTGGTCTGCAAATGGGCATTTCCCAACACCGCTGTAGAAACCGTTTTTGGCTGATATGGGTTTTAAGGGTTTAAACCACCCACCAAGAACTTTGACAAAGTGTAGGTCTCTGCATGAGGATCTACGGCCTTTCTGCATAAAATGTCAGTGTTCCAGGTGAATGACACAAGCCCCCTTTGGCCTCTTGTTAAAAAACTACCCATCATGTCTATTTAAATGCCAATGGTTCAAATGCTAATCGTCCAGATGTGCATCACAGGCCTCTTGTTATTGTTACCTTGATAGGCGGAAAAAGCTGTAGATATATATTAATACAAATATATATTTAAATATTCTCCAGGTTTCACATCTCACTCCATTGACAAGATTGAGGCCCACTGCCTGGGAATTCTGTCATTACCATACACCATTAAAGCATTTCAACTTACCTGATAAGATACTAAGCTGCCAAGCTGGACATTACCGAAAGGAGAGTTTACTTTTGGGACGTGTTTTGATATTACGTATTCCAGTGGTGTTCCTTTGATTATCTCTAATGTCTGGATATCAGTTGGTGTTACTTTTAGTAGGGTTCACTATGTATTTTCGTTCAGAATTTTTGGGGATTTGTAACACTATATATTTTTGGAAAGCATTTTATATGCCAATTTCAAAAACCAATGTTTGCATTTGCATAAATGTCTTCATGGCAGCCATCTGGAATTTTCAAAATGGCCGCCATCTAAATCCTTCGAAATCCAATATATCTGCAACCATGTACCCTAAATTCACAATTTTGATGTCTATATCTAGGTTTTCTGGGTCAACGAATGCATTGGTAACATTTATAATAAACTTCAAGTGCCAGAAATAATGTTTTGGTTGATCATTCCCAAAATAATAAGCAATTCTCACACAACATCTGCAAATGTCGCACCTTTTTTCTAAATCAGTATTTGTTACAATATTTAACGGTAACAGTAGCCCATAGTAATCCTATAGAGGGGATAGAATGACGATATAGCCCAATGGCCAGTTATCTACGTAATCACATTGTCATCATGTTTATTAATAAACATATTATGACAGAGTATGTATATGGTGAGCGGCGTGTCACAATTTTACAATAATGGATGGCCCAGGGTAATTTTCAAATTCACCAGTAAAAGTAAACTGAAAGCAAATTTTTGCAGAAAAGTTGTCCAAATGATCGTCTGCTCATAGATTTGCAATAAGCATAATCAGACAGCAATAATCTTCAGGATTATCGTTTGTAATCTTGCAATAAGCATTGATCAAATATATTTTGTCATCAAATTTGAGTAAATCATGAGCGATGTACAGCTTGATGCAACACAGGAGTTAACAAAATAGGAAGCTATGCATTTTATGCCAGACATATGCTACTGTTAAATGACCAATGGTGCAGCATCCAAGAATAGACTCATTTACCAATTTGTTGCAAGCAGTCGATGAGAGAGCAACATTGAAAGATGGTTCATACATTGAAATTCAGAAAAGACTTAGACTTTGCACATAGGTGACCTATCTTCACATAAAGCGGGTTGGCATCGCAGTTGTTACTCTACTGCCACTAACAAAGAAGAAATACGACGTGCACGAAATCGCATAGAGGATGCACTATCTAGTGGGTCTTACATTACTAAGAAACGTGGGATAAAGAGGAAAAGTGCTATTGATGATGCATCGACATCAACTTCAGTATTTACACGTTCCTCGACAATTCCACTGTGTAAGGAACTGTGTTTCTTCTGCCAGACAGACGATCATAATCAGCAGTTGTTCAAATTACGAACTCATAATGCTGGTAAAGCCCTAAGAGATGCATTGGAAATAGCACAAGATACAGCATTACTTACTAGATTAAATACCTCGCTTTCCCCGTGTGATGCACATGCAATTGATGTCCGGTATCACAAGCCATGCTGGAGGATGCATGTTTTCCACATTTTACGAGATTCAGATACTACAAGAAATGCTGAGAATGATCTCTCCCGGAAAATGGCATGTCTGATTGAAATTATCCATATTGTTGATACACACACCCGAAATGGGGCTTATCTGTCTATGGCTGACATAGAAATAACATATATAAACATGTTTGACCGTAAATCCTTGGACAATCATTCACCTACATTTAGTAGGCAGTGGCTGAAAGAGAAACTCCTTTCTGAGCTAAATCATGTAAGATCTGTCCTTCAAAAGGACAGGCGCAAGTGTGCCGTTCTGTACTCGCTAGAAGCATGTGAGGAAGAAATGGTTCATTCTGCGATGTGTGAAGATGATGGTATGGAAGGCATGAAGGCGATCTATAGGGCAGCACAGATTGTTCGAAAAAGCATCACAACATTCACTAAGAATGATGGTGAACCTGGTTCAGTCCTTGTTTCCAGCAATATGGATGACATCCCATGTGAACTATACACACTGATACGATGGATAATGGTTGGACCTGTATATAGTTTGGATAGCAAAACCAGAGAGTGTCTCGTTGATAGAGCAGTGCTTACATCTTGTCAAACCCTCATGTTTGGACTTAAATCGGATAGGCAAGTGATGCATAAACCTAAAGCTGCCTCTTCTGAAAAATTCAGATCCCAGCAAAGAAGAGCAAATTCTCAGGTTCTAGGATTGGCATTATCTGTGCATCACGACACCAGGAATAAGAAGATTGTGAATATTCTTCATGCACATAACTGTTGCATATCCTACCACCGTACCATGCTTCTAGAAACAGCAATAGCTAACTCGCTTGTCGAAAACATGAGACAATTCAATAATCTGTATGTACAACCATTGCTAAAGAAAGGGACATTTGTTTTCTTTGCTGTGGACAACACCGATTTTGCTGAGGATACCATTGATGGTAAAGGTACTACACATGGAACAATTGTTGCGGTCTATCAAAAAGTTTCTGCACCCGGGGAATCCATTGCACCACCTTTAAACATTGGTGATGCAAAGAGCTTATCCATTACACCACAACACACATCTATGTTGCCATGCGTCAAACCAAAGGCTCAACCTGGAATGCAAAGTAATTTTGTGTTGAGTAAAACCAGTGTTGCAGACTCTTATCAGCTGACCCATATGGGTTGGGTCATAGCATCTGTTGTTGCGAGGATGGATGAAAGGAAAGAGATGTGTTTGGTTCCTGGGTGGGCTGGGTATAATTCACTCCTGTCATCAAGTAGATCTCTAGCCAATGTTGGTACATTGCCTCGTCTCCCAGAGCTGGTTCATGAATGGTCAACGCTAATGACTGTAATTAAACAAGCACAAACATTGAAGGAGATGGCTGTTGGTAAAGACCATCTAACAGTCATTACTTTTGACATGGCCCTGTATGAGAAAGCAGTGCAGCTTGTAGATGTCAACGCCAATTTAAAGAGTGGTGTTATCCCAAGACTTGGTGAACTCCATGTCGTCATGGCTGCATTGAGAGCTCTCGGTACTTCTATTGAGGATTCCAGAATAGACGATGCATGGATCGAGGCTGATGTCTTTAGCTCTACCACAACGACACAAATCCTGAAATGCAAGCACTACTCACGTTCTCTTCATGCTCATATCTACTCTTACATCGCATCTTTGACGAATTCTTCAAAGAGTATCCAAATCTAAGGGATGCATGCATATCAGCTACAGATGACAGAGAAGAGGCATGCAGTAAATCAAACCAAGCCAGCCGGGCAGAACCAGTGATGCCGGCTCATAGCAATCTTCTCCAAGTGCTGTCTAATACTGATATGCTGAATCTCTTTCAGACATGGGTGACAAAGAGGTCCAAACATGCGATATTCAAGTCATTAATGAACTATCTGCACCGTGTGCAAACAATCCTTTTCTTTGTCGCAGCATCCCGAAATACTGATCTGACCCTTCATCTTGAAGCTGGAGAAGCACTGAGCAAGTTATTCTTTGCTTTTGATAGAATCAAATACAAACGTCTTTGGCCAAGATACATAGCAGATATGTATACACTCAAGCAGAATCATCCAGACACATGGCAAGAAATTGAAACTGAAAACATTGCGGTGACTAAGAATGACATTCCATTCACTTCAATTGGTGCGGATCATGCATGTGAGCATCTTAACAAAATGATGAAAGTGCACTCAGGACTAATTGGAATATCTAACAATGCAAATGCGAGACAGCGATTTTTCCTTACTGCTCCAGAACTGTCACGGTTATCCCGGGAATTCAAGTGTCAATTTGATTTGCAAGAAGACAAGGTCAGAGATCACCATGGCATTGGAGCAAGTGCTGTTAAACACGAACACACCACAATCGACAAGATAAAGGCTGCCATACTGACTCATGGTAATCCTTTCGCTGCTGAAGGTGACATGATCTACAACATTATCTCACTTGCTTATGTACCACAAGAGTCGGTACCACAAATCCTGGATGTAGACGAAAGAGGACAGACATTATATGAAGAGTATGTGAAAGAGCGCATTAATGGAGAGGTAAGCCTTTGGGCACCAGTGAAGCGTGAGAAAAAACAAGATGTATACATCTGGAAACAAAAAGACAACAGTACGTATTCGTGACAAAGCTGTTGATCTCAAGGAAACTAAAGATCTATATGCTAGGCTGATGATTCTCGCAAAGTCGAGTCGAGACATTGATTTGAAGTATTCGATTGGCAACTTTGAATTCACACTGACACCGAGGGCGCTGTTTGCTCCGTGTGGCTCTGTCCTACAGTGCACCGACAAGTCGAAGTTAATCAAGCTCCTGACTGACCTACCACAAACCGAGAGCACAGAGAATTCACTCTTATTAGGTGCAACAGAAGCGACTGCCGTCGTAACTAAGGAATCTAGTAGGAGAATCGCAGTTGTGGATGGAATGGTTCTTGTCCAGAAGCTGGCAAAGAAACCAGCGACTATTGTGACAGTCAACGACCTTAGTAAATGTTTTAATGACAGGTTAATGAGTCTGACAGCAGGATATGATGAGATCATTCTTGAATTTGATACATGTCAAGCAGATTCCCTGAAAAACACGACCAGAGAGAAACGACGACATGGGAAGGATCCAATTAGATATCAAGTCAAAGATGATACCAGTCTCAAGCATATCCCTATGACAAGATTTTTGTCTCATGACCAAACAAAGAATGACCTTGCGCAGTATCTGGCAGAGAAGACTACTGAGTACAATAAAGACTCATCTACCTTGGTCATAGTATCATCATCAGGCCAGACGATAAGCAATAGAAGCCTACATTTTGAGAACAACAATCATGAGGAAGCTGATACATTAATGATCTATCATGCCATATGTGCAACACAGCGAAATCTTGATACAGCAGAGTTGGTGATTTTCTCTCCAGACACTGATGTCTTAGTGCTGGCAATAGCATATTATGACAATCTACCAAAGAATACGTCTATCTCAATGGTTTCTGGTAGCATTAAGCTACGGCCTATATGGAAAACTCTAGGCATGGAGAAAGTAAGAGCATTACCCGCATTCCATGCCTTTACTGGAGCAGACAATATTGGCAGGTTCTCTAGGATAGGTAAATCAACATGGTTAAAGCTTTTCCTAAAGGCAGACAGCGATGTAATCGACGCTCTGATAAATTTATCGAGAAGCACTGAGGTCACAGATGAGCTACTTTCAACTCTGGCAAAATTTGTGTGTGCTGCATACTGTCCAAAGTCTATTAGAATCGAGAACATCCCAGAGTTACGTTGGCATTTATTCTGTAAGCAGCTTGCTGATAGTGAAAGTCTACCGCCTACTATTGGTGCTTTGAAACAGCATGTCCTTAGAGTACAAGTCCAGGCAAATGTGTGGGGTCAGGCAGACATTTCACATCATGTGTTTCTGGATCCACTACAAGGAGACAGGTGGCCAACTAAAGGCAAAAACAACAGATGTTTTACCAGCTCCAAAGTCTCTCATTGAGATGGTTAGGTGTCAATGCAAATCGAATTGTTCCTCTCATCGATGCTCGTGCAAATCCAAAGACTTACCATGCACTGAGCTTTGTCAATGCAGCGCAGAGTGTGAAAATGATGATGACTCAATCATTGATGTCTCTATATCAGATGATGAAGATGACGCCAATGTTGCTAGGTAGACAGCAACTGATGCAGCACATTGATTGTTGCTTGAATACCTAGATTAAATTGGTAAGATAACTCTGTTATATGCCAAATAAAATTCATCATTGCAACATTATCACAAAAAGTTACAAATTTGCAGATGCTGTCTGTAAATTACATATTAAGTCAGGACTTATCTACCAAAACATGATTTCTGTTATTTGAAGTTTATTATAAATGTTACCAATGCATTCACTGATCCAGAAAACATAGATATAGACATCAAAATTATTAATCTAGGTCATATGGTTGCAGATATATTGGATTTCAAAGATTTTCGATGGCGGCCATTTTGAAATTCAAGATGGCCGCCATGAAGACTTTTGTGCAAATGCAAACATTGGTTTTTGAAATTGACACATTAAAAGCTTTCCGAAAATATATAGTTTTATAAATCCCCAAAAATTCTGAACGAAAAAAATATTTTTTACACTGTGACCCTGACTATTTAGGGAGTCTGAAAAATAACATCGTCATTGTTAGCTCACCTGGGCCAAGTGAACTTATGCCATAGTGCCCGTCTGTCGTACGTCCATCTGTTTGTTCTAATGCTAATGATCCAGGTGAGCCTCTTGTTTAACCCTCTTGTGTGTGAACTTACCCATTTAATGGTCAAGCTGGCCAAAATGGTCACTGTTGTGGTTTTGAGGAATGCCGCTTTGTGCGGTGTATGTAATGTGAAAAGCAAATGTCATATATATACAAATCATTAATACGTTGTATGTCCAAAGCTTGCAATTACCAAATTTTTTGTAATTTAAGTTTTGTTCATCTTTACATGGATCTTAATGCCAGTCATTTGTGTGTCTGTCCATAACTGTCTAATCCTTGTTAGCCTCATGGACCTCAAACCTGGCTGGAGTGACCTTATGACATTACACATCTGACCATGTACACAGAAATCTTATTAGACCATTTTTCCAATGGCCATCATGAATTTTCTAAAAGAAATTCCCTAGTGTGGTAGGCTTCAGAACTTGTATATGTGGTGCAGAAATTTGATTGGTCAGTTTTTGTTCATGACTGTTGAATTTCCAAAAAATGCGCAGGAAACCATTTAAGAGACTGAATAACTGCTGGACAGATTTTAATCAAACTGGGTTGCAAGAGCCCTATGGTGCTAGGCTGCCAGTGGCACAGGCTCTTTCTTGTCTTAAGTATTGGGTCCAATGGAGAAAAATAATACTTTGCAGTTTCTGTATCTAGTATCGAACTCACAACTAAAAATTGAAAACTCAACAAATCATTTTTTCTGGCTCAATTGGTACAGGTAGGTTTATAATGTTTGCATAGATTCGCTAATGGCAGTGATATATGACTAGTTCTGAACTTTTAGACTTACATCTGTGATATCTGGTAATTTGTCTAATTATACAACATACTTTTTATCACATTCAATCTGGCATATCACTGGCTTTCTCTTGCGGTGTTCTGATGGTCTGGCAACAATGACGTGGTTGATGGGTGTTGGTTTTATCTGTGTTCCACGTGGTATGCTCCATTGCTGCGGAACCGAGGTACAGCTTAGTTGTTCTGGCAACTGTGTATAGTTGTGCAGTTTATAACCTTGTAGAGTTTTAATGAGTCCAATGATGTGGGAACAATGTCCATTCAATCTGTAGAAAAACAAAATGTTCTGGGATATTTGAATTGCAAAGTAAATCTATCGCACGAAATATCCAATTGCATTTATTGATATATTGTGCAGTTTAATCTGTAGTGACACTCAAATACAAAATCAATAGAGTGTCTCACACTCATTGCCATTTCGTGTCAAAATTATGACACAAGCTTGGTAGGATCTTGTTTGAAACAAGCTTTAGCGAATTCCAAAATGAGAACTTAGTAAATGAGTGCAATAGATTTTATGTGAAATTGCAATAAGTGTGGCATTTTATTTATCATGTAAGCAATGATGATGAATTTTCACGCCGATTTCTGGCCATTTTCTTGTCCTTGTACATTATTGCCTCATGTCACCTGGCATTTTCTTTAAACAACTTCAAGAAACACTGGGCCGATTTCATTTATTTTTGGCAGGAAGCATCCTAAGGGCATAGAGATCCAGGTTTTTCAAACAAAGCCGATCAGCCAATTCAACTGGCGACCATCTTGGATTTTAGCCAAGTTTTATAAACATCTTTAAAGATCTCTGAATCTGCCAGGTGATTGATTCAAAACTCATGAAATATCTGCGGCTAGCGCTGGCCCAAGTTTGTTCAAGACAACTTGATTGGTCAAATGGTTAGGCGGCTATCTTGGATGACATTGTGTGAAAACAACTTCTCCAGAACCGCTGACTGGATCGGGCCAAACTTTGAGAGATACGATTAGTCGCTAAGGGCGATTAAAGGGTAGTTGTTACATAAAAAAACCACGACTGCTGTGGACCAATCAAAATGTTGACTGCTTGGTGGCCATATTGGACCTTTAAATTTGATGGATTTTGAAGCCAAAATTAGTTTTATATAGGTGTTTGGGTATGCTGATTTCTAATTTCCAATTTTGAAACTCGGATTAAAGACTTGGTGACCGTATTGGATCGTTTTCCCTCCAAAATCTCACATACTAAAGCAATCGGCAAAAACTCACATACTAAAGCAATAGGAAATTTGAAATGTCTTCTCGAGAACCATTAGCCCGATTTCACATATATTTGGGCATAGAGATCCAATTTTGTTCAAAGCAAGCCGATCGGCCAATTTGGCCAGTAGCCATCTTGGATTTTGGCTGATTTTTTAGAAAAATCTCCAAAATCGCTTGGGGGAGTGATTCAAAACTCATTAAAGACCATCTGAGCCAACAGCTGAACCAAGTTTGTTCAAGGGAGCTTGCTTGGCCAAATGTATTGCTGGCCGTCTTGGATGACCTAGTTTGTCCATGGAAAGTTGATAATCCAAAATGAATGCCCTAGTAGAACAATCAAAATTTAGCGTGTTTGGCAGCCATCTTTGATTTCTGAAAATTTATGAGAAAATCATATGATCATATAAATAACTATAGGCGTTCGTATTAACCACTTGGCCAATTTTAATAAATCCTGGCTAAACCTTAACAGAAATTAGATTGCTAAATTTTCCATTGATCATTTTGTTTTGTTAATTGTTTGTGCCAGTGGTCGATATGAGCGATACAGGCCCCTTGAGCATCTTGTATTTTCTTTGTCGCTGTAGTGCTTCACGACTCCGATTTCTGAACAATATGTAACAATACATAGTGACAAGGGCAACGTCTTATTTCAAGTCTTAACTCTTTCAAAACTGAAAGGCCAAAGCAAAAAAAATCCTTAAAACTTCATAATTATTCTGCTGAGTATTTTGAAACTAATTTGATTGGTATCCATTGCTGTCTATTGTAGCAAAGGGCCCCTATCAAATTAGTTTCAGAATACTCAACAGCTTACAATGTACATGTACAGTTTTAATTACCTTGGAATTGAGATTCTAGGAATTTCTGGTTCAAGGGTTAAATTGTGTTTACTTGATATTTTAAATTGTCTGAGCTTTGTATTTCTAACTGTTAGTCAGTCATGCAATGGAATACATGCTTGCCTATGTGATAGAATGTTTTATGTGCAATTAAGTATTCTGTGATAAGTAGAAAATTTAGTTTTATACGCTTTGTACATACATGTATATATGTACAGCAATAATGAGTGACCCATTTATCAAAATATGATTAAAAAAATAGTATTTTAATATGAAAACACTTGTTTGTTTTTCCTGTACGTGCGTGCACGCACACATACATGCGCGCACACGCACGCACGCACGCAGGCACGCACGCACGCACGCACGCACGCACGCACGCACGCACACACACACACACACACACACATCTAACAATGATGTCATGTGCCTCAGATTATTAATAAGTAAAGGAAGATATATCAGTTAATTTGGTAACTGTTTCTAATCACAGAGGGATCCATTTCTATGCATGCACCACTCACTTCGTACATGTGTTGGAATCGATCTGAAACTATACAACCTGATATCCCAAAATTCTCTAAATTTCAAAGTAGCTGTACAGGTAAGACCATCCGTAAAAGATTTTTTGGTTGCCCTCTCCTGCCTCTGGTGGTTGGGGTAGAGTAGGTAGGTAGGTAGGTAGGTAGGTAGGGGAATCTTTTTACCTGCTGAAATATAACATTACAAATGAATTTAAAGAACAAAACTTGAATGTATTTATTTGAAATTGAAGCAGAAACTACAAAGCAAACAGTTTCTAAAGACATAACACGAGCCCATTTTGACGAAAAGATCTCCCAATCTCCCAATGAACTTAATCAGAAAATAAAATTAATTCTTCACAGGAAACTCCGAAAAAAAAAGATTTTGAGTTGGCAGGATATTTTATGGTTGGTCGGGAGAGGACAACCAAACTATTATTTAAGGATGGCCTAAGCTGTTGAATACTGGGTTCATACAGGTCATTGAAAACCTGGAATGTCATGAAAACCATCATTTTAGCTCACAGCTCCTCCTTAACCGCTTGCTTGATTTCTACCAGATTTACCTGGAAGGATTCTGTGGTGATAGACTCCAGAAGTCGTATTCACAATTTTGATTTGTTTAGAAGGACCATAATATGATAAATATGATTCAGAATTTCCAGTAAAAGTATTGTCTACACATATTGATAGGGTTTCAAATTATAATAGTCCAGGTGAGCGTTAAGGCCTGTGGGACTCTTGTGTCTATTTAAAGGCAATTGGTTCAAATCTTGTTCCAGTGGCCATCTATCTTGTTCTCGAAAATGACATCTTATGAAGTGCTGTAGAGATCAGACCGAAACTCGTTAGATTTAATTTCATCAATAACTAAGGGTCATTAAAATTTATTCAAGAGAACTCGATCCTTGATAAAACATGGTTGTCAATGTCATTTTGGGAAAATTTTGGGATTGATGGCCATACTGGATTTTATATTGCATGGATGGGAACCTAAATTTTGTGTTTTATGTAATGCTCGTTTTGAGTTTAAAGTGTTATGTCTGTTCAAATGCTAATGGTTCAAATGCTAATGGTTCAAATGCTAATGGTTCAAGTGAGCGCTAAGGCCCAAGGTCCAGGTGAGCGTTAAGGCCTTCCGGCCTCTTGTTGCCATAGGTCATGGAAAATCGTAATCACAATAAATGAGGAAATAATATGCAGTCATTACAGTTATTTAATGTGAACACTCGACTGGATATAGTAAATTATGTATGATGCCTAATATGCTGCTGTTGAATATTTTGAAACTAATTTGACTGCCCTGGACATAGATATTTATTTCTGGAGGTCATGAAATTTATTAATGTTGATCGAAGAAAGTCATAGAATTTCAAAACATAAATGCATAGAAACCCTCACCCTGTGAATATTTTGAAATGGACCTGAAGATGTTGCTGCTTGTGGCAGCAACAGCTAGCTCCCAGTCAAATTAGTTTCAAATATTCAACACAGTGTTTATTAAATTGTAAATTCACACTTATCCATACAATTTCATGACAAACCTTTTGACATAATTTCCTAGAAATTGGCTCAATTAATAAAGAATGATAAATGGGTTAATCGCTACTAAGCATATAATCAGAGCGAGTTATCTCCCATAAGTTGGCGGGGATTGGCTACAAAATGGGCGGGGAATAGCTAAAAATGGAAAGGTCCATTGATTATGACGGCGCTAGGTGACGTGCTTGTGACGTCGGCATACATGTGACGTTATTGATTATGACGTTATACACTTGAGTGACAAGTCATTTACCTCACCCAGCCCACCCCGTCCTTTCTTTCAACCCCCGGTACTCCGACAGGTCTTTACTTCTCGTTTCTTAGACGAAACAGAAACGAAAGAGAAACGAGAAGTGTGACCAAGTCGCATCCCCCACACCCCACCCCTTCCCGACACCCACACACCACGTTTGTAGCTCCATTATAATGTATTTAAGTGAATCTGAGCTGTTAACCTCCTCATAACTTGTAACGAACAGTTTTAGGAGGTTACCGGTTTAGCTAGCCTTTATTGCGTTCACGTTATCCCATCCCAGGTCTCATCATCATGCATCATCATCATCAACATCACAGAGCTTCCCCCATACAGCTGCCAAGAGGAATACATCACGACCTTGGCGATGGCAATACGACGGACAACAAAACCGCCGTGTGTGTGTGTTGTAATATTTGAGGCGTTTATATGCTAGTTCCCAATGCTAGGGTCTAGACTCACGCCTGGCCTTTATGGTTTCTGTTGAATTCTTGTGAATTCTTGTGACGTCGGTTTGTGCATTAGCTTGTGTCTCTCTCTGTGTGTGTGTGTGTGTGTGTGTGTGTGTGTGTGTGTGTGTGTGTGTGTGTGTGTGTGTGTGTGTGTGTGTGTGTGTGTGTGTGTGTGTGTGTGTGTGTGTGTGTGTGTGTGTGTGTGTGTGTGTGTGTGTGTGTGTGTGTGTGTGTGTGTGTGTGTGTGTGTGTGTGTGTGTGTGTGTGTGTGTGTGTGTGTGTGTGTGTGTGTGTGTGTGTGTGTGTGTGTGTGTGTGTGTGTGTGTGTGTGTGTGTGTGTGTGTGTGTGTGTGTGTGTGTGTGTGTGTGTGTGTGTGTGTGTGTGTGTGTGTGTGTGTGTGTGTGTGTGTGTGTGTGTGTGTGTGTGTGTGTGTGTGTGTGTGTGTGTGTGTGTGTGTGTGTGTGTGTGTGTGTGTGTGTGTGTGTGTGTGTGTGTGTGTGTGTGTGTGTGTGTGTGTGTGTGTGTGTGTGTGTGTGTGTGTGTGTGTGTGTGTGTGTGTGTGTGTGTGTGTGTGTGTGTGTGTGTGTGTGTGTGTGTGTGTGTGTGTGTGTGTGTGTGTGTGTGTGTGTGTGTGTGTGTGTGTGTGTGTGTGTGTGTGTGTGTGTGTGTGTGTGTGTGTGTGTGTGTGTGTGTGTGTGTGTGTGTGTGTGTGTGTGTGTGTGTGTGTGTGTGTGTGTGTGTGTGTGTGTGTGTGTGTGTGTGTGTGTGTGTGTGTGTGTGTGTGTGTGTGTGTGTGTGTGTGTGTGTGTGTGTGTGTGTGTGTGTGTGTGTGTGTGTGTGTGTGTGTGTGTGTGTGTGTGTGTGTGTGTGTGTGTGTGTGTGTGTGTGTGTGTGTGTGTGTGTGTGTGTGTGTGTGTGTGTGTGTGTGTGTGTGTGTGTGTGTGTGTGTGTGTGTGTGTGTGTGTGTGTGTGTGTGTGTGTGTGTGTGTGTGTGTGTGTGTGTGTGTGTGTGTGTGTGTGTGTGTGTGTGTGTGTGTGTGTGTGTGTGTGTGTGTGTGTGTGTGTGTGTGTGTGTGTGTGTGTGTGTGTGTGTGTGTGTGTGTGTGTGTGTGTGTGTGTGTGTGTGTGTGTGTGTGTGTGTGTGTGTGTGTGTGTGTGTGTGTGTGTGTGTGTGTGTGTGTGTGTGTGTGTGTGTGTGTGTGTGTGTGTGTGTGTGTGTGTGTGTGTGTGTGTGTGTGTGTGTGTGTGTGTGTGTTGATCGTTGTCTCTCGATTTTGTCTCATGTTGCTGTTCTTTTCCATGGCTTTTTTTTTGTTGCTCCTCATGCTTGGGCGTGTGTAATGGGGATGGCCTAACCTGGACCTAACAGGGGTGGGGAAGGGATGGGGTAGGTGTTGGGTCGGGGGAGGTGCGTACGGTCTTATGACCTGTTGCACCCAAGGGGGGGGGCTTTAGGTCAGAGACCTCCCGGCCCCTTTGGGGGGAACAAAACCGCCCTTAAATCCTTACAAGCCGTAGCTGGCCAAAAACTAGTCCGAGTCTGCTCTGACTCAACCCGCCCCTGTGACAGATATTTGGACAGACTGACGGGCCGGGTCTCCCCGGCCCGTCAGTCTGTCCAAATATCTGTCACAGGGGCGGGTTGAGTCAGAGCAGACTCGGACTAGTCAAAACCGGCCCCTGCCAGCGGTGTTGCGGAATGTCCACTCGTAGGCCGAGAGAAGCCCACACCCAAAGTCATACCGCTGGCATGCCTGGCTCAATAATCAGGCCAGTCATTCCAGTGGCAAATTCCCAAAAATAGTCCTCTCCCGGTCCGCAAGCAGACACTTTTTCCTTTACTTTTTCAACTAAACTGTTGACTTAAATAAATAGGCGTGCATTAAGCTATATACTTGTAACATAGTTATGCACCGCCGTACCTGAAACCTGTCCATAACGAACACATTTTGCACAATTAAAACGAGATCACTGACGGCTTTAATTTGGTTCTTTAGTTATGATCGAAACACATGTGGTTCGTCGTGTTTGAGGCCTCAAAACGGCAGCCCCCAAGACGCGTGGTCTTGCGCCCTCCCCTCCTAAAGATCCACCACCCTCCTGCTCTCAAAAACAGGTGATCCGTAAACATGTTCGACCGCGGCTGCATGTATTTAGATCACAATGCGATAAATAAGTACGTATTGGCGTGCAAGTAAACATTTTGCGTAGAATACTTAAATATCAAACTGATAGGTAAGTTGTATATTCTAGTAATGTTTAGCTCCTTTAGGGCGCTCGTACACACCCAGTTGTGTCTATGTGTATACGCGTGTATGTGAGCGCATATGCAGCACGCTCCTGCGAGCGAGTCTGGGCGCGCTAGTATCTACACGAATGTACATGCGCGATCGTGCAATATATTCCATTCATTACGTCCGATATGTGGTAAAACGTTAAAATAGTGTCAGTTCAACTCTAAACGGGTCATGATAGATTGGTGGATCAGTTCGTAGTATTGGCTGAGGGTGAGGATGGGGCGCGTTCTGAGACAATAATCACAGATCCGGAAAACGTTTGATAAATTGTAAATTTCGCTGGATTCTGTACACATTTTTTCACCTCCCTCAGTCAGCTTGTAGAATATATTGCCATCATAAGACCAGGAGTTGTGAATTTTCTGATTGTTTTTCAGTTTCAACAGTTTCTTTAGCATCTCGTGTCTCTTTTTGGTTAAGTCTTCATTTATGAAAACACCTTTGTAATCGGCCATATTTCGAAGACCTCGTCGAGCTCGAAGAATTTCCGTCCGTTTCCTGTATGAAATAAATTTCACGATGATTTGATTCTTGACAGGCCCAACAAACTGTGATCTAGCAATGTCCAACATATGCCACAGGCACGTTGATTGCTGAGGTCACGTGAATAACGGCTTCGTCCGTTGTCTCCTCTTGATGTAGTTCCAGGCCTGTGATCCTGAGGCTCTCGCACCTACTATATTGTTCGGCTTTGTCATGCAATATGTCGTTAGTGCGGGTTAGATTTGCTATGGCTGCTTCGCTCATATTTAAGGATGCAATCATTTCCAAAGTAGTTTCACCGAGTTTTTGTACTTGGGCTTCGAATGTAGAGATTCTCACAGTTTTTTCTACATCAGATAAGACTACTATTTCCTATAAAAACCCTCAAACATGAAACTAAGTGGCTTCCTACCAGTCATTTAATTTTAAAAAAACCCAGAGCAAAGTTCATCTCTATGTGGGTAATATATGGGTAAACCAAGCGATGTTGTATGTATAATATTATATAGATAATAATCATGCATCTCGTATTTAAGGAGTGGTCTTTAAAGCGACAGTGATTTAATTATTAAATTTAAAAAAATTGTTATAAAAATGGTGGGAACAATGCCCACCATCGTCATCGTTGACGAATA
Organism: Chaetoderma sp. LZ-2023a; assembly: GCA_034401795.1. NCBI lineage: Eukaryota > Metazoa > Mollusca > Caudofoveata > Chaetodermatida > Chaetodermatidae > Chaetoderma > Chaetoderma sp. LZ-2023a. The sequence continues at coordinate 15,605,630 of CM067368.1, read as the reverse complement.
ATGACTAGCACCCTTATATCTTTTAACGTATTAATTAGGTGGTCGATGCGCTCCCTCGTGGTTGTAGTAAAAGTATTTTGAAACTAAGCAGAATTGTGGCTTCCTATGTCAAATTGTCGCATTGAACAGCACTTTATTAAAGAGTTTGTGCGCATGAAGGCACTAGTGCGAATTGTAGCTTCATATGTCAAATTAGTATCATAACTATTCGCTTAAACTACCAATGCGCCATGATTTAGGTTTGAAAAATCTGAAAATAACACCCATGGAATGACTGTAGAGGTGGTCGCATAATTGAGGTCGAACGAGTGAGGAGGAGGAGGAGGAGGAGGAGGAGGAGGGATGAGGTATGCTAGCGCGGTGCTGCCTGGCATGAGGGATGAGGTATACTAGCACATTTGTTTACAAGGCTGGCAATGCTCGTTGTACGAATATTTTGAAATAATTTGACTGTGGTGTTAGCAACAACTTTCTATCAAATCGTTTCCAAAATATTTAGCAGGATACTGAGATCCCTGGAATGTCTGTAACACCTCGCCAGTCAGCCAGTTAAAGGTAATAAAACTAGGAAAAATTACCATGTCCGGGTACACACAGTATGAATGCATTATGAGTACCTAGTCAATGAGACTCTGACAACAAAAATAATATAGTTGGCTAACCATTGTCTAGACATTGTGACCGCAACCACCTATTACCATCACCAGCACCATCACCACCACTAACACCACCACCACCATCACCATCCCTCTATCATCACCAGCACCACCACCCACTAAGCACCAACACCCACCACCAAGTATTAACCCCACCACCATCATCCACCACAATACCTATTTCCACCAACCACCAACCCCACCGCCACCACCACCAACATTATTAGCAATCCGATTTGTATATCGAGGGATGTGGGGGTGGGGGGGGGGGAGACCCGGCTGGGCAGCTACAATCATCAAATCAACACGCACATAAAGAACCAATGTTTTATTTGTATCCATATTTTTACATTGAAGAAAATATTATATATGATAAAACATATAGTTACTGTAGCATAAACAAATAGTCAATGTTCTGGAGATCCATTTTATCGATGACTGATTCCTTATGGATCAGATCTATCACCGACAGAATCATCATCATCATCATCATCATCATCATCATCATCATCCTCAGCATCTAGACAGTTCCTTATGTACTTCTTGATCAGAAACTCTCTTTTTCGAAAAGCTGAGACGACTGTTTCATCATATGCGTACCCCTCGTTGATAAAATCTTTAATTTCCCCACATATTATTTTAATGAGTGTAGAGTTCTGCAAACCTCTCCACTGCAACATTATGTCTATGCACTTTGTAACTAAAGCATCAGAATATACGGAAATAGACACATTGCCTACACTATTTGGGCCTGTGCTCACTTCACCATCCTCATCTTCTAAACCTGATTGTTCAGCGTCTAAGACCTGCTCAATATTTTGGAATATGGTAAATAGTTCCTCATTGCCTATGGCTTCCTTTCATTTTCACCTTCATCTTCACTCTCAGACTCTGCTGCGTCATCACTGTCTTCACTCTCCGACTCTGCAGGCTCATCATTTTCAATCTTCATCTCTGTCATTTCTTCATCTTCACTGTCTAGATTTTCGCTATCTTCATCGTTATGGAATCGGATCTTATGCCGCATCAGGTCATTTGACCTATTAAAAGTTGAACCACATTCAAAACATTTATGTCTCGGCATATTGATTATAGGATAAATCTAGCAAGTATTCAAGCTACAAGGTTCCTCAAAGAAATCTGACTGCCTAACTACTCTGCAGTTACACGTCCAACCACTTTGCGATGTTTAAACTGGAATGAGAAAAGGGATTGAATTTGTACCATTTATAGGATTATATGTACTGCGGCCGCAAATCCGCAATATGCACCTGCAATCCGCATCATGCGCCCGCAATCCGCATCATATGCCCGCAAATCCACAACATGCGGACCGCATGCATCCGCACATGTACGCATACATTTTGGCATGTATGTGTGTTCAGGCATGTATATATGCTTGTTGCCATCCGCAACATGTGCATCATGTGCCCGCAATCCGCATCATGCGCCCGCAATCCGCAACATATGCCCGCAAATCCACAACATGCAGACTGCATGCATCTGCACATGTACACATACATTTTGGCATGTATGTGTGTTCAGGCATGTACATATACTTGTTGCCATCCGCAACATGCACCCGCAAATCCGCAACATGCGCCTGCAATCCGCAACATGTGCCCGCAAATCTGCAACATGCGACCCACATGCGACAGCACATGTATGCATGCATTTTGGTGTTTATGCTTGTTCAGGCATGTACATGCACTTGTTGCCATCCGCAACATGCGCTCGCAAATCCGCAACATACACCCGCAAATCCGCAACATGCACCTGCAAATCCACAACATGCGACCGCAAATCCGCAACATGCAACCACAATCCACAAAATGTGGTAGCAATCCGCAACATGCGGTGGTGCCTGGTGGTTGGTTGTGGATGTCGGTACTGGTGGTGGTGGTGCTAATGGCAGTGGTGTTGAAGGTGATGGTGTTGATGCTCGTCGTGGTGGTGATGGGTGTTGGTGATGATGATTATGATGTGGTGGCAGTGGTGGGTGGTTGGTGGGTGGTGTTTGCTGTCGCAATGGCTAGACAAATGGATAGCCAGCAGAGCCAGTTATTCTAATGATAAATTTTCAAAAATAGTCCTCTGGCACATGCATGCGCACAAGGGCGCACACTGGGGCATGCACGCATGCACAAGGGTACAACATATAACTAGCAGTATCGCATATTAGCACTGTGCATACGAGCGAGACCGTTATTAAATCCTCATTGACATACCCTCTCCGACTTATATGCCATTTTTCAGACACTGCGCTCTCACACATTCCGACCACAATGTCTAGACAAATGGATAGCTGTCAGAGTCAGTCATTCCGATGATAAATTTTCAAAAATAGTCTTCTCTAAGGATGCAGGTATGAATATGAAGAAATTCGCGATGGGGTGGCGGGTGCGTGGGTGTTGGTGGTGGGGTTAATGCATGGTGTTGGGTGTAGGTTGTAGTGGTGATGGTGGTGGTGGTGGTGGTGGTGGTGGTGGGTGTTGGTGATGATGGTGGCGGTTGGTGGGGGGGGGGTGTTTGCTGGCGCAATGTCTAGACAAATGGATAGCCTGCAGTGCCAGTCATTCCAATGATAAATCTTCAAAAATAGTCTTTTCTTGTACTACAAATATGAATGTGAAAAAAATGAACACTTTCTTGAAGAGATTCGAGGGTTAAAATGTTAATAAAGTCTCTAGCGTCCATGTAATGGGGTAACATGAGGTGGTCGCTTAGGGTAGGACTGAATTATATAGTAAAAACATGGTTATAACGTATCACTGTTCGGTAGCCAAAAGGATATATTTATATTTGTAGTAAACGTACATCTATGATTATGCTACTATGCCCTAATGTTGCTCTTAATTGATGAATCTTTACGCATCCGTAAACAACAATAGCCGTTGAGTGGGTGCACGCTTATTATCGATTTTTAAAAACTCTCGGCGAGGACATTGTAATATCCCGTGCTTAGAACGAGACGGGTGGGGCTGTAACATTCTTTCATTATTCCTTAACACGTGCCATGTTTGTATCTTGATTAAGGATTGATCCCACAGCTATTGCCGACGTATGGATAAATTAAAAACATACGCAACAAATAATCTTTTTATCATACGTACGCTCGACATACAATTCCATAAACGGGTGTCGCCCTCAGGAACATAATGACTACATTTTAATCATCGTGTAACCACAAAATCTAAAATCTATTGCAAATACCATATTAAGTATTTAAAAAACAATTTGCACATAATGACGGTTAAGCCAACAGTCAAAACGTTTTCAAAATATTCAAAAAAATAGTTTAGTAATAAATTAACGTTAGCGATGAAACAGTCAAATTATTTTCAAAATATACATCAATATCGAGCATTGACGTAATTCCTCATCCCTCTTCCTCCCCATACTCCCTACTCCTCCTACGACCTCCATTATCAGACCACCTCTTAAACTCCTTCCTCATATTATTTTTACGTACCATACCACGGTAGATAACTGCGGAGGGGGGCGCACGCTGCTAAGTTAAAACGTAAAATACCCAACTTTTAGGGGTTAACAGACAAATTATTTTCTAAATATTCGTACATCATGCTTGTAAACAAGTACGCTAGCCCCTCAAAACCAACTGAGCAAGATTGCTAGCCTTATCTACCCCCTACTCCTCCTCATAGACCTCCCTTATCGGACCACCTCTTAAACTCTATTTTTTTACATTATCAAACATCCTCTCTTATTATTTTTACCTTACATACCACGGTAGATAACCACGGAGGGGGCGCGCGCAGCTATGTTAAAACGTAAAATACACAACTTTTAAGGGTTAACATTTTCAGAATACACAAACAACAATATTCATTCAAACGATTCGACAGTGTTCTAGAATCTAGCAAGTGTGCGCGGCTGTTCGCCATTGTTATCAAAATCTCTAAAACGCGGTCGCTGTTCGCCATTGTTCTTTTTCTTGGGCGGCTGTTCGCCATTGTTCTACCCTCTAGGCGGCTGTTCGCCATTGTTCTCGCGGAAAAGAACAATAGCGAACAGATACACACTTTACTACTAAGGTCCATTGCGATAGAGAGACAATACCCAGTGTACACAATGGCCAGTGCGGGACTAATCCAATGGCACGACTCAATTACCATCAGCCTTGACCTGTCTACAGAACGACTGGTAAGTGAGCAGATTTCCTGTCCAAACCACCTACTTTATACTCCAATCACAGACCACTTACCTAGTCGAATCTCAACAATATCTAACACCAACACCTGCTGTGCAGGTAATATAAACACGCACATGTTACAATTCCAACACTCAGCAGGACACCCATCATCTACTTTTCATGCATCTACACTTACTACGGACACTCCAGCACTTCCGGACACTCCAGCACTTCCGGCAATACTAAACAAACTAGTAAACATTGAGACACAAATAAAAACACCTTAACATAATAGAAAATGTAGAGCATAAACTAGAAACAATGCAGGAAAACATGCATGGACTACGCGTAGAAATGGGTGCCATACGAGAGGGGGGTTACTAAGATATATATATCCGCCCATCCATAATATTGGTTCTCGCAGTAAGCCTACCATAGGACCAACCGATGCTGGACCGTACGTATCGTCCCAGAATCGGTCTAGTAAGCTGCGTTATCAGGGAAGAAATTCCCGAGTGTTGAACATGATGTTTGTTTGCCATTTCCTAATAAGATGTTCTATTCTTTCAAAGATAAACCGGATGGCAAAAGAGAGCACCTAGCTTTCAAAATGTTTAAAGTGCATCCGCTATGAAACCACTTATTTCACTAGCACCCATTCAAATTAAAAAAATATATCGACTCCCTAACAGTAAACGTAGCAGTCGTATAATGTTGCAATGGAGGCGAACTCTGAGACAGACCTGGTATGTGATGAGAATGGAAGGTTAGGTGAGACTCTGAGACAGACTTGGTATGTGTTCAGAATGGAAGGTTAGGTGAGACTCTGAGACATACTTGGTGTGTGTTGAGAATGGAAGGTTAGGTGAGACTCTGAGACAGACTTGGTGTGTTCTGAGAATGGAAGGTTATGTGAGGCAATAGAAATCATATACATAGAAAGAGCATTGGCTAATCTTCTCAATAAAATGCATTGAATTCAACGCCGGCCACATTGGTGCTCTCACTCAGTCTGACAGCTAAACAGTACTAAAACTAAGCATATTAAGCAGCCTGCAAAAGCTATATCTGCTATATCAATGATGAAATGTTATCAACTCTAATAAGTAGATACATACATGTTCCTTAAAAAACAGTTTGTCTGCAAGTATGTGTCTTAATACTGATTAAATGACGGAAAGTTGTTGTAATCATAAAACTGCTATAATCAGACCATTGATCTATCAAGAATGTTGTCCTGCTCATAATCAGAGTACTGATTTATCAAGAAGGTTGTCATGCTCATAATACTGTTGAACACAAAAACTGGCACGCATAGAAACAGTTGCGCCACATTAAACAGTTGCTATCAGCATACGGAAAATCCTATCCGAGACACGATCGATTGCTTCACTGGATCATGCCAAAGTGGCTTCAAACGTGGACGCAGCTGCGCAGACATTGTATGGATTCAACGCATGCTTGTGTCGATAGTCATGTCCAAACACCGGGAGTTCCACAAAATGGGCATTAACATGTCACGAGCCTTCAACACAATTAAACGCTCAGAGATCCTAGATGTACTACGCCAGGCCAGTTGCAATGAAGATGAGTTACGACTAGTAAGACTACTACTTGTAGACACCAAGCTGAGAGTACGAGTCAAGTCAGTGAAGTCTGTAGAGTTTGAGCCATCAATCGGATAAAGAGGCTACATTTATACAATGCAACCTGCGTATCCTTGACGCTGTATAACTGTAACATCTGGGCGGCTCCAAAGGCAGCTCTAGACAAACTCGATGCCTGCCACCGCAAACACCTACGCACGATCACTGGACGCCGCTGTCTGTAAAAGTCACCCAGCAAAGATGGTCCATGTTTGGCCATGTGCTAAGGATGCCAGAAGAGACACCAGCACAGAGAGCCTTGGAATAGCAATTATCCCTCATGTAACTTAATGTCAGCAATAAACCAGCACTATCTATCCTTCCTGGGAATCATAGCTATACACTTTTCAATAATTTCAAGGCATATTTCATTCTAACATCCAAGCGAAGCCGGATCCAAAAAGAACGCATGTAATTGTTAAAAAAAATATTTTGATTGCATGTTGCTGTTGTTGTGAGTAGCAACAACTTTCAGTCACATTATTTTCAAAGTTATCATCATGATTCTTACCATGCCTCCGGGAATTACCACAATAATCCTGTGAGGATCAGCATTGGTCTAATTACATGGCAGCTGTTACTGAAGGCATTGCCATCGCCGCCATCAATATTGGCATTGTCATTAACATTGCCATCGTGAAATGTTCCATAAAAGCTGTTGGCTATCCAGAAGGTTGTTGTATTCATAACCCGATTGATAATTAAAGCTGCTACAACGAGAATGCGGTTGCGTCCATGCTTTTGCATCCTGAAATCTATTGCAAATAATAAAGCTGTTATATTTATTAACCCTTTCACCAACTAATTCCCCATATCTCATTTTCAACGTAACCATACAAGAAAACTGTTGTAAATTCAAAATTAATTTTACTCGAAGGCAGCACATGGCTTCCAGTCATATCAAGAAGAATATTTTTGAAAATTTACCACTAGAATGACTGGCTCGCTTATCGTGCCAGTCAATCCGGTGGTAAATTTTCAAAAGTAGTCCTCTTTTTGCTCTACAATTGAACATTTCTCAAGACCACTGCAGAAACCGTTTTGGGTATTATGAGCGCTAAAGGATTAAATAGCATCTAATACAGATTATCTACCAGACTTAATTATTAATCCCATAAAATTATTATTTTAATGAGGCAATACAGCCACTGGAGCCATAAATATATATGCTAATTTGCCAGGGGGAAAGGCATTTCATTATAAATTCCCTGGAAACCTAGTTTCAAGAGAGATAAATGTATGGAATATCATATTTATTTTGAAAACAGTTTGACTGAAACTCTTCCTACCTTTAGTGAGAACAACATTCAATTAAATTGTGTTCAAAATAATTAACCAGATTCTCGCAATGAGTTAGAAACTCGTCATGTGTATTTGTGTACACGGAAATGAGTTATTGCCTCATTATCACACCGCAGAGAGGGAGTGATGTTTATTGGCAAATTAATGATAACACACCGATCATCTAGATTTGATTTTAAAATATCAAGTAGTTCATATGCAGCAGGTGTCTGAATTGGGGTGATAGGGGTTTTTTCCTATTGGTTTCTATTGTGAAGAAATTGCTAATTTGGAGCACCAAGAGGTCGCGCAGTAAATGTAAAACTGGGTACAATGCTCTTTCTAGTTAATAGTAACATTCCTATGGGTGAGACTCTGAGACAGACCTGGTATGTGATGGGAATGGAAGGTTAGGTGAGACTATGAGACAGACCTGGCATGTGATGGGAATGGAAGGTTAGGTGAGAGTCTGAGACAGACCTGGTATGTGAGGAGAATGGAAGGTTAGGTGAGACTCTGAGACAGACTTGGTATGCGATGAGAATGGAAGGTTAGGTGAAGGAGAATGAATCAACGTGTAGAGGGATAAGATGTAGATAGATAACCCACTGGTTGATTGACACGAATTGGACCGTTCCATTGTATCCATCAATCTTAATGACATCGTAATCAGATATGTGGCGTGTAGGATGACGTAATAATCAATGACGTTATGAATGACGTAGATAAGTTATCCCGAGTGCTTAATTGATGATGGACAAAGCGTTGTTGTACAGATTGTATGTCTTTACATAGGTAGGCTAGGCAGCAGCAGCAACATCCAGTCAAATTAGTTTTTAAATATTCAACGGCTTACCAGTTCTATGGCAGCAACAGTAACCAGTTAAATTAGTTTCAAAATATTTAACAGCTTACCTGTATAGTTTTCTGAAAATTGATAGTCAGGAAATCATCGATCGATTGATCTGAACATGACTAAGTGTGGGTGGAGCTTAGCAAAAGATGGGCGGGGCATGGCTAAACTGGAACCCGCCATTATACAAGTGAGTCTAAATGTTTCGTAAACGTAAGCACTACAAATGATGCACCTTCCCGCATTATCCCAGGCACGAAACCCCTACAACATTCGTCACGCAAACCTATTTACTCCATTTCGTTGCCGAATTGAGCTCTTCCGAGGATCCTTTTTTCCAGCAACAGTCCGCGCATGGAATACTCGCCCAGCGCCGGTCACGTGTTCCGTTACTCTCACAGAATTCAAGAGCAAACTTAAAGTGTAGATTTCGGCTACCAAGAGTAATAGTTATTTTAGGTAAATAAACCTCCTCTACTCGAAAATTGTATTAGTTAATAATATAAATGCCCGTATTAAAAAAATATAGGCAAATTATCATTAATTTCCGAGGATTGCCGAACAAAAACTCTGATTTCTGGGAAGCGGGAAATCCCTAGTACTTGTGACGTCACAAGTGGAACCCGTGAAAAAAGTAGACACGCCGTCGTTTCCCGATAGACTACTCGGTCTCAAACGTGACAGATTTGTATGGAAATTGGGAATATTATATTTGGATGTCGATTGGGGCTAATAAGCGTATAGAATTTAAATATTGATCAATACTGCATCTGAAGCGGAGAATGTAATACACATTTCCGGACGATCGCTTAGCGAGGCCGCTCAAAGGCAATTAGCGGCGGGTACTCGGGTACTGGTATGTAAGAATCGGTTCCTCACGATGTTTATTTGTTTTTGTGAAAATGTTTTTGTAAACACGCATTTATCAGGTTATAGAAAGTCAAAATGAAGAAATACTGTGTATCGTAGAGCACTAAAAGTCACATTGGACGGAATATACCAATTAATTCTTTTGATAGTCCAACGATTGGGGTACACCTGAAAAGCTGGCTTGTAGCGATGAGCAGGTGATTGGCGAGCCATGACTGAGTCAGTGCAGGACAACGTGGGGGCAAGAAATGATACTTTACACTCGGAGGTGTCAATTCGCTTTCAAGTTATAAAGGTATAATCATAAATTTATTATTTACATATTGTAATTGTTCAAACAATTAGTTTGATTTTATTAATCCTATTAGAAGATAATTAATTGAATTACTAAAACACCCGTTTTCATTAATTTCACTCAACCAAACCAATCGTCAACTGTTTAGCATGCTGGAAATAGACATTAGCACGCTGATGGAGGTTTACTTTTGTTCACACACATAAGCGTAATGGATATTTCCAATTTATCCATCCATCATATGACATCATAATCAACTACCTGACGCATAGTATGACGTCATAATCAATTACAGCAAGAATGACTCAATTTAGTCCATTTAAATGTTTAACAGTCCGACACATTGCATGAATTGTATGTGTTTGCTATTTAATAATAGTCACATTAGTTTCAAAATATTCAACAGCTTCCCTGAATAGTTTTCTGGAAATTGATAGTCAAGAAGTGCAGGGATCGATCGGTCCCCACACGAGCATTGTGTTGGTATAGCTTAGCTAGAGATGAGTGGGGCATAGCTAAAACTGGAAAGGTGTGTTGTAAGAAAACTATAATAATGATGTATATTGATTTAGTTACTGTTAAAACATCTTGCTGTTGTGTATGGTTGGTGTGCATTAGGTTATTTTGCTACATGTACAAACCGGCATGAGAATTATCCGAGCGGTGTAATGATTACTACCGTCATAAATTAAAATTTCTTTAAAAAATCAATAGAGGACTTAAATAATATCAGAAATATTGCACACAATCCTCTCTAAGGCCAAAATAAAAAAGGTTATACCGCCAGTCTATACTGGCATCTGTCATGTTAGTTCTCTCTATTTTTAATGAGCAGGCATAGATAAAGACAATGACCACCACTAACTGGTTCCTTAGCCTCTTCGATTAATGGTTGAGTTTAGAATCGATGAATGGTTGAGTTTAGATTTCCATTTAATTTTGAAATGCCTCCATGTTAATCAGTAATATTGTCACAGAGTGGAAATTATATGCGTATGAAGAGACCACCTTATGGAACACAAACAAGTAGCCACTGTATACAGTCTCCTCACCCTTTAACCCTTGAATTTCTTTTAAATTTCGATTTACTGATATGCAAGAGATTAATATTTGAAATTTTACTACTGGAATGACTGGCTCGCTTATCGATCCAGTCGTTCCAATGGTAAATTTTCAAAAATAGCCTTCTTGGTCTGCAAATGGACATTTCTCAAGACCACTGCGGAAGCCGTTTTTAAAGGTGACCTTACTGACCCTGAAGGTTTCATTGAAGTTAGAAAATGGGCTTTAACATAAACAAATTAGTGGAATTAGTGTACAATCCCCCCTCCCACCACACACACCTACCTGTGTTAACCCAAATCACACCAGTATCTTCTGGGATATCCGTAACGCCATTATTTGTTTTGTAGGCCATGTACATCTGAATTTTTCACGGGTGGTCAGATCGTGGCCAAAGACTGAACGATCCTTTGTTTGTTGCTAAGATTTGAGCCAAATCAGCTCAGTAGTAGATACACTTCTGGATACCAAATGCATTACCACCTACGGGATGAGGATTAAACTATGATTCCGGAATTGATTGTAGTACAAAGGTTTTGTTTATGTCAAGAGAGATTTCGTCTGTCAGGATAAATGTTTGAATATTTAACCCTTTAATGGTTAAATTTGGTAACAAAAATCAGCATATCCCCTTTCTGCATGTTCATCTGCAGGTCATGAGAATTATATTTTTGAAAATTTACGACTAGAATGACTGGCTCCATTATCAAGTCATCCAGTCCAGTGATAAGTTTTCAATAATTAATCTCTTGGCCATCATGCATGCTAGAACCCCATATTGATTCGGTTATTGCTGTACAAGAAACATGAACTTTCAGTCTGATAAGCAAACAATTGCTTACCAGTAAATATTAACTACAGAGCGAGCAAGATCACCCTCCACCTAATGACAGATTTTCCGTATGAAACATGGCCATGTTGTGGAAGCCTAATGTACGGTTACAAACTTTCCTATTAAAATTTGAGCCAAATTGGTTGACTGATCACAGCCAACATCTGAAAATTCTCTTCACAGTATCAGCCTTTATTGTGTTAAAATTTTATCCAAATTTGATCAGTAATTTTTAGCACACCCATTCTGAAGGGACAAGTGACTAAGCGGGCTTATACCATGGTGACCTTTGCCTCTGTCGCCTGCCCATCTATAAATCTTTTTATGAAAATACTTCTGGTCATTAACCACCGATATTAATCAAATTGTGCTTAGATAGCTCGATGATAGCAGGCTTCCCAGAATTTATCCAGAAATTCGATTGGTAAATTTTCCAATGGCCACCTGAAGATTTGACCTGGACATCTTGGATTTTACTATAATTTTTTTTAATCTTTCAAAACGTATAATTAAATCTTCTTAAAAATGACCAAATTTTAACCAAGCTTGGCTGGCATGACCTTAAACCGCATGGAATTTTTTGATACAAACTATTACTTGATTTTTACAATGGCTATCTAGGATTTCAAAAATCTTTCAAAACACATTTTTGTTTTAAAGATGACAGTATGTTTCAACAAGACCTGTATGTAATTACCTCTAGGAAGCTACATTATATGATCATGACTTATGGAGAGGCGAATGGTTGCTCTCCTCTTGCCTAAGGTTAATTCTAGGCGAACATCTCATAGATTGCCTATATTGTTTAGTAACGATGATAGAATATAGAGGCGAGTACTAACACTACTCGCTTCACTGGTTTAAATTTAAATTCAGGAGAGCAGGTGATTACTCCGCTTCGAAATTCTCCTTGAGAGACATGTATGATTCTTGACATTTATACAGAATCTGGTTGTTAAATCTTTTGTGCTCATTTTGGATTTCTGAAATTAGGAATGAAATTTGGTAAAAAATACTTATCAGTAATTAATACATTTTACTACTGGGCCGATTTCAATCAAACTTGGCTGCTATAGTGTTAGGCATCCGAATAGAATATACATAAAATTGATTGGTGGATTTATTTCAGCAGCTATCTTGGGTTTCCAGAAATCCCACCCCCAAATTGTTTAACCCTTTAATGGTCATGCCAGCCAAAACCGGCCTCTGTTATGGTCTTGAGGAATGTCCATTTACAGACCAAGAGAAGACAATTTTGAAAATTTACCACTGGAATGACTGGCTTTATACCCGAGCCAGTCATTCCAGTGATAAATTTTCAAACGTTGTATTCTCTTGGCCTGTAAATAGACATTCAATAGGCAGATATTAAAAATTTTTGACCAAATTTGACCATTAAAGGGTTAACAGGTTACTCTTACAAATGTCTGGCCGCAATGTGTGCTTTTAAAACTAAAAACTATTGCTGGCAACAGTACTCCAAGTGAGCGATACTGATCTCCAGACACACTATCAGATCTGAATGCAAAACCTTATTACCTCTACAGGGCAAGGGTAATGAGACAATCATGATAAGCCTACAGGTACAATAACTGAAGCACTAGTGTCTCCATATTTTGAAAGTAAAACGACTGAAGGTGACAAGAGGATTAAATTCTGTTTAGTCAAAGCATAATAATTAGGATATTAATCCTTTATCTCTCACAGACCAGCTATTACCGATTTGTTATAATGTAGGGGAGATTCTGTTGAATATTTTGAAACTAATTTGACTGGGAACTTTTGCTCTCTATGGCAACAACAACTTCCAGTCAAATTATTAGCTTCAAAATATTCACAACATCATTATTGAATAGCTCTTGATATCGAGAGGCTGTAATTAAAAGGGCCAGATCTTTATGAAAGTAGATACACCGATGTATATTTTAGAAAGAATAATGATGTAAGCTATTCAAGACAATAACAGTTTAAAAGCAGTATTATTTCAAAATATGCCTGTTTGAATTCTTGTTCACTTAAATAGTAGACTTCTGAAAGTGCTTCACTATCCTTCATATCAATTCAACAAACTCGGGGAACATGCTTCATACATGTATTTCAACATCTCTCTTTAACTGTCCTTTCTTTTGCAGGTCTGTGATAGCCGTGTTACTCATGTACTGAAGTCTTCTGTAGCAGAGTGTCAGTCTTACCCTGAGAATGACACTGCCCTTGAGGAAATCTATGTGATTTTAGGTGGTTTAACCATTTATCTAGAGGACTAGACCCACTTTCTGAGATAACGACATGTCATGTGCATAACTTTGCTCAGTTGAATATGTGATGTTATAGTGTGTGCTTTTAGTAAGAACTGGTGTAATCCCCTGGCAGGATGAGAACTATCGCCATGTCGGACACTCAGTGTGGAGGCTTCCTTCAGTGACACACACCTATTATTGATAACCTACTGTGAGCAATATGCAGTATTCACACATGCGGCTACATTTCACTCACTGTCTGCAGATTTGATTTATATGGGACAAAATTCGGTACATATTGTGCTTTAATCACCAGTCGGAATTCTACTGTCTATGACTCTATGTTCTGAGAATATTATCATATATATACTGTTGCGATACAACAGATTTAATAATCTTTCACAATAAAAACTTTTATTATTGCTTAAATGGTCAAATTTCGTTATTAGTCATTTGAAATTGTTGAAATTATCATTAATTTCAAAGATTTGTGTCAATCAACGCTACCTCCAGAACAGCCACCATACTGTATTATAATTTAAAGAAAATGAAAAGATGAACATCGAAATGTTGTTGATTGGTACCATCATAGAGGAATAAACCTATTAACTCCAGTAAAATACCAGAGATGAATCAGAATAACTTAAAACGATGTTTCTAAACATAGACATTAACCATGTATTTATCTGAATAATCGGAGCAATCATTTTACCCATATTTCAAACAATCAAAGATGTAAGTGGACGTAAGTGCCTATCAGTGGGGTTTAATTCCCACGCAAATAGTATTCCATTTGTGCATTGATACCTATAACAGAGCTTATTTACTGGTGCAATACTGCTGATTATTTTGAAAACAATCTGACTGGAAGTAGTTGCTAGCAGCAGCAAGGATTCTCAGTCAAAATGTTTTCCAGTTGGCTAGTCAAAATGTTTTCCAGTTGGCTAGTGTAATTTTCACTGATTGTTTCTATGGTCACAAAATGATGCCAGCGAATAATTTGAAACTATTTTCACTGAAATTCTTTGCTGCATATACCAGTGGCCTGTCAAATTGTTTTCAGAATAGTTTCGGGTATTTTATATCGCTTTTACTAGCAGATATACTAGTAGATCACTGTTATATAACAAGTACAGTAATAACAGGACCGCTTGTAAAAAGGAACAATTAGATTTATCTCTCCTCACGCATCTGAGCATTGGGAGGCATATTAAGGTAGTTTATTCTGATTCATTGTATCTTCTCCTTCGATCAATACTCACCATTCTGTTACTTCTGATATACAGCTGGCCTTGACAGCGGCTCTAGGATTATAGACTTAGAAAGCTTTACTGACTCCTGGGAACCGGGTACCCGGCTCCCAACTGCCGAGTACCCGTTTACCATAGAGCTCATTCTTGTTTGCATAGCAACAAGAGCAATACATGCTTTCTGCAGGGAGAAGATTTTAGTGTCTTTTGTTAAAGAAATCTAAGTCTTTGTCTGTAAAGTGATAGTTTGTGCGTTCTTGAAGGATTTAACTGGATACTATGGAGAATACCGCCGATGAAAACCAGGTTGTATCATTCTTTATTATCCATAGTTAAAAGACTTAGGTCTCTAAATTTCGCTGTGTCGCATGTCCCGATTTCTGACCCCAGAGAATCTGGGACGTGTGCTAACAACGATATATGCCAGACGATCGCCTTCTTTAAACCCCAACAGGCGATCGGCAGACATGAAAATAGGTGTTTGCTACGGTATTTCTAACATGAATATCGGCTGACGTCGTTCTCCGTAGGATCCGAGCGGGTGATGTCACACCCGGTCGCTCGGATGTTTATGTGAAGAAAAATTTTCATTAATTCGCGCATCTCGTTCTGGGTGCTGCGTACTAAAAATGGTACCGGAAACTTTAGAATGTTCAAGTTTAGGTGCGATCACGATCGGTTTGCAATGATCGGTGGTTTCAAAATTCTTGAGTAGATGCGTGGTCTGCGGTTTTACCGTGTGATACAGCAGTTTGTTATACATTTTGTTGTTTTCTTCACATATCGTTTGGCTTTCGTTAGGGAGTATAATTTATATTGATTGGTAAATAGACCCCGAATGCTATGCGATATGATTCCTATGGTGGGTGGAAGGCTCATGCGTTTCGTCGAGGCCTGGCGAGGTGTGACATCAGACAGTCTGGTCCTGGGATGGTTATCCCAGGGTTACATGCCGGAGTGGTGGGACTTTCCACCACAAAATCTGTCTTTGGCACCTGTCTGAACACCCGTACCAAGGGAGCCAGACAAGTTAGTAGCCATTCGAAAGGAAGTGTCGGGTTTGCTTCTGAAGGGAGCAATAAAACCAACAAACCGAAACACTCCAGGCTTCTATTCAAACATGTTCCTTGTCCCCAAGAGCACAGGAGGATGGAGACCCATACTCAATCTCAGGCCATTAAATTGGTTTATCCATCCGCCTCGGTTCCAGATGGAAACGCTGAGGTCGGTAATGGCGGGATTGAGGAAAGGAAGGTGGTGTGTATCGATCGATCTGAAAGATGCATATTTCCACATTCCGATGAACAGGAGTTGGCACAGGTTTCTGAGATTTGCGTTTCAGAATCAAGTATGGGAGTTTATTGTTCTCCCATTTGGCCTGTCGACAGCTCCGAGGGTTTTCGCAAGAGTGGTCCTTGCGGTGACAGCGTTTCTCAGAAAAGAGAACGTGGCGCTACACACCTACATAGACGACTGGCTGATCAAGGCAGACTCGGCAGCCAGGTTGAACGTGGATACTGCTCTGACTCTGAGGTTACTTTCAGATCTAGGCTGGATAGTCAACGAGGAGAAATCCGAGTTGACGCCCACTCAACATTTCGTTTATTTGGGGATGCGATTCGATCTCGAGGAGGGCAGGGTGTACCCGTCAGAGCCCAGAGTGGTGTCTCTGTTAGCCATCCTCAAGTGTTTTCGAGTGGGAAACCACATTCAGGCGAGGCGGTTCCTTCAGATGCTGGGCATGATGGTCTCCATGGAGCAGATTATTCCGTATGCTGCTCTAATGCGAAGGCCTATCCAGTTGTATCTGATGTCTCTGTGGAAACAGAGAACAGAACCCCTGTCAAAACTGATACCAGTTTTGGAGCCGATAATGTCGCATCTTGTATGGTGGAAGGAGCGTCAGAATCTCCTAGTAGGGGTTTCGCTGCACCTACCCCACCCCCAGCTGTCCGTGTACACGGATGCATCGCTGGAGGGGTGGGGTGCCTGCCTGGGAGAACACCAGGTCTCGGACACGTGGACTCTCCCGGAGAGTCAGCTGCATATCAATCTGTTGGAAATGATGGCAGTGGAACTGGCGTTGGAAGAGTTCCTTCTGATGATCAGGAGGATAAGGTGATATTGATACGGTCGGACAATTCGACAGTAGTATCATATATAAATCGCCAAGGCGGGACCAGGTCGCCCACTGCGTATCAGAGTGTGGCACTTGATTCAATGGTGCAGGAATTACTCGGTTGTTTTGAAAGCAGCTCATATTCCTGGCCGATTGAACATTCTGGCGGATGCTTTGTCTCGCAGACAGAGAATTCTGCCAACAGAATGGTCCCTCAACCCTCCAGTTCTGCGACGGATCTTCGAGCATTGGGGCAAACCCAACGTGGACTTGTTCGCCACAAAGGAAAATGCGCAAATCATGACGTATGTCTCGCCGATTCCAGATCCAAATGCTGTCGATACAGATGCTCTGGTGATAAGCTGGAGAGGGATGCACGCTTACGCGTACCCACCCACCATTCTTCTACCGAAGGTATTGGTGAAGGTCAGGGAGGAACCGTGTCTGGTCCTGCTAATAGCGCCGTATTGGCCGAGCAGGGCGTGGTTCACGGATCTTCTAGATCTGTTGGTGGAAAATCCTGTGCAGTTGCCCGAGATTCCGAACATAATCTCCCAGGCCAAGGGACACTTCCTACACGAGCGTCCCGAAATTTTCAAATTGACTGCGTGGATGTTATCAAACAATGTTCCACGTCGGAAGGCTTTTCTCGACAGGCTGCTGATTTCATCGCGGCTGCGAGAAGGAGGTCAACCTTCAAGTCATATAACAACAAGGTTAACAGATTTGCAGACTGGTGTGAAGAAAAGGGTATTGATACCTTTCAATCCACTATTCAGCAAATAGCAGACTTTCTCTGTGAGATGTTCTTTTCAGGACTAGCTCCCGTCACAGTTGCTGGATACAAGTCAGCTTTGGCATCAGTTATCCCTTGTCTAGCCAACAGGGATAGTCCAGAGGTGGCCCAGTTAAACGTGATGTTGAAGGGAATGAGCAATCTCCGCCCGAGACAACCGGTAGTCATTCCAGCCTGGAGTCTATCTTTAGTGCTTAATGTACTGGCCAAGCACCCTTTCGAACCGTTGCGTTCGGCTAGTCTAAAGCATTTGACTCTAAAGGCGGTCTTTCTATTGGCAGCTTCCTCAGCTAGAAGGCGCAGTGAGATCCATGCGCTTTCGGCAGAGAGGGACCGATTTATTGTTTCTGGAGAAGGTCTGCGTCTTCTGCCAAGAGCAGAGTTTATGTCAAAGAACCAATCTTTGAGATATCCCGGCAAACCGATCATTATACCGAAGTTAACTAGGTTTTATCGTGATGCCAGTGTCTGGTGCCCGGTCCGTGCTTTGACTAAGTACAAGAAATGGACTGACTCGTTACGGTCGAACGATAGGCATCTGTGGATCTGCCATAAAAAGGCCTTATGGCGCCGCATCCATGGATACTATCTCTCGTTGGGTGGTCGAATGCATTCAGACTACTCACGAGATGGCGACTGGGCACCAGGTGCAAGGTGTAAGGGCACACGATGTCAGAGGAATAGCCGCCTCGACCGCCCTTTACAATGGTGTTCCGTTAAAGGACATCATGGCCGTTGCACAATTGCACTGTGAGTCCTCATTTACGGATTACTATATGAGGGATGTGTCAGACTCAGCCAATCCACTCGCTTTAGCTGTTTTGAAACGATAGTTAGTGACCAGACTGCTCTTCACCCTTTTTTCACTTCGGTAAGAAAAGAACCTAAAGCAGGCATGGTCAAGCGAGAGGATGACAACCAGATTGTGTCACTGATGGCCGATGGTTGGAGGCGGTACGTCTGGAGTCCAATTATCATAAGGTAATTCAATAGTGAGAGTTTTTTGTATTATGGATGTGTATCATGTTCATTCATCTTATATATTCATGCTCATTCCCAGGCTAATACATGGAATATGCAGGGAGCAGTTAACCCTCTTGGCATATTTGTGTTTCAGGCGAGATACATGTTCGTGAGTTCTCTCCCTTTTCTTAGGAGGAAAAAGGGGAGGGGGGGGGTGCGGTGATGCGAATGTGATTCGGTTCCGTGAACTTGACGGTCCTTTTAGGTCTCCGTTAGTCAAGGTTGAAGTCTAAAATCTTTCTCCAAGGGGAAAAATTAGCATTTATGGCTTGCCCCTTCCCACCAGGTTACTGATCAAATCTGGTGTATATCAGAAGTAACAGAATGGTGAGTATTGATCGAAGGAGAATGAAGGAAATGTCAATTTCCCTTTCTCCGAGATCTAACAATACTCACCATTCTGTTACGGACCCAGCCTCCCAGCCCCACGGAGGCAAGCCATAGTTTTCTCTTGTTTGGTGGCTATGCAAACAATATGAGCTCTATGGTAAACGGGTACTCGGCAGTTGGGAGCCGAGTACCCGGTTCCCAGGAGTCGGTACAGTTTTCTGTCAAGGCCAGCTGTATATCAGAAGTAACAGAATGATGAGTATTGTTAGATCTCGGAGAAAGGGAAATTGACATTTCCTTCATTCTTTACTGGTGATAGTAGTTACATTACTCTATGGTGTTACCAATCAACACCATTTGGAAGGTCCCTTTTCTTTTACCGTAACCACATGCATCAAGTGTGAGCAAGATTTATCCATGATGTTTTGTTGTCCATGATTCTCTTAATTCTTTTGGTTTTATCCATGAAACTCCAGTATCAGTCTGACAGTCTATAGCTTTTTCAAGGGGGTTAATACAATATAAGAAAGCGGTTGGATATTCAGCAAATAATTTTACTGGAAGGCAGTGTTAGCATAATCCTTTCATTGACAAATCCCTGAAAAAATAAATTCCGTACGACATAAAACTTATTCTATTGAATATTTTGAAATTGATTTAACTGGAAGTTGTTGTTTCCTAAGGCAGCAACAGTTTCTAGTCAAATAAATCAATTTCAAACTATTCAACAGTTTTCCTCTATGGTTGCCTTGAAAATTAGATATGGGGAATTCATCCGTGAAAGGGTTAAAGCAAACAGGGGTCAGAAAAGCATAGCACAATGAAAGTGTGGGCCTTCACAGTACACTCAAGTATTAGTACAGTCATTCTATGTGAAATCATAGCGCAATGAAAGCATGGGCCTTCACAGTACACTCAGGTATTAGTACAGTCGTTCTATGTGAAATCATAGCACAATGAAAGCATGGGCCTTCACAGTACACTCAGGTATTAGTACAGTCATTCTATGTGAAATCATAGCACAATGAAAGCATGAGCCTTCACTGTACACTCGGTATTAGTACAGCCATTCTATGTGAAATCATAGAAGATTGTTGTTGCATCAGCTATTGGAATTACTATGATTCTTGTGCATGGCTAAATTTCTATAAACTGAGAATATTCGGAATATCAGATCATTATTAACTCGGCTGACCTGAAGGCCCAAGTGAGCCTAAGCCATGGTGTTCATCCGTCGGTCAAATTGCATATCCTGGGTCAGCTTATGCAATGGTAATTCGGTTGTAATGAATAACCTGGACAAATTTGCACAATATTCATGTCGTTGATACATGTATATTTTTCAATTGGGCCGCTATGGCGTCAAAAGTGTCTGTTTTTGAAGCAATGTTGCCAACTGAAAGCTTTTACTGTTTGAGATTTAGCTTTGACCTCACAATTGGTGCACATATTCAGGACCCCATAGACAAACATTCGGCCAGTTGAACCAGAGTTATTCACAGTGTCCAATTTAAAGAAATTGTTGCTGAAAGCTGTTGCATTGTGATTTTTACCCAAAAGAAGTTGAAGCACTCCATTCTCATATTAACCCTTGCGTCTGGTGATGCAAGTAAAAAATCATGACAGTTATGGCCGATTATGAGATAAATGCTGACAAATTGAGCTTATTCCGTGGTGGTCGTGACTCAGCTGTCTGTAAAATCACATCTTCTATGACCAATTTCAGGCAAATTTGTCTGGGAGAATCTTATCGTGTTAGCAGGGCTCGATTATAAGACTAACCTGTTAACCCGAGGATAGTAGAATTTCATATGGGCTAGTAAAACTGCACCTGCACTAACCTGTCTGGGTTAGTTCCTCTCAAAAGAGGAAATACAAAAAAATACTATTGTAATGTCATTATGTTGAGTACCCACCAAAGGCAGCAACGGCTTTCCAGACAAACTAATTTCAAAATATTCAACGGCTTCTCTGTATCAGTGATTGGATTAAAGAAGTGATCAGCTTTGAGCTTACAAACATTGGGTTAGTGAAGTTTGCTGCGGGATAGTAAAATCAATGATGCCCTATCCTGTCTAGGTTAGTAGAACAAATCCTTAAAATCTACCCCTGGGTGTTAGGCTCCAGAACATCTCTTCAGAATTCTGATTGATCCATAAATTGATCGGTGAAAATCTTAGATTTTGTAAATGATTTACTGGAAATTGTCAAAATGCATCTCCTTGGTGGATTTCAACAAAATTTGGCCATAAGAACCGTATGGTGCTACGCTTCTGAGTTCAGAACTTCGATTAGTCGGTTTTGGGGTGAAAATCTTGGATTCTATGAAAAAGTTCCCGGAAATTGTCAAAATGCATCTCCTCAGCCGCTTGGTTGATTTTAACCAAGTTTAACTAGATGGACGCTATGGTGGTACGCTCCAGAAGTTCTATTCAGAAATTTGATTGGTCAGATGTCTCATCCGTAACCATTTACACCTCAAATTCTTCAAAATAAGTATCAATTTTCTCATAGAAAATGTCCATTTGCAGGTTGAGATTATTTTTGAAAATTTATCACTGGAATGACTGGCTTGATTATCGAGCCAGTCATTCCAGTAGTAAATTTACAAAATAGTATTCTACTGGAGTCCTGGTCTGAAAATAGACATTTCTCAGATCTACCACAGAAGCAATTTTTTGGGTGGCGAGAGTATTATTGGGTTAATCAATTCCCAGTTTTAACCAAATTCGGCCAGGAGTACCCCATATTGAGTGCCTGAAATTTTAACTGATCCATTTTCAGGTGAACATCTTGTTCTTGAAAATGATATCACAGGAAGTGCTTACGGTTCAAGCTGAAACTCCTGATATTTCATCGATAACTAAGGGTGATTAAAGTTTGTTCAAAAGAAATTGATCAGTGATAAAACATGGCTGTCATGGACCAATCATAATTTACTGTTTGGTGGCCATGTTGGTTCTTTATTGGTTCAATGGAATCTTTCATTCGATCTGATTGTGCATTATCAGTGTTCACTACAGGTAGGCAACTATTGGGTGCATGAGAGAAGAGTCAAGAAAATTGCCAATGTTTCCTCCTATGGTAAGATAATCCACCACTGAGCCGTGAACTGGGTTCGTCGTTTAAGTAGTCCATTGTTGAGAACCATGCCACTCCCTTAAATTTGATTTTAAATTATTTGTTTGTTTGATATATTTATCATGTCGATATTTTCAAGGTAACATTCATGATTTATGCCAGGTCTACAATTCTATCAGTGTTCACTCAAGGAGCTTAAACTTATATAAGCCTATAGGCTCAGCTTTAGCCCATTTCCCAAATGTGTTGGCTTTCAAGATTCAAAATTATAACAGCTAAATTTTTTACATAGGCTTTTATCTTTAAAAAGAAAATAGTGTATGATGTCCAAAAATTTAAAAGCCAAATCATACTTGAGAAATGGGATATCTATAAAGAAATCCATAAGTTTTAAGTTTATGAAAAGTCAGTTATTGACCCATTCACTACTGGTAAGCAACTATCCCATTTAATTATTAAATGCCAATTTATCAATGTTCAAACAGTTTGGACACATTGACAAATTGACATTTAATAACTACATAATATTTTAATGGCAATTTGATATAAATGTGTTGCTGCCGATGATTTTGACAGATTTCATGTTTACAGAACCTCGAGAAAGTTAATTTCAGATAAAGGGGTTTCCTTCTTTCGTGTTTATTATTGCTCATTAATATGTATAAGCTGAAAGAATGCGGGTTTTATTCAATCATTATCGCGATTCCGGAATTCCTGTGAAGGAATCGTTTAGTGGACTCGATTTACCCGTTCGTTGCTGGAAAGAAGATAGGACGAACCTTCGATTCGCGCAATGCTAAATGCTAGCGGGATGGATTGGCGATTGAGCTGTCGCTAAAACAATTCTTTTTTTATATGAGAATCAATAGTATGACGCATTTTTCCAGCGTTGAATGTGAAAATTCATGTATTTTTAACACATGTATGCCTACCACCGAGACCCTCGAAATCTCAATACTATCGCTCGGCAAACATTGCCAAAGTTTAATCTGATGGAAATTAATCAAAGGATAAATTATTCATGTGTGTTTCGATATCGTACTACGCATCTTTGTGTCATTTTAACAAAATTAATTGCATAAATATATCTTAACGTAACTCTTTTCTCCTTGCCAGGCGGACTAAATAACACGTTCACGACTAGAGGGAATTCCCTCGTCCCTTCCGCTTGTGACGCGTGTCACGTGGTGCGTTTCACTGGTTTTACGGAACTTGCCGAGTGATATTAGGAAGCAGCAAAAGGCATAATTTTCAACATTTATAATCACGTTCTTCTAGCATACACGTTTTAAAAGGAATAAAAGTGCATGATAACATGTTAATCTAGCATCACTCTATCTGTTTTCAAAAGAAAATGCCAGCCATGATCTACACTTTAAAGCCATGTCACCTATACGACCGCCTCCTCCCTGGTATTATGTCGGCCCAAGGTTAGCTAATGTAATCCTATGTAGGCTTCGCAATGGCTGTAGTAATTTAAATCGGCATCTATTTGAAAATTTTCTGTCAGATTCAGCTAGCTGCCCATGTGGATTCACTGATGAATCCACAAATCACTATCTCCTCCACTGCTCTCTTTTTAACGACCAAAGAGTCGTTCTCCAAAATCAGCTCGTCCTAAAGAATATCTCTCTTGCCACACTGACAGCTAATCAACTTCTATACGGCATTAACAATGTCGACTTGGAAAAGAATATTACAATATGTAACGCCGTATGCCAATACATAGTCAATACCAACCTCTTTAAGTAACTTCCTATTTGTTAAATTCGCAACTATAAGAGCGAAATGCAAACAGCCCACATATACAAGCATGGTGAACGCAGCATTAAGAGATCCTCACTCTCTCTCTCGTCTCTCTCTCTCTCTCTCTCTCTCTCTCTCTCTCTCTCTCTCTCTCTCTCTCTCTCTACTTCCCTCCCCCCTCTCCCGCCCCCCCCCGCTCTCTCTCTCCCGCCAGCCCCCCCCCCTCGCTCTCTCTCCCATCTCTCTCCCACTCTCTCTCCCACTCTCTCTCCCACTCTCTCTCCCACTCTCTCTCTCTCTCTCTCTCTCTCTCTCTCTCTCTCTCTCTCTCTCTCTCTCTATCTCTCTCTCCCTCCCTCCCTCCCTCCCTCCCTCCCTCCCTCCCTCCCTCCCTCTCTCTCTCTCTCTCTCTCTCTCTCTCTCTCTCTCTCTCTCTCTCTCTCTCTCTCTCTCTCTCTCTCTCTCTCTCTCTCTCTCTCTCTCTCTCTCTCTCTCTCTCTCTCTCTCTCTCTCTCTCTCTCTCTCTCTCTCTCTCTCTCTCTCTTTATACATACGTTACTATCAATTATGTTTTATTATACCCCATCTTGATGTATTATTAATGTATTGTATTTGTATGTATGAGAGACACGTGTATAAGACTTATGTCTTACTGTGCTCCCATTGAACAAAATAAAATTCTGTTTAAACCAAATGATGTGCCCGCTAGCGGATAAGAATCATTCAAGTGTAACATCAGCTGCGCCCACTTTCATATGTAGGTCGATTAATTAGGTAGTTAAAACTATTCTTAGAATATCTATATAACGGAGACCTCCTATTGGCGAGAATTAATTATTGCCTTAGCTAATCAGAACTCATTGCTGTTGACGAGCATCTTCCTTCGCGTAGAGGTCAATCAACAGGGGAACTGCTGTTAGTATTCATTCACTCAGCTATTCTCTGTCAGGATGCGAGACAGATTAGCCTTTCTGGACGGAGACAGGTATATATTAAAAAATAGTCTTCTCTCGACCTGCAAATTAACATTCAACATGCAAACATTTTTATTTACTTGACCAAATTTAGCCATTAAACGGTTAAACAGTTATTTAATATGTAGCTAGGAGTATGATGCTATATCTCTTGTAAACAGACTAGACATCTAAATTCTGGGTCACAACACACGATATTTCCGAGTCGGCCGACTTATTTTATCGTAGGACTGTCGGCTGACTTCTCGAGAGTCTATCGTGGCGATCACGCTACCATCACACTGCGTGGCCAAGTGCTGCACATTTACCGATAATCGCTCATTTTCAGATCTCAGGAGGGAAGCCACAGCAGCAGCAGCCACGGCAGACACAACAACAGCAGACACAACAAGAGCAGACACAACAAACAACACAGCAGAAGAAGCAACAACATTGGGGCCGTACGAATTACTTCAGTGGTGTCAATTTGCCAGCCAAGATAAGATTTTTTGGAAATTTACTCCTGGAATGAATGACTGGCTCGATAGATTTTCAAAACATAATCTTATCTTGGCCGGAAGGTTGACATTGACACCACTGTAGGAGCTGGTTTTGGCCGGCTTGGTCATTAATCAATGATTACAGTGGTAACCTCACAAGCATGCCTTGCAAATGGCCTTCAATAAGCAAAGATTTCAATTTTCTTAAAAAATCCTGACCGTTTAAGGGTTAAAGCTGTGGTATGTTGTTTATATTTCAGCCAATAAACCAGCTATAAAAAATATACCACGTACCCCACAGACATGATACATGTATATTATATAAAATATACCACGTACCCCACAGACATGATACATGTATATTATATAAAATATACCACGTACCCCACATATATTTATCACTCCCCCATATACCGTGTAAAGAGGTCTGGGTGTGCATTTCATCCTGGATTTTCAGTACTGCGTGCATTCTGAATGCTAGTCAGTTGAAATTGTTTGATTAACCTTTTAATGGTAAAGATTTGTTAAGAAAATTGTCATTTTAGCTTAGTGAATGTCCATTTGCAGGCCAAGAATTGAAAATTTATCCAGTCATTCCAGTGATAAATTCTTGAAAATATTCTGAATACCACCGCAGTTTAAAAGGCCTCAATTAGTTGTTGTGGGCCTGTTGAATAGGAATTTGACATTATTGGTCCGTGGTCATCATTTCTTATCCAAGTTTTTGGGCCTAAACCCTTTCATTCTTTACCTAATATTTCCATGTTTTCTATTAAAATGTTCATATTTGGAACTTAGATATCAATTCTTCATATAGAAATGTTTGTATTTCCAACCTAAATTCTCATACTTTTGCATTTTGCAAACATATTTTTTGTTGCTGAACAAAGATGCTTTTTGGTCCAGATTTTCTTGTTTCCTGTCAAAGGCTTTGTATGTTTCTGACCAGAATCTTAACATTTCCAGCTTAAATTTTCACATTAAGAGTAATTTAAAATTCTTTTTACCAATTTGAACCCAGATATATGTATATTAACTATCAACATCTATACATTTCTGGGTAAACACGTGCTTATATTCTCAAATTCACAGATTTCATGAACACATATTTGCATTTTCGCACATACATGTATTCACGCATTACAGGTGCACATTTTCTTGTTTCCTGTCAAGAGTTGTGCATTTAAGAATCCAAAATCTCCATGTTTCAGACAAGCGTTTTCAGATTTCCAACTGAAATTTTAAACACTAGCCTATATTTAGCATAATATCCATATTTCCATTGAAAAATGTAACATTTTGAGGTCATATATGCATATTAACTGTCAAAATTTAAACATTTGCTTTCAATCACAAATTCACAGATTTCAATACCAAATCTTTGAATTTGTACACATTCTTATATTTTAGGTCCACATCTTCATGTTTCCTGTTGCATTTTAGACCCTGGCTGATATTTGATGAAATTTTCCATTACAAATTTAGATTTTTGAGCCCAGATTTGTCAAAATTTATATACTTTTCTGTAAACCCTTGCTTTTAACACAAAATTCACAAATTTCGGTGACATAGATTTGCATTTCAACAGCAATTTCTGCATTTAAGTACAAATTTCCATAATTCCAGCCAGAATGTGTGTTTGCAACTTAATGTTAAATGTTTCTTATTCAAATACTAATATTACAGCCAGGCCCACTTAAACCATTGTCTGTTTGTTGTAATTATATAATATAATATAATTCGGATATATAAGCATTCGATAAAATGTAAGAATTGGAAAACAATTGTAGAAAACTTGGATGAGCTTAATTAACTCTTTCAAAAACGTATGCAAAATTTCTGACTGAATACCTATTTTGCTGAACATTTTGAAATGAAATTAATAGGAATTTATGGTTTCATTCAGCAATTTATTTAAGGGGGTGTTTGGTTGGGGATAGGGGAGGCGCGGCAAATTAATTGAATACGGATAGAGAGCCTATACAATTTCCATTAAATCACGCAAGGTGTGTAAATCCAGAAAAAAACCATGGGGTGCCGTAGGGTGTGTGGTATGCTACCTTAATGTGGGTGGGGATGGGGTGGTGTCCGCCTCAATCCACCACCTTCGATACAATAAAATCCTGGTATCTATTGCTGCCTTAGGTTCCAAGCAAATGAGATACTTGAACAATTCTGCAACATTCTTGTGTTAGGCCAGACCAATTTACTGTTTTGTTGGCCTGCAAATCGGCATTTCTCATAACTAGCTTGACCATTAAAGGGTTAACAAAACTACAGAGAACAAAGAGTTACAGAAAATTCAGACGAATTCCGAGTGATTAGGACTTGGTTGCCAAAAATTGTTAGATGGAAAATTCCAGCTTCGTTTTTTCCCTGGATCTTTATGGAAAACTAGGTCAGGAGGGCTTGTAAAAAAATAATAAATTGGTGTTTTTTTGCTTTGAAATGGAAAATGTCAAATAGCTACATGTATTCCTGAATCGTTGCACTAATATTGCGGCACATACTGATGATATCCATTATTTCGTCCATTATTTCAAGCCACATTGAGAATGGGTAACTCAGAAAAAATAAATAAATAACATTTATCAATGATCGCATCATCGCGTGACTGTCAATGTCACTACAAAACAAATCCAAATTCAAATTCAAATTCAAAATTTATTCGTCAAATCCACCAGTTGGACTGCCACCAAGAAAGAAAAGTACATAAACGGACAGTTACATGATCATACAATCAAACATCAAGATGTACAAACAGCGAGTCTTACAATGCCCATTAAAGTACAATATTAACTTATATTCTTGTTTTCTTATTTGCTAACCCTATACCTAATCATGAGTCGGAGCCTCAATTTAGTGGGGGATGCTCCATTTATGCATTTGTTTCTAAGAGACTCTCTCTATCTATATAAGTCTGACACCATTGCAATACACATTTTAGTAATGCCAAAATCCTGTCTTCCTAGTATAAACCAAACTTCGACGAATCATCTATATTATCAAAAGAAGATACTATACCTGTCAACATGGTAAATATTTATCTCTAATACTGTGAAGTTTGTTGCAATTAATTAAAACGTGTTGTTCAACCTCAATTTTTCTACTGTCACAAGGTGAGCATATCCTATTTTCAAGCTGGCAATGTTTTTATATCCACCCTCTTCTATCAGAAGCTTATGGTTACTTATCTTAATTTTCTAAACTTTGATGTTTTGTATTTATCTACCTCATTTACTATGACGTAGTTCTCAATGCAATAGTGATCTTTTAATTTTCTATATGTTCGTGATTTATTTCCATTTGGATTATGTCCGTCATCAAATATATTTGTTTTCCAAAATGTTGTGAATCTCTCCTGGAGCCTTTTCATCACAGAGTATGACAACCTGTTAATAGAATTTGTACCCTGATTTTCCCAGATATGTGCGAATCCAATCTGCATTAAAACTGTTTTATGTTGCCCCGAAACTCCTACCACTATTACAACTTTCATTACAAGCCCTATGTACCAACATATCTTCTTTTGATTGCAGTATATGATGTCAACATTTAACTGTAGCCTTCAAGCTACTAATAGCTAATGGGAACATACCAAGAACCACATCATTCGTAGCCGATCTATTCACATTAAAGGACAATTCCGGGATTGGTAAAAGTGTACCCTATTTGAAAGACTATTATATGACTAACATATTGGATCCTAAATAAAAACAATAGACAAATAATATGAGTAATTATACCATCGTAAACATGGGATTATTTTATCTCCCGGGCGGCGCCATTTTCTTGCAACGAGAGCGAGATTTCACGAGATCCTGACGTCATCCCCGCACCAACGCTATCTTTTCCGAGCACGAAGGCTGTACAGTAAATAGGTATATGCATGGAGGCCTAACATGTGCTAATTTGTAATCGTTAGGACATTGTCCAGTTAAGCTAGTAAGTTTTTCAAGTAATTCTAGTATCCGAAGTCGGTGGGGAATCGTTAACCCCTAGACCGCTGAAGCATAGATTCCATTTTCTCTATCCTATCAGAATGTTTTCATTTTGGTGACAATGCTTCTGTAAGTCATTGCTGTGCACGACAGCAACACGTTTCAGCAACATTTCTTTTTCAAAATGTACCCCGGCAATATCTCTGTAAGTAGGCGATTACGCATTTTACACCATGTGATAAGGGTTAAATGAAGTGGCACACTTGACACGTGCGTATTGTCAAATTACTCAGCCGACTTAAGATACCGTTATAGCGCGTGTCGCAGGCAGTGTAAGTATATATTCCAAGAAAACATATGATATGATAATATTGCGGGAACCACAGAACCGATTGTAACAATTCTGATACCTACCTATAGCTGCAAAATCGAAAATCTATCCAATGCTAGCGATGCTAGAATCGGCCTAGTGGTTCAAAAGATACACTCTGCGGGAAAAGCTAAGCCAGCAAAATGTTAAACAAAAATTGCAGGATGTGTTCTATCCATCATCCCATATCAGAATGAGTATTACAGCTATAATGGTATGCTAGGAGGTGCACGCCTTCTATCCCGTGACAAATGCTTGGGGGTGCACGCACGCACGCACGCACGCACGCACGCACGCACGCACGCACGCACGCACGCACGCACGCACGCACGCACGCACGCACGCACGCACGCACGCACGCACGCACGCACGCACGCACGCACGCACGCACGCACGCACGCACGCACGCACGCACGCACGCACGCACGCACGCACACACACACACACACACATACACACACACACACACACACATACGGTGATGTATAATTAAAGGGTGCTGGTCTGTCAACCTCACAAAAAATCTGAAACTTCACTTTATCAATTTCGTTTGAATAATGATTTACCCTTTTTTAAATTTTCTGTGCCTTCAACAACAACCCCTCCCCACCCCCACCCATCGCATAGTTTTCATGGACGTAATCCTTCAACCTTTGGTCAACATCTTTATCCAAAATCCACGAGCACCTTTTCTCATTCTTCCACTTAACTTTATAATACATCTTTCCATTTGACTGATGTGCTGTGACAATGCTGTCCGTCTGTTTTAGTTGTCTGTTGTGTACTGTGTTCAATGGGATCTATTGTGTTTGTTGGGTCACTAATTTCATCACTGTTTCTACCATCTCTGTCTTCTTTGTCTATCTGTCTGTCTATCATTTTGTCTATGGCTGGGAGAATTGCCTATTTATCCTTTCTGTCTGTGTCACCATGCACATCTGTTTGTTTCTTATTCCTCTTTGCTTCGGCCTGTAAACCTGTCTGTTTATCAATTTTTATGTTTTTGTCCTTGCATGGTCTGAGTCGGTTAGCATTTGTGAGAGATACCAATCCACATTTTCTAAACCTGTCAAACATTTTGTATGTAAAATTTGGAGTTCTTTATATGATATCATATTATCAGGTCCACTTTTTGCATAATCGAGTAATTTGCCATTAAGATCTCTGTAACTGCTGAATATAACCTGTATTCCGATGCCATATGGTGGCTCTTTATCTTTCCGATCATAGACCATCTTACTTATGGCGGGAGTCAGCTTTATATTATCAGTAGCTACCTTGTTGGAACTCTCTACATCATGCAGACGATTTGTTATGCGCTCCTAGACACTTTCCCTAAATTACTACCATCACAATTGACCAAATTTATCTGTTGGATGTTATGAATGATGCCGTCAAATGCATCTTGTTTTCAATAGATGTATTCTGAGCAAGACAAGCGAATGCTTTGGTGTTCGTGTTTACGTTTGAATGATGTCATGGCCAGAATGAGATGGGAAAAAAATCCTGAGATTTGCTACGAACTAGCGGTAGAGATAAACAGCCTTTTGGCCCCGAGATATGGTGACTCGTTAACTTTCTGAACGGAAAGAACACCAAATAAATCAGGCTTGCTTAGATTTAATAGATATTCTGTCAACTATTTTGTAACTGATTTGACTGCCTCCTGTGGTATGATGCTTTATTACAGGGTAGAAATCATACATTCTATGTGCGGAAAAGTGTATTCTGTTAAATGTTATTTTGAAAACTAATTTAACCGGGAGCTGTTCATGAATACGCTAACAACACCCACCCACCCACACACATACTAAGATTTGGTTCAAATTATTCTACTTAATGTATTAAATGGTAAATTCGCCGAAAAGCTGCCAGATCCGGTCGTTCCATTCCGGAAGCACGGATGGAAAGAGAGAATTTCTATTGTTTGACTACAGTTCTTGAAACCATCGTGAATCTTTTATGCTGTAGGCGCATTCTGTTGAATGTGCTGTAATTAATTTAACTGCAAGCTATTGCTGCCCACGGCAGAAACAGGTTCCAGTTAAAATAGTTACAAAATATCTGTCAGCTGCTGGAATAGTCATTTTGCGACACTGGAATCGTAAGTAAAAAAAGGTTTAGGATTGTCCTTTAATCCAATTATGTTCAGAATATTCAACACAACATTTCTTACTAGCATTATCTTATTTCTGTGCTGTAGGCCTACTGTAGTCGATAGCGTAATGCCTGGCTCACATAAACGATCCGACTAGTCGCTGACCGGGTGCGTGTAGTCTTATCGAGTTGAACGACAGTTGTAAGAAGCCGGGTCGTTATTTGGGAGCAAGTATACGACCGGTTGGCGACTAACTTAAAAGTCTTGCCAGTCGCTGACTCATCGGCGACTTATATGAGCGATGGCCAGTTTTAAGTTTAGTTCAGTAAATTCGGAAACTTTTTTTGCCAAAGTTTGGAAAAAAATAGGGGAGAAATGAAACTTGGTGGGAATCTTCATTATACGACCCAGAATAACATACTAAAAGTTCTCGTGTGTCCCTCTTAAGCTTTTGGCATTATGGCAGGATGACGTCATCACGATTAAATGACAATTTTCCTAGGGTTTTGATACACTGAAATTGTTCTAGATCATCCACAGTCGTAATTAATCGAAAATATACAATAATTCCAGACAGGAGCCATTGCTTTCTTGTCTATCAAAGGCTGTAGGAGACGCCATTGCAGTTTGGGTATGTATGTCTGTCCATCTGTCTGTCTGTTTGTTTGAAAGAAAATTAATAAATATCTGAAACTCTCTAGGCAAAATGAAAAATCTGATAAAACTCAAATTCTAGGGGTTTGTAATCTCTGATTGCTTTGGTGTTTGCTATTTATAGGGTTATACAATCTCAGTTGACCACAGTACAAGGAATTATTTTGATCTTGGGTCAAACAATCGATTGTAACGCAAATCCTCATAGACCGTTTCACATCCGAATATGTATTATGCTGATTGTTTTTGAAAGTTTTTCTTATTTTTTCAGTCTATGAACTGTGCTTATGTTTGGACCATTTGCCTTTTGGTTGCAGTTGTCATTAAATGACTTCAGGTTACTCCTCGGCAGAAAGGCTTTATGGTTCAGTCTCCAAGCTATGCTTGCCCGATGGGTAGTGTGCCATGGGTGTTTTGATTTAGCATGTTGATTGTCAAATTTCAAAATGAGACCATCCGGTGGTTCATCATATCCTGTGTAAACTTAATATACAGTACAGGTAAGCTATTTACTATCTTCTGATAGCTGTTGCGGAATTTTTGTATGACCCCAGGGTTACGGCCCTGATTGTGGGAAATGTGGGGCAAAAATTAAAATGTTTCCAAACGTGGTCATGTCACATATCATTTTGAAGCCAATGATGGGTAGACTACAGTACAAGGAATTATTTTGATCTTGGGTCAAACTGAGGGTAGGGGGCGTGGTTAAAGGTTGGCACCAATCGATTGTAACACAACTCCACCTAGAACATTTCTCATAGAACCTTGGAACTTTCGATATGATTACACATATGGCCAGTGATGTGCATGACACATTGGAATTTTGATACCACACCCAGGGGAAGGGGTGGGGGAAATGGTGGACTGAAAATAGATTTTATCAAATGTGGTCATGTCACATATCATTTTGAAGCTTGTAGTTAGTAGACTACAGTACACGGAATTATCTTGTTCTTGAGTTAATCTGAGGGCAGTGGCCAGAGGTCAACTGGGCAATATAATTCTATATATGTACATGGATTGGACATTATTTTTTCGCAGAATATTTAGTCCTAGGGAGCCGGAACCTGCGGTAAATTAAAAATGCGAATATTTGTATCTTCTGATACCTCTGGTTACAAAGGCGCTTTATGGAACGTCTACGGAATATTTTGAAACAACGTTGACGAAAATTCGACGCTGAACCACTTCAGCAACCAGTTTCAGTTAAACTGGATTCAAAGCGATCAATGGCATTAACGAACTCGTCTCCTCAAAACGAGGCACGTGCTTTAGGACACAGACACGTCTTAAACCAGTTGACTCAAGAAGTTTCAGCGCCTCGATTAGATATACGATCCCCGTGCTTACGTGTGCGCCCCAGGGACTCGTACCTCTAATTCAATTTCACAGCTTGAAAATAAAATAATTTATATGGAATATGTTAAGATATCTCAGCTAGGCCTAGCTAGCCCTAGCTAGATATCTCTGTCGATAATAGCTTAATCAATCCATTTATTAATTAAAAACTTACCTTGCTCGACCACGCCCTCGTGCGATTTTTCAATACGCACCTAAACTACTACAAGTTTAACAAGATACTTTTAAGTAAGAAACCAGAATTGCAAAGAAACTGCAAATTTATCAAGGTGATTTTCCAGGAATTTAAAGACCAAAGAATACAACAACAACAACAACAACAACAACAACAACAACAACAGCAGCAGCAGCAGCAACAACAACAACAACAGCGACGACGACAACAACAATAATAATAGTAAGGATAAGGATAGAAAGGCCGACAACAATGAAGATGACAACGACGATGATGACAACCACCACGACACAGAAGACAACAGTCGACAATAACAAATCGAACACTCCGCCACTAAAGTGTACAAAATGTATGTCTTTGCAATTTAATATATATTCTCTTTAATATTTTGAAAATTACTTTGATTGGGATCTGTCACAAAACTTGTATAGATACATTGAAACTTAGATTCGGAAAATTCAGGCTTCAAAGTTTCAAATCCATTCAAACTCGCCTAAACACGTAGGCGGAGCCTAGTCAGAAATGGGCGGGGCACAGCTAGAGACAGACGCCTGTATTTTAATATAGAAACAAGCACCTCTCGCCTACATGTTGTACTAGGTATGTACTTCTTAATCTAATGTGTATTTAAAAATAGGAGCGATCAGAGACCGCAAACACTCGCCTCACGTTTTTCCCACACTGTAAGGATTTGTCAGATTTTCTAGCATATTTCGGATTATCAGATATTTTCAAATCACCATCGCAGTGGCGGTATCCCAGTGTACAGTCACATTCTATCTTATGTTAACATCTGAGCCAAATGTAGCTCATTGTACAGTTGTGGTATCCTAGTGTACAGTCACATTCTATCTTGTGTTAACATGTGAACCAAATGTAGCTCATTGTACAGTTGTGGTATCCCAGTGTACAGTCACATTCTATCTTGTGTTAACATCTGAGCCAAATGTAGCTCATTGTACAGTTGTGGTATCCCAGTGTACAGTCACATTCTATCTTGTGTTAACATCTGAGCCAAATGTAGCTCATTGTACAGTTGTGGTACCCTAGTGTACAGTCACATTCTATCTTGTGTTAACATGTGAGCCAAATGTAGCTCATTGTACAGTTGTGGTACCCTAGTGTACAGTCACATTCTACCTTGTGTTAACATGTGAGCCAATTGTAGCTCATTGTACAGTTGTGGTACCCTAGTGTACAGTCACATTCTACCTTGTGTTAACATGTGAGCCAAATGTAGCTCATTGTACAGTTGTGGTATCCCAGTGTACAGTCACATTCTATCTTGTGTTAACATCTGAGCCAAATGTAGCTCATTGTACAGTTGTGGTACCCTAGTGTACAGTCACATTCTATCTTGTGTTAACATGTGAGCCAAATGTAGCTCATTGTACAGTTGTGGTACCCTAGTGTACAGTCACATTCTACCTTGTGTTAACATGTGAGCCAATTGTAGCTCATTGTACAGTTGTGGTACCCTAGTGTACAGTCACATTCTACCTTGTGTTAACATGTGAGCCAAATGTAGCTCATTGTACATAGTAGCTTTGTTTTATAGCAGTTGTTTCGGGAATTAGTGGGTTTTTTTCTATTAATGTTATTCAGGTTTTGTGTCATCATTAATCACCTACTTGCTGATTAGTCTAACACATGGCCATTCTATCTGAAAATATGTTTCAGCTGACCAGCGTATCAGGCCTGTATCATGCCTAGCTAATTTTTATGACATTCTGTCACAGACTGTCGACTGTGTCGACTGTCGTATTGAATTTAAATACCCGGCAATGAGTCAGGTTTTAACCACGACACATGACAACTGTATCGGTGTGGTGTGTACGTAAACCAATCTGACATCGCACCCGAGACTCAAATAGTGGCGTAATCATAATTGTTTGTTCCACTTTAACTCTATTATTATTTTTAAGCCACACATTATCACCATTATCCATATATTAACTAAGATTAAATGCAACTTACCCAGGCTTTTGGGATATAATGTTAGCGTGGCATTTTGGGAGTGTTTATAATTTATAAAAAACTGCTGGTACTCATGATCTCGGGATGATAAAGAAACTGTAAGAGAGGTCTAAAAGTGGGTTGATGAGTGCTCGAGCTAGAGTGATGATGGAGAGATAGGGATACAATTACACATATTGATTATAAGTTCAGAAGCAAAACGTATAAAATATCAACACACGTGTAGCATATAATATTTAGTCAACGAGGGTGGTTAAATTACATATAGTCAATGAAGATAACACGTCTATTCTATATCCATACTATTCTCTATTTATACTTGTGAAATTGTGTGCAGGGCTGTGCTGGTATACAATACTAACTGTCTATAAATGGTTTGTGAATGATAAATTGTGTGTGCTATAGTTTCAAATTGTATGAATGCATCTCGGGGTGAAGCGACATATGTATCAAGACTAGGTCACTCTTTTAATGGTATACTGACTATAAATAAAATATTTCTGAAATTAATTGTAATAGAAATAGCAACAATAACAATAATTGAAAATTACAGAAATTATTTATTTATGTAATGATCAGTTAGAATATTTACATATTGTGATGTAGGAGTGTTGAACACCTCTCAAACATTAACATTTTAGTGAAACCTGATCTTAAAGCTAATGTAAGCTGATAAAGAAAAAGGTTTTAACATGTGATCTGCAAGCTTGTATTGAATTGTGACGTTCAAGATTCCAAATCTTAGCCCAGCTGTGTTCGTCAAGTTGGTTATCTGTACAGAAACAAGTAACACTTGGAAACGTAGAATGACTACTTTGTGATAATTTAAATCAGATTTATTTGATTTAAATCATACATTTTAATTTTCTTTTTAAATTAGGAAACGCAAATTTCACCAACATGTGAGTCATTAAGGGTGTAGCTGGTCGCTATTGTTCTTTTCGTTGGAATGTGGTTTTAACCAATCAAGATGCTCCATTTCATTTTCTAGCGTTTGGAGAACAATGGCGCACAGGGGCACACACATTCTAGAGAACAATGGCGACTATAACGCCACGTTTTTCTCGATAACAATGGCGACTATATTCACACGTAATTGAGAATCTGCAACACTGGAATGTTCTATTATTTTGAATGAGTTAACCCTTAAAAGTATAAAAGTTGTGTATTTTACGTTTTAACGTAGTGGCGGCGGTCCCCCCTCCGTGGTTATCTACCGTTGTAAAAATAATAAGAGATGCTGTATGATAATGTAAAATAATAGAGTTTAAGAGGTGGTCCGATAACGGAGGTCGTGGGAGGAGGATGAGGTTGAGGAGTTTGAGGATGAATGCAATGCCGGCCGGCCGAGTGGTCTGATAGTAAACTGTAGAATATCTAGAGATTGCCTGTAAGCTGTTAGTAAGCAACAGCTACCAGTGGATTGTATCATGGGTTAAAAAAGTTAACCCTTTCACCGATGAATATATATCTCATTTTCATCGATACCATACAGGAAAACTGTTGAATATTTTGAAAATAATTTGACTGCCTGTGTCAGTTGAGGCGGAATGCTATAGTATTCCTCCTCAGTTGATATTGCTGGATGATTATGAGGGCGATGCTAGCGTACTTGTCTACAAGGTATGCATGATTTACGAATATTTTGATAATTTGTTGCTGAATATTTTGATAATTTGAGTGGTAGCTGAATATTTTGATAATTTGAGTGGTAGCTGAATATTTTGATAATTGGTTGCTGAATATTATGATAATCGGTTGCTGAATATTTAGATTGGTTGCTGAATAAATTGATTGGTTGCTGAATATTTTGAAAACGATTTAACTGTGTAAATTTCTTATTAGCTGATGTTAGGTAAGAGAGTCTTATAACGGAGGTCTAAGGAGCAGGGAGGAATGCTATCTAGGCCAGCAAAATGTGTTCCCCAGTCATTTAATTTTCAAAAATCAGACACGTACACAGGAAGTTTTCCTATGCTATTATATAGATAGTGTTATCTATCGTATTTATGTCTCTAAAATGGCAGTCATTTAATTATTAAATTTTCAAAAATATGGACAAAATGCATTCCTTGTCAATGGCAATGCATTAATCGACCGCGAACAATAGCGTACAGATGCCCATTTAGAACAGTAGCATCCATCGACCACTTTTGACGGATCAGAATGTGTGCTTGCGTATGCATGTGTGAAGCGGGTTATTTTATTTTTTGAACAGATAAAGAGTTCTCTTTCGAATGATTTGTGGGCCCTGAAAAGGGCTGTGTTTTGAGATAGGTCTCATTCTTCGCAGATCCGCACAGGCGTGGTTGTCAGTTTGGTAACAAACTGCGACATGTTTGCTTTTTGTATATCAGTTGGAGTATCACCGATTACAGGACACCCATGCGGATACTGTTTGATTGGTAATAGACAATAGCACTCCTTGCAGGTGTACACCATCTCTTTAGGTTATGTTTTCTTGATCATACGCCTACAGACCCTCTCGTGTTTCGACCGTCGGCATATGGTGTCGCGGATGTCGCTGGAACACCAACGACACCGCACATACCCAGTGTCTGATCCGTCAAAGTTTGTACTGCTGGCCATTTTAGCCAAATGTACATTAACATTTACATTTATACCACATCGCTCTACTACAAAAAAAAATATAAGGAATATCGCGTGAGATGAAATCTGACTGCCTAAGGTTACCTAGCTACTCTGCAGTTACACATCCAACCACTTTGCGATGTTTAAACTGGAATGAGAAAATGGATTGAATTTGTACCGTTTATAGGAATATATGTACTGCGGCCGCAAATCCGCAACACACGACCAACATGCGGCCGCACATGTATGCATGCATTTTGGCATGTATGCGTGTTCAGGCATGTACATACACTTGGTGCCATCCGCAACACGATCCCGTAAATCCGCAACATATGCCTGCAAAGCCGCAACATGCGGATCGCATGAGTCTGCACATGTACGCATACATTTTGGCGTGTATGCGTGTTCAAGCATGTACATATACTTGTTGCCATCCGCATCATATGCCCGCAATCCGCAACATACACCCGCAATCCGCATCATGCGCCCGCAATCCGCAACATACACCCACAAATCCACAAATGCGGCCCGCATGCGGCCGCACATGTATGCATGCATTTTGGTGTGTATACGTGTTCAGGCATGTACATACACTTGGTGCCATCCGCAACACCCCCCCCGCAAATCTGCATCATGCGCCCGCCAATCCGCAACATACACCCGCAAATCCGCATCATACGCCCGCAATCCGCAAACCACGCCCGCAATCCGCATCATGCGCCCGCAATCCGCAACATACGCCCGCAAATCCGCAACACACGCCTGCATGCGGCCGCACATGTATGCATGCATTTTGGCGTGTATGCGTGTTCAGGCATGTACTTCCACTTGGTGCCATCCGCAACACATGCCCGCAAATCCGCAACACATTTTAGCAGAATGTACATTAACATTTACATTTATACTACATCGCACTACTACAAAAAAAAATGTAAGGAATATCGCGTGAGATGACTAGCGTCCTATCAAAATCTGTCGCGTACTGGCCTACATATAATGACACATACATGCAGGCGAAAGTCTTGGATATGTTCGCGGGCTAGACGCTATGGATCAGTTTGTTAAATGGTTTATACTCATAAAAATCTGTGCGCGTTAAAAAAGTATCCAGGGAAATAGGTTTTCTCTGACCACCTCGTTATTGTGCATAAAGCATCTATGATTCGCTTTTAATCCTTCAATTTGTATGCAAACGCATTAACCTTCATCTAAAACCCTCAAAACTAAGCGGCTTCCTACCAGTCATTTAATTTTTTTAACAGAGAGCAAAGTACATCTCTATGCGGGTAATATATAGCTAAGCCAAGCGATGTTGTATGCTTAATATTATATAGATAATAATCATGCATCTCGTATTTAAGGAGTGCTCTTTAAAGAGGCAGTCATTTAATTATTAAATTTTAAAAATTGTTATAAAAATAGTGGGAACAATGCCCACCGTCGTCATCGTTAACGAATAATGACGAGCACCCTTGTATCATTTAACGTATTAGGTGGTCGATGCGGTCCCTCGTGGTTGTAGTAAAAAAGTATTTTGAAACTAAGCGGAATCGTGGCTTCCTATGTCAAATTGTCGCATTGAACAGCACTTTAAGAGTTTGTGCGCACGAAGGCGCTAGTGCGAATTGTAGCTTCCTATGTCAAATTAGTATCAAAACTATTCGCTTAAGCTACCAATGCGCCATGATATAGGTTTGAAGAATCAGAAAATAACTGGAATGAGTGTAGAGGTGGTCGCATAATTGAGGTCGAACGAGTTAGGAGGAGGAGGGATGATGTACGCTAGCGCGGTGCTGCCTGGCACGAGGGATGAGGTATACTAGCATACATGTTTACAAGGCCTACAATGCGTGTTGTACGAATATTTTGAAAATAATTTGACTGAGGTGTTAGCGACAACTTTCTATCAAATCATTTCCATGATATTTAGTTAATATTTTGAAAATAATTTGACTGTCTGCATCAACTTTTGCTCAAATCGTTTCCATAATATTTTGCTAGGAAGTAGATCCCTGGAATGTCTGAAACACCTCGCCAGTCAGCCAGTTAACGGTAATAAACTAGGAAAAATTACCATGTCTGGGTACACACAGTATGAATGCATTATGAGTACCTAGTCAATGAGACCCCCGACAACAAAAATAATATAGTTGGCTAACCATTGTCTGGACATTGCAGCCGCAACCACCTACTACCAATACTGACCATCATCACCACCACCATCACCATCCCTCTATAACCATCAGCACCACTACCCACTAAGCACCAACACCCACCACCAAGCATTAACCTCACCACCATCATCCACCACAACACCTATTTTCATCATCCGCCAACCCCACCACCGCCACCACCACCAACAGCATCAGCACTCCGATTTGTATATCGAGGGATGTGGGAGACCTGGCTGGGAAGCTACAATCATCAAACACACACATAAAGAACCAATGTTTTATTTGTATCCATATTTTCACATTGAAGTAAATATTACATATGATAAAACGTATAGTTGCAGTAGCATAAACAAATAGTCAATGTTCTGGAGATCCATTTATCGATGACTGATTCCTTATGGATCAGATCTATCGCTGACAGA
The DNA here is from genome assembly GCA_034401795.1 of Chaetoderma sp. LZ-2023a. Taxonomy (NCBI): domain Eukaryota; kingdom Metazoa; phylum Mollusca; class Caudofoveata; order Chaetodermatida; family Chaetodermatidae; genus Chaetoderma; species Chaetoderma sp. LZ-2023a. The sequence continues at coordinate 15,564,185 of CM067368.1, read as the reverse complement.
ATCATCATAATTATCCTCAGCATCTAGATGGTTCCTTATGTACTTCTTGGTCAGAAACTCTCGTTTTCGAAAGGCTGAGAAGACTGCTTCATCGTATGCGTACCCCTCGTCGATAAAATCTTTAATTTCCTGACGAATTATTTTAATGAGCGTAGAGTTCTGTAATCTTCTCGACTGGAGCATTATGTCTATACACTTTGTAACTAAAGCATCAGCATATACGGAAATAGGCACATTGCCTACACCATGCGGGTCTGTGTCCACTTCGCCATCCTCATCTTCTAAACCTGATTGATCAGCGTCTAAGACCTGCTTAATATTTTGGAATATGGTAAATAGTTCCTTATTGCCTATGTCTTCTTTTTCATCTTCACCTTCATCTTCACTCTCAGTCTCCGCTGAGTCATTACCGGCTTCACTCTCCGACTCCGCTGATGCATCATCTTCACTCTTCATCTCTGTCATTTCTTCATCTTCACTGTCTAGATTTTTGCTATCTTCAGCGCTATGGAATCGGTTCTTATGCCGCTTCAGGTCATTTGACCTATTAAAAGTTGAACCACAGTCAAAACATTTATGTCTCGGCATATTGATTATAGGATAAATCTAGCAAGTTACAAGGTTCTTCAAAGAAATCTGACTGCCTTACTACTCTGCAGTTACACGTCCAACCACTTTGCGATGTTTAAACTGGAATGAGAAAAGGGATTGAATTTGCACCATTTATAGGATTATATGTACTGCGGTCGCAAATCCGCAATATGCGCCCGCAAATCTGCAACATGCGCCCACAATCCGCATCATGCGCCTGCAATCGGCAACATACGCCTGCAAATCCGCAAATCCGCAACATACGACCGCAAATCTGCATCATACGCCCGCAATCCGCAACATACGCCCGCAAATCCGCAAATGCGGCCCGCATGCGGCTGCACATGTATGCATGCATTTTGGCGTGTATGCGTGTTCAGGCATGTACATACACTTGGTGCCATCCACAACACACACCCGCAAATCCGCATCATGCACCCGCAAATCCGCAACATATGCCCGCAAATCCACATCATACGCCCGCAATCTGCAACACATGCCCGCAATCCACATCATGCACCCGCAATCCGCAACATATGCCCGCAAATCCGCATCATGCGCCCGCAATCCGCAATATACGCCCGCAAATTCACAACATGCAGACCGCATACGTTCGCACATGTATGTGTACATTTTAGCCAGCAGAGCCAGTCATTCCGATGAAAAATTTTCAAAAAGTCTTCTGGTGCACGCATGCGCGCAAGGGCGAACACCGCGGCATGCACACACGCACAAGGGTACAATGTATAACTAGCAGTATCGCGTATTAGCACATGTTCATACGAGCGTGACCTATATTAAACCCTCATGACATACCCTCTCCAACCTACATACCATTTTTCAGACACATCGCTCTCACACATTACGCCCACAATGTCTAGACAAATGGATAGCTGTCAGAGTCAGTCATTCCGATGATAAATTTTCAAAAATAGTCTTCTCTAGTGCTGCAAGTATGAATATTAAGAAATTCGCTATGGGTTGTCGGGTGAGTGGGTGTTGGTGGTGGGGTTAATGCCTGGTGTTAGGTGTAGGTCGTAGTGTTGCACGCAGGCACCTACGCACAACGTATAACTAGCAGTATCGCGTATTAGCACGTGTGCATACGAGCGAGACCTTTATTAAATCCTCATGACCCTCTCCAACCTATATGCCATTTTTTCAAACACAGAGCTCTCACACATTCCGACCACAATGTCTAGATAAATGGATAGCTGTCAGAGTCAGTCATTCCGGTGATAAATTTTCAAAAATAGTCTTCTCTAAGGATGCAAGTATGAATATGAAGAAATTCGCTATGGGTTGGCGGGTGCGTGGGTGGTGGTGGTGGTGGGGTTAATGCATTTTCAAAAATAGTCTTCTCTAAGGATGCAAGTATGAATATGAAGAAATTCGCTATGGGTTGGCGGGTGCGTGGGTGATTGTGTTGGTGGGGTTAATGCATGGTGCTGGGTGTAGGTCGTAGTAGTGGAGGTGGTGGTGGTGGTGGTGGGTGTTGGCGGTGATGATGGTGGTTGGTGGGGGTGTTTGCCAGCGCAATGACTAGACAAATGGATAGTCTGCAGTGCCAGTCATTCCGATAATACATTTTCAAAAATAGTCTTCTCTTGTACTATGATGAAGAAAATGGAAATTTCCTTGAAGAAATTCGAGGGTTAAAAGGGTTAAGAAAGTCTCTAGCGTCCATGTAATGGCGCAACACGAGGTGGTCGCTTAGGGCAGGACTGAATTATATAGTAAAAAACATGGTTATAACGTATCACTGCTCTGTAGCCAAAAGCATATATTTATATATGATTATGCTACTACGCTCAAAATGTTGTTCTTAATTGTCGTATCTTTAAGCTTCGGTAAACAGCAATAGCCGGTGAGCGGGCATTATTATCGATTTTCACAAACTCTCGGTGAGGACATTGTAATATCACGTGCTTAGAACGAGACGGGTGGTATATTCTTATAGTATTCCTTAACACATGACATGTTTGTATCTCGATTTAAGATTGAACTTGGTGCTTTAACATTCTTTCGTTATTAACACGTGCCGTGTTTGTAACTCGATTAAGGACCGATCGCACGGCTATTCAAGATGTATGGGTAAATCATACGCACCAAATAATCTTTTTAGCATAAGTACGCTCGACATACAATTCTATAAACGGAACCCTCAGAGACATAATGACCACATTTTAACCATCGTATCTAAAACGTCTGATGTTATTGCAAAGTATTTAAAAACAATCTGTGCGTAATGCCGGTTAAAATTCAATCAAAATATTCAACAAAAATAGTTTTACTAATAACGTTAACAACGTCAAATTAATTTCAAAATATTCAACAGTTTTCCTGTATGGTATCGATGAAAATGAGATATATATTCATCGGTGAAAGGGTTAACTTTTTTAACCCATGATACAATCCAATGAATCCATCACCACCAAGTCTTGGTTACCATTCCAACCGTACATACCATTAATACGAGATTATTTTTAATATTTTGTTACTAATCTGTCTGGTAGCTGTTGCTTACTAACAGCTTACGGACAGTCTCTAAATATTCTACAGTATACTAATAACGTTAGCGACGAAACAGTCAAATTATTTTCAAACATCAATACCGTAATTCCTCATACATCCTCAACCTCATACGACCTCCGTTATCGGACCACCTCTTAAACTCTATTATTTTACTAGTATCAATACCAACGATACTGTTCTAAATGGGCATCTGTACGCTATTGTTCGCGGTCGATTAATGCATTGCCATTCACAAGGAATGCATTTTGTCCATATTTTTGAAAATTTAATAATTAAATGACTGCCATTTTAGAGACATAAATACGATAGATAACACTATCTATATAATAGCATAGGAAAACTTCCTGTGTACGTGTCTGATTTTTGAAAATTAAATGACTGGGGAACACTTTTTGATGGCCTAGATAGCATTCCTCCCTCCTCCTTCGACCTCCGTTATAAGACCACCTCTCTCTTACCTAACATCACCTAATAAGAAATTTACACAGTCAAATCGTTTTCAAAATATTCAGCAACCAATCAATTTATTCAGCAACCAATCTAAATATTCAGCAACCGATTATCATAATATTCAGCAACCAATTATCAAAATATTCAGCTACCACTCAAATTATCAAAATATTCAGCAACAAATTATCAAAATATTCGTACATCATGCATACCTTGTAAACAAGTACGCTAGCATCGCCCTCATAATCATCCAGCAATATCAACTGAGGAGGAATACTATAGCATTCCGCCTCAACTGACACAGGCAGTCAAATTATTTTCAAAATATTCAACAGTTTTCCTGTATGGTATCGATGAAAATGAGATATATATTCATCGGTGAAAGGGTTAACTTTTTTAACCCATGATACAATCCACTGGTAGCTGTTGCTTACTAACAGCTTACAGGCAATCTCTAAATATTCTACAGTTTACTATCAGACCACTCGGCCAGCCGGCATTGCATTCATCCTCAAACTCCTCAACCTCCTCCTCCTCCCACGACCTCCGTTATCGGACCACCTCTTAAACTCTATTATTTTACATTATCATACATCATCTCTTATTATTTTTACAACGGTAGATAACCACGGAGGGGGGACCGCCGCCACTACGTTAAAACGTAAAATACACAACTTTTATACTTTTAAGGGTTAACTCATTCAAAATAATAGAACATTCCAGTGTTGCAGATTCTCAAATACGTGTGAATATAGTCGCCATTGTTATCGAGAAAAACGTGGCGTTATAGTCGCCATTGTTCTCTAGAATGCGTGTGCCCCTGTGCGCCATTGTTCTCCAAACGCTAGAAAATGAAATGGAGCGTTTTGATTGGTTAAAACCACATTCCAACGAAAAGAACAATAGCGACCAGCCGCACCCTTAACTACTCATGTGCACATCTCATTATGCAATTGTGTAAGGCATGATTGCGTCACTGAACAGGCCTCCCAACTTCTAGTTAAATTTACTTAACTAAGTACTAAGACTAATTATGCATTGCAATTTTAAGCATTATCTAATTACACCTCAGTCCACTTTCAGTTTACTATCTATGATGTGTATAGGGGCACATTATACACGCATGTGTACCCACTTGAGAGAGTACATCTATTTATGCATCCCTTAGCAAATGACAACACCACTGCCCCGGGAGGACAACTTGAAGCCCTGCACTACATGACGTTAGTAAGACCAATCAGACAGTTTTCTCAAAGAAACTGATTTTCAAAATATTTGCTTGGTCGCCATATTGGATTTTATATTTCAACTAATTTTGATAGCGATCTTGCCGTGTCGTGTCTCTACGGGTGAGAGTTCACCCAATCCCAACAGATTATTCAAAGCTAGAGAGCTATCCCACAGAAAGCGATTTTCAGGATTGAATGTCTGGCAGACATATTCGATTTCACATCAAAATTAATTTTCAATTTTAAGACTGTCCCCATACCACAATCAATAGATCTTCACGATTTTTTAAAATTCAATCAAATCTAAGTAGTGCTATTACAGTGGAAACAATATTTAAGGTGGGTATTTTGAATTTTGTATCCATCGACAGTAGGCCTATTTATATTTTCCAGTACATTTTGCCAGGACTGGTTTAAATTGCAATGGCGTTAAGGGCTTTAGATTTAGCTTATTTGGGCTAACCATATATCAGGCCTGGGATCCATCAATATCCCTAGAAGCCCGGGAGTTTTGAAATCTGAGAGATAGATTTTGAGCCGTTTTAGATTTAATAGCACATTAATATCTCTGAATGACCATAAAATGTCACAGAATCAATCTCTGAGTATTTAATTGGCTGTAAATCACTTGATTACTGTTCATAACAGGCAGTAGGATGTTAAATTGTGCTCACAAATCTTGACGGATTTCATTTGGTCCTGACTTTTAAAGTCACAGGTAACAGATAATGGGCATTCTAAAGCCATTGTGTTACACGTGCACATCAATTGATTTTGATATGAAATGTATTATGGCTAGATAGAGTATGGCACCTCTGGATAAATAGACTAAATAATAACTTACAATCTTATTGTTAGAGAACATTATAATGTTACTAAGACAGACAAATGAGCAAACTGAAAGGTCTGTTGAACATGCAGATTTTTACAGCAAATTTGGGATGTAGTTTGCAAGATCAACAAATTGACAATGTAATATCTATACGTATCTATTTGGCCTAGTTCGGTAGCTGATAGCGTGGCAGGCAAAGAGCTGCACACAGTTTTCAGATGCATTGGTGAATTAGTGATTTCCAAGTTCTACCATGTTGCAATATTTGATATGGTAATTCTCCAGGATCTACCTCTGATAGTATTAACATGAAACATGTTGTATGGTGCATACCCGCTACATGTCACTAAATATATATGAATTATATGTAAATTTTAAAATAATTTATACAATGCTAGAAAATAGAGATTCCTATAAATTTCGAAAGTTTTCTGGTATGTTTCTAATATTCTGACTTACATCAATAGCAAAATAAGATTTACGTGTAGATGTCCAAAATAAAATTACCTGCGTAGGCCTGAGAACAATTCCATTTTGTAACTCGTATATGTACATGCAATATTATATTGTAAATCCGCCAGCAGTTGGACTATTTCAGAGAAAAGCAGTGTAAACTTTGCTTGACCTCTCAAATTTAATCAAATGTTAATTCATTGAATAAGTCGTATTTATAAAGATAGCTTCCTCAAGAACAAAACAA
>CM067368.1:15357848-15552848 GCA_034401795.1 Chaetoderma sp. LZ-2023a | reverse complement strand
AGTGGGTGTGTGGCGTGGGGGGTGGTGGGTGATGTGTGTCCATCCAAATGTGTACTCTTACTAATTTTAAGACGTCAGAAAGATACGGATGACCTTGCTTTTACGTGAGGTCATCCAGGTATTCAGCTTGGATGACGTCATTTATGATCATTGATTATGAGTATTCCATTGATCCATTTAAATTGATACATTAATGCAGTTAAATTCTCAAACATTTTGACCCAGGTGCGTGCGTGCGCGCGCGTGCGCGCGTGTGTACGTGCGTGCGCACGCATGTCACAGTTGTGCACATGTTCCAGTGAAATACATTCATATTTGCCATACTTCCCTCCCCTGAAATCATTTGATTAATTATATCCACCTGTTTCTTTTCCGAGTCAGGTCTCTAGGGGTTTCAATCCATACTCTTATAACTGGAGTTATATTAACTGAAAAAACCCTTAAACATGATTTCCGCTAGATAACTTGAAAATACCTATTCAGTTCAAATGTGTTACCGATGAAAGTAACTCAATTGTGATCATGTATCTCCGAAAAGTGCTTATATTCCCCCAATCATTTCTCATGCTGGGTCCTAGTGCTCTTACCTTTGGAATTTTTCTTGTCCACATAAAATAGCACCCCCCCCCCCCATGAAAGAGTAAAGATTCAAGCAGTGAGTATTCAAATTGTCTATTCCTCTATCATGCAGATTTAGAGTTGGTATATTGAGTTTCACTAAAACTCTTGTTACTACTTTTATATTTACGGGCCCAATCGTTGACGAGATAGCAAAGAGAAAAAAGTAGAAGCTTCGTTAAGGAGTCCATCCACCAGCTATCTCATTAATAAATGCATTCTCTTCGTGTATTTGAGAAGATGCAGATGTGGAGTAATGACCTGTGCGTGCGTGCATGTACGCACGTGTGCGTGCGTGCGTGCGTGCGTGCGTGTGCGTGCCACATAAGGACAGAACTTGATATTCAATGTAACTGTCTTATTTGACGATTAAAAACTTAAACTCGGTTCCATTCAGAAGGTCTACTGTATCAAGCTCGTTAAATAGTAAATATCACTAAATAAAGTTGATTAAAAATATTGAATGTAAACTCGTTTGATCCTTCCTGTGCTCACGATTGAAATCTTAGATCCCACCCAGCAAGTCATCAATTGTATGCACATTGGACATTAACCTATTACTTGATTATAAGCTCTGCATTTGAGAGCAGTGACCAGAATCTATGGCTAATCAATAGCATGTGCATGTGTGAATTAAATTGTAGCTAGCTACTCCGATTTGTTCCAGCATTTAGGCCAATATACCTTACGACACACGGACAGACAGTCATATACAACACGTCATAGCGAGTTCATTATAAAACCGATAAAACACCGCTCGAGCAAGCATGTACATACAATTCTGACCTAGAAGTCAACATGATAGTGACCAGATAGTGACATGACCAGCCAGTGACCGGACATAGTAGGCAGGCTCAGCCTGACCGACAAATATCGGAAATCATAGTTCTGGAAACTCCGTTGAATTAACAGAATTTCTGCAAAATACGGAAATAATAGTTACGGAAACTCAGTTGGATAAATGGAATTTCTGTAAAAATACGGAAATAATAGTTACGGAATTCCGTTTTTAACGGAAAATCTCCGGTCACACTGCTGCCGGAAATTTTCCGTTAAATTTACGGAAATCTTTTACAGTGTACTACTGCTGCTGCTGCTGCTGCTGCTGCTGCTGCTGCTGCTGCTGCTGCTGCTGCTGCTGCTGCTGCTACTACTACTACTACTACTACTACTACTACTACTACTTGCCACTACACTATAGGCACATGCTAACTGACTTCACGAATCACAATCAGAATGACATCCTCACGAAAATCGAATAGTTCGTTACAAAGTGTAGAAAATGGCTGTCATTGCTGAATTTACAGTTTAATACATATTCTCTTGAATATCTTGGATCTAATTTGATTGGGAGTTGTTACTGCAATAGGCAACAGCAGCTGCAAGACAACTTTGTTTCATAATAATCAACAGCCTACCTGTGTAGATACCTTGAAAATTAAATTCTGAAAATCGGGGCTTCAAAGCTTCAAATAGCTTCAATACCTAAAAAGTGGACGGAGCTTAGCAAAAAATGGGCGTGGCACAGCTACAGATGGACGAGTGTCCATTTACAATATACACTATCGCCCCTTCCCTCCATGTTGTATTAGGCATGTGTCTCTTAATCCAATGTATTTGCATATTTAAAAACAAGTGCAACCAGAGATTGCAAACCCTCGCCTCACGTTTTTGCCCCACCGTTAGGATTTTTCGATTTTTCTGGAATCATTCAGCTTATTGGACCCTATCATGTGTTAATATGTGAGCCAAATCTGAAGAGTAACGGGTGCTTTCGGAAATATTCATAAACACTGAAGTTGATCCTATCTTTGACTATGGGTTATTTTATCCGGATTAAAGCCAACGTCTGTAAATCCTCTTCCACTGAATGTTCATTTGTTCTGTTAAATTTCAGTGAAATCGGATCAGCAGTATTTTAGTTAGAGCTACGCATGCGCGCACGTGGGCGCGCACGCAAGCTGGATCACACGGGCGCCACGCATGCATGCACTCACGCATGATGCAATACCAAATGCAATACCTTTTTTCCGATACAGCGTAAGGTTAATAATGTAGAAGATTGCATGGCTAAGTATTTTATGAGCGAGAGATTTATTTCCCCAATAGGCCGATGGCCCTTGAGTGTACAGTAAATGTGCATATTTTGGCGGAACACTAGCATAACATAATATTACATTACTATATAATTAAAATTAATATTTAGCTTTATGCGAAAGATTATATAGTTTTGTTACAGTATTATTTTTTGCAACAAACATGAGACGGACATGGATCTCTTAGCCCATTCGTACCGAAGACGGTCAACACCGGCCTTTATAGTGATCTTGCGGAATTTCCATTTGCAGGCCAAGAGAAGACTACCCCTGAAATATTACCACCGCAATAAGTAGCTCGATAATCGAGCCAGTCTTTTCAGTGGTAAGCTCTCAATAATATTCTTCTCTGGCCCTGCACACGGGCATTCAATAAGCAAATAATTTGATGTTCATGAATGGAGCGTTAACAGACACTAGGCTATCTCTTAGACCACGCCAATGTCCCACTCACAAAATCCATAACAATACCATGATTAGTATGGCAGTCCGAGAGAAAGGAGGTGTTAGAAAAGCAAGAAAGAAAGAGAAAGAAAACTGAAAGGAAAGATGTTTAACTGTATACCTATACTCGACGCATACATTAATGAAATACCACCCACGAGCATGGCAAACGTCTGGATGCCGGCCTAATGTGTCATATAACTCAAATGCACCAAATGAAATGAGCAGAGCAAGATATAATAAACTAGATGAGACGTAGCGAATCATAAAATCATAAATAATAAAACATAGTTTGAAATAGAACAATCTTCAGCCCACGGTTTCAAACATCCTAGACTGCACGCTTGACCTGGTCGACAATGATTCATTTAAGTTACAGCTAATTTAAATTGACTATTACGTTTCCTCATCGTGTCACTGGCTGATGATGGGATTAACTGTCAACCAACCATCGTCCACAGATGTAATACATTCATTTCATTGGACAGGCAGTTTGCAATCATCAGGCTATAAAACTCGAATCCATCAGGCAGTATACTCCATAACCGGCATCAAGTAAAGACACGTCGCGAAACTTAGAGACAAGCTTGAGCAACATAGAAAAGAAGTAAGTACATTTGTCGTTGTTTTTAAAATAAACTATACACTTTTTAAACATAGTGTAGGTGGACATAGGCTATACCAAAAAGTCTCCACGGCCATCTTAGGAAAATATGTATCATAAACTCCGTAAAGTTTCTTTAACATTTATTTGTATTTAAATGCTTTTGTTTGAGTAGTGGCTCTATTTCAGAAAATCAACGTTCAGAAACGAAGAATTACAGATTTAGATAAGCCCAGCCATTTCTAGATAAGCCTGGAGATTTCAACGTAAGCCAGACCATTTCTAGATATGGCCGGCCATTTCTAAATAAAGCCCTGTCATTTCTAGATAAGCCTGGCGATTTCAACGTAAGCCAGACCATTTCTAGATAAGCCTGGCCATTTCTAAATAAAGCCCTGCCATTTCTAGATAAGCACAGCCATTTCTAGATACTTCCGGCTATTTCTCGATACCCCCGGCCATTTCTAGATAAGCCTGGCGATTTCAACGTAAGCCATGCCATTTCCAGATATGCCTGGCCATTTCTAAATAAAGCCCTGCCATTTCTAGATAAGCCAGGCAATTTCAACGTAAGCCCAGCCATTTCTAGATAAGCCTGGCGATTTCAACGTAAGCCAGACCATTTCTAGATACGCCTGGCGATTTCAACGTAAGCCAGACCATTTCTAGATATGCCAGGCCATTTCTAAATAAAGCCCTGCCATTTCTAGATAAGCGCAGCCATTTCTAGATACTTTCGGCTATTTCTCGATACGCCCGGCCATTTCTAGATAAGCCTGGCGATTTCAACGTAAGCCAGACCATTTCTAGATAAGCCTGGCGATTTCAACGTAAGCCATGCCATTTCTAGATATACCTGGCCAATTCAAAAGAAAGCCCTGCCATTTCTAGATAAGCGCAGCCATTTCTAGATACTTCCGGCTATTTCTCGATACGCCCGGCCATTTCTAGATAAGCCTGGCCATTTCAAGATAAGCACGGCCATTCCTAGATAAGTCCGGCCATTTCTAGATAAGCATGGCAATTTCTAGATAAACCCAGCGATTTCTAGATAAGCCCAGCTATTTCTAGATAAACGCAGCCATTTCTAGATACTTCCGGCTATTTCTAGATAAGCATGGCAATTTCTAGATAAACCCAGCGATTTCTAGATAAGCCCGGCCATTTCTAGATAAGCCTGGTCATTTATAGATACGCATGCCCATTTCTAGATAAGCATGGTAATTTCTAGATAAGCCTGTCCATTTCTAGATAAGCATGGCCATTTCTAGATAAGCACGGTCATTTCTAGATAAGCATCGCCATTTCTGAATAAGCTTCGCTCATTTTGTAGGCGTGTTTGAATCAATGTTAACACTATGCAATCGGAATCTCAATTTCAAGGTAACTATACGAGTAAGCTGTTTAATACGTTGAAAGCAATTTGACTGCCTCTTATGTCTGCAATTCCTCCAAGGCAATATTTATTTCAAAATATTCAACAGAATGTTTATTAAATTGTAAATTTGTCAAGGACATACGAGCCCGACACTTACAGTCATACATTTGCCACTTACGCGACGGACCTACAGCCAGTGATTGCAACACCAGCTAACAAGTGAAGTATTTTGATTGTGCATTCATCGATTTTGAAAAGGCCTTTGACAGCGCATGCCGAAATGGACACTGAGCAAAACTACATTGATGCAAGATAGACGGGGAAATCGTTAGAGTTATATTTAGTATATATAAGAACATAAATCTAACATACATTTAAATCAAGAAATATCACAGTCCTTTACATGTGTTAAGACAGGTACGACGGGGGGGGGGGGGGGGGGGGCACTTATCACCTATACTTCTCTCCATCTACCCCAATGATTTGGAATTTTATCTACTCAATTATAATGCCAAACAAACATAACTTAAAAATGAAGACCAAGAAATTGCAATCTTATATAAAATTACTTGTTTTGCATTATGCCGACGACATTCTATTGTTAGGAGACGCTCAGCATATTCTGCAACTAGCACTGGATGCATTTGGATATTATACAGAAATTTGGAAACGTAGGCTTAATGTTGACAAAACCAAGATAATTAGATTTGACACCGCAATGCGATACTTAAGGCGGCATCATTTTACCATCAACGAATTATTTATACTTAGGCGTTACATTTAGCTATAATGAGCGACTAATTAAAACACAGGCTCATATAGCAGCGCGGGCCCGCACAGCCTGCTATGTGCTCCTGCGGCGCTCACAAAATCTCCACCTATCTATTGATTGTACGTTAATGCCATTCTATCAAACAATCTTGTTATATGGCAGTACAGTTTTAGGAATAGAAAGATGCGACCAATATGAACAAATTAAAATAGAGTTCCTGAGACACATACTCAAAGTAAGAAAGTACACAACTAAATATATGATTTATGGAGAACTAGATGAAATGCATATGAGCTTGCAGATTGAGCAGCGCATGCTAAACTACTGGCTCAGACTAAGATCTGGGAAACAGTCGAAATTAGCCTCCAAAATGTACTCATTCTTACTTGCGGATTACGGCACACATTACACATGGTTAAGACATACAGAACTATACTAAATGAAGCAGGCCTTAACGTAAACTATAGATGACATGCCAAACTCGCAATGCACAAAACAAATGCTGATTGACCGATATCAACAGAAATGGCAGCAACAACTAAGATAGTCTTGGAAGGGACAGATATAATAATGTGTTTAAAACAAATATAGAAATAGAAAAATACCTACTGTCATTGACAGATAAAAATAGATTTACATTTACCTCCATTTCGCACAGGCAATCACTATCTGCCAATTGAAAAGGGAAGGTGGGAGGGCACAGATAGAAATTAGAGAATATGTAACCTTTGCCAACGAGGTGACATAGGTGACGAGTACCACTATCTTTTTATTTGCGATCATTTTACGACTGCATGATTAGAAGCCCCACCATACTAATATCGCAGTGGACACACTTTCATATATTATAGCAACTTTTTACAACGAGCAAATTAAAACTATTAATACAGCTGTGTAAATTCAGTTGCATAATTGTAAACACATTCCCGTACAGATAGACGTCAAGATCTCATCATCCTTATAGCTGTAAACACATTCCCGTACAGATAGACGTCAAGAGCTCATCATCCTTATAGCTGTAAACATATTCCCGTACAGATAGATTTCAAGATCTCATCATCCGTATAGCTAGCTGCCACAAATATAACAACGTCCTATTATCCAGCTTATCCTAATCAATAGACGACAATGACGACGACAACAACGGCGACGACGCCAAGAACGACAACGACGACGATAATAATAATAATAATAATAATAATAATAATAATAATAATAATAATAATAATAATAATAATAATAATAATAATAATAATAATAATGATGATGATGATGATAAAAATAATAATAAAAATAATAATAATAATAATAATAATAATAATAATAATAATAATAATAATAATAATAATACCCCATCCACAATTTTTCTGAAACTCTCGTCAAATACATCCGCATAACGCGGTCACTGTTGCCGACGCCTGCATATTCTATTTTAGGCTATTTTATCATTCGATGCTTAATAATCTGGCAAACACAGTTTCCAAACTGTACATTATGGGTGCTGACAGTTAGCTGGACCAAAATTTAGAGCACATTGATAAAGATTGTTTTGGGGGCAAAGTGTCATAAACGCTTTGTACACAACCAGCGTTTGTCAACATTCATTGAATGTCAGGTTGTTTCCAAAACAACATAAAACGTGATGCCGAATGTCTTCAAATTCAACTATGTTCAAAATATTCAACATAATATTTCTTACATTGTGTTCAAAATCATACTAACAAAGATGTTCCCGGTTTTAGCTGCGAGTAGCAACTCAATAAACTGTCATTTCCGTTAGTCTGTCCGTCCATCTGTCTAGACGTCCGTCCATCTGACCATCTGACTGTCCATTGTACCAAAAATTTGTTCCGGGATGTAGCCTATCTAATATTCTACTGACCTGATTTGGCATAAATTTTAACACAGCGAAGGTACAAAAGCCCAAGTGTTTACAAACTGATGCGTTATTGTAAAATGAAAATCCGACGGTCATAAAGAAATTAGCAACATACGCATACCAACCTTTCATTCTACGTAGGGAAAATTTAAATTGAGCATTTTCTTCAGTCAAATTAGATTCGAAATGTTCATCAGTTATTAAATTGCAAATTTATCAATGACATAGAATACACCTGAACACGGTTTCGTCTACCATTTTGAATATTTAATTACGTAGAGTAAGAACCGAAGTAAACAAACACAAGTGTATTGTCTATTCGATCAAATAGCATTGTTTGAGCTAGGGTTCGCAACACAAATTACATGTACGACACTGATTGCATATTAGATATTCTATTTCACGGCATGGCATTATATAATTTATGGGTGTAAGCGACATACCAGTGACTTGCTCTATTAAGCACTCTCCACTCCGTTTACAAACCCACAAATACAATAACCCACTTTAACACAAAAGGGAGCAATGGCTTATAAAAGTAGAGAATTGAGATTCAGCCTCTTAATTCTAAGCACTCATTCAGAGTACATAATTTACCATTGTTCTTAATCCACCAATGGAATTAAATGATACAATGGAGTCAATGTCACAGCAATACAGTCGGTACATTGTCTTGTCACAGTGCGTGTGTGGTGGGGTGGGGTGGGGGTTGGGGTGGGGTAGGCTTCCTAACGCCTCCCACCCCACAACTACCGCTGAAAAGATTTTGGGGAAATAATTTGTGGGAAACCTGCATTGCCCGGAAAATTTTCACAGAATTGTATTGTACAGAATGCACGAAATGGCTTCTCAGGACATATAATTGATTTTTTCAAAGAATTCCTACCTACCTACCTAAAATTGTTCAAAATCAAGAGGAGATTTTCTCACCTGTCTTTAGGGACCACGTTTTGATGAGTCATACTGTGCCCGTTATACACGGCATTATTATAGATGATTACTCACCTAAATGATGTCAATATTTTAAATTCAGGTTCAACATGCAGAAGCTAACCATTGCACTGTTCGTGTGCTTGCTCGTGGCGGCAGTGTCCGTCATTGACCTCGCTGAAGCTAACAGGGTGAATGTTGCCAAACCGGAAGCCAATGCGTTCCTGAACAAATTTGCAAATCACCGCGTCAAACGTGATGCTGAGGCAGTGGAAGAGGCGCGTGAATATGAGGAGGAATGTGTTACTGCTAACGAACAGGAGGACGAACTAGAGGATATAGAAGAGGATGGAGAAGACGCAGAAGACGCAGAAGAAGAAAGAGAACGAGAAGACTAGATCTACCAGTAAATGAGGAAGGTATGCAGTAATATGTAAAATGTAACGCCTTGAACTAACAAAAAGCACGAGTCTGTGGCAGTAACAGGTTCGTTTCCAATTAGGGATAAGCTACTCAGCTGCGTACATATTTTTCTTGAAATTGGGCTACTGGGATTATTCACAGGGGCAAATATAGAGCAGAAAATATGGTGAAATTGGTGAGTGTCATGAGGTACATAAAATATCGTTATCTTATACTCAATAATTTGAAACTAATTCGACTCGAAGTCTTATTATTCAGCAACAGTTTTAACTAAGATTTGATTTAAAATCTTCAACAGTGCTTGACTTTACATTGCGTCACTGTATGCGAAGATTGTCATGCTTAATCTGAACACGACGCTAATAAGCTGTACACGAGAATAATGTATGAATCCAGTTTTAGTTACGCCACGCCCATATCTAGCTAAGCTCCATCCACGCCTTACCCGTGTTGTGATCAATCGATCCATGCACTCTTTCAATCTCAATTTTCAGGAAAATATACAGGTACTATGTTGAATATTTTGAAACTAATTTACTGGGTACAGTTGCCTATGGCAGCAACAGCACCCAGTGAAATTAGTTTCAAAATGTACAAGATAATGTTTATTAAATAGTACAGAGATACAATTCGTACAACTGGGCTATTAAGCGCCTATGACGGACTAAATGTCGCCATTCATGACGTAATGGTTAATGACGTCTGCCTACATTTGACTAGATGATTATGACGTCATATGATTGTCCGATAAACTGGATCGACGTGGTTCTGCAGCTGGAATGAGTGGACACTTGGAATCAGTTTTCTTCACCCTTCTGAAGGTCTACTGTTTCTTATCCGTTGGGATCATCTTAGGCTCCTCGTAATTCTTTCCTGGCTTTAGTGGTCCTTAGCTTAGACCTTCCTTTTTAGATCTGATCGCAAATCGCTTAAAAATCCAAGCTATGCTAGATATTGGAAACTGGTCCTAAAGACGCCAATACTTTCTGAGCTGGCGTATTCGAAGACCATGCTCAATAACTGGCCATCCGTGTAACTGCTACCCTCACATATATCGCGGTACTTCATGTACAGTTTGTAATGTGCGGACATTAGGATGTGTGGTCATCGGTGATTCGTGATTGTTCGCAAGATTTTGCGATGGCTGGCAGTTCTAGAACATTGTTAAGCTACATGTAGCCCCCCCCCCCCCCCTCCCATATGTGCACCGTGACATTGATGGGAGACATTAGAGCCACGAATACACAGCTGACTAAAGGAGTGGAAAGCGACACTCAACGATTTGTCACACTGGTTGAACTCCAGTGGAGTTAACCTAAGTTTCTGTTCTTCCCCATCTTGTCCTCGCACCGGGCCCGGGCCTTCACACTCACTTTCATTGTGTCGGACATGTATACATGTATGAACTCGTGTTTGGCTTCATCCACGAGGACGTTTGTGGTTTTGTTATATTTTCAAAATCGAAATCATCTAATTAAATCATCTGCTTTCTCCATGTCCAGTGGCTATCTAGATTTGAGATTGTGAGTTTAGTCTTGTCAAATGTATGCAAGAATGGTCAATATTGAGTCTCTTACAGCAGTACCAGTACGTTATATGTCGGCTGATGAGAAGACAATATGAGCAGACAGACAGTACTGCTATAATGAGTTTATTCTGACCAAATTGTGATATATACATGATTTAGCGATTTAAAGGAAAACTCAAATAATTTAAACTATTTATCCAGTGTATGCAATATGGCACATAACAAACATAGTATAAAGGAATATTAATATTACATCGGAAGCTAGGCGGGATTTAAAAGTTTCTGACACCACGTAATTTCTTGTATTCTGGAATTATGTGTTATGAGTTGTTTGTTTGTTTGTTCGTCTGTCTGTTCATTCATCTGTCCCTCTGTCCGCCCTTGTACCCGCCCACTCGGTCGGTCTGCCATTCGATCAGGCCGTTTGTTCATTCTTTCTTTCGTTCGTCCATCCATCCATCCATCCATCCATCCCCATCCATTCGTTCGTTGGTTCGTTCATTGGCTCGTTCATTGATTCGTTCGCTCGATCGTTCGTTCGTTTGTCCGTTCGTTCGTTGGTTGGTTGGTTGGTCGGTCGGTCGGTCGGTCGGTTGGTTGGTTGGTTGGTGGCTTGATTGGTTGGTTGGTTCGTTCGTTCGTTCGTTCGTTCATTCATTCGCTCATTCATTTGTTAACTTGTTCAATCGTTCGTTACTTCGTTCCTTTGTTCGTTCGTTCCTTGGTTCATTTGTTCGCCCGTTCGTTTGTTCCTTCGTGCATTTATCTATTTAACAGAGTGTGTCCGATTATGAAGCCAGGAGCTGGTTCGGTCATTCGTTCGTTGGTTCATTGGTTCATTGCTGGTTCGTTGATTTGTTCGTTCGTTCGTTGTTTCGTTGGTTCATTCGTTCGCTCGTTCATTCGTTCGCTCGCTCGTTCGTTCCTTCGTTCATTCATCTATTCAGTCGTTCATTCATTTAACGAAGTAACGAACGATTGAACAAGTTAATGTATGGACGAATGAACGAACGAACGGAAGAAAAAAGAAAGAAAGAACGAAGGAAAGAATGAAAGAAGGAAGGAAGGAACGAACCAACCAACTAATCAATCAATCAATCAATGAACAAACGAACGATTAAATAAATGAATGAACGAACGAACGAACGAACGAACGAACGAATAAATAAATAAATAAATAAATAAATAAATTAATTAATTAATTAATTAATTAATAAATAAATAAATAAATAAATAACTGAATGAATGAATGAATGATTGAATGAATGAATGAATGAATGAATGAACGAACGGGCAAACAAAGGAACCAAGGAGCGAACGAATGAAGGAACGAAATAACGAACGATTGAACAAGTTAATGAATGGACGAATGAACGAACGGACGAACGAACGAACGAAAGAAAAAAGAAAGAAAGAAGGAAGGAAGGAACGAACGAACGAACGAACCAACCAACCAACCAACCAACTAATCAATCAATCAATCAATGAACAAACGAACCTTCATTCGTTCGTTCGTTCTCTCCGTGGTTCCTTTGTTTGCCCGTTCGTTCATTCATTCATTCATTCATTCATTCATTCATTCATTCATTCATTCATTCATTCATTCATTCATTCATTTATTTATTTATTTATTTATTTATTTATTCGTTCGTTCGTTCGTTCGTTCGTTCGTTCGTTCGTTCATTTATTTATTTATTTATTACTTATTTATTTATTTGTTTATCTTTTTAACAGAGTGTGTCCGATAATGAAGCCCGGAGATGGTCATGCCTTGGCATGGAATGAAGATGAAGCAGGACATTTTACAAAGAACGTGTTACTAAGTTTTGATCACGATCAGATATTATCTCTCTACTCCAACTTACATTATGTAGCTCTGTATAACTAGTTATAGCTGTTGTTCTATATATTCAATTATATCATTTTTATGTAAAATTACTTTTCTTACTTTCTTACGCCCTAGGCATGTTATTCTATATTATCGCATTCTATCATTGTGTATTTATTTTTGTGACGTCAACTGTCGGTGTAAGATGTTGCTCTTAGCAATGCCATTCAGTAACAGGTTTGAATAACGAATACAAGACTCACTTCCGCCCCTTTACAGGAAGCACCTGCTTTCGTTATCCGCAACACAAGATCAAGCAGCAGACGGTTCCGATCCTCACGTATGTGTCGTCAAAATCAATTACGTCACTGGGTAGCTGACATCATAATTATGACGTATTATAATTCCGTCATGAAAATCAAAACGTCTGTCGAGTGTACGAATTGTATGTCTTTGACGGATTTAGACTGTATTAAACATTCTTTTGAATATTTTGAAACTAATTTGACTGGGAGCTGATGCTGCAGGCACACACACACACACACACGCACGCACGCACGCACGCACGCACGCACGCACGCACGCACGCACGCACGCACGCACGCACGCACGCACGCACGCACGCACGCACGCACGCACACACACTTATTTTCAGGCTAAGCCTTTGGGAACTTTACGAGGATTTGCGTTGACAAGAAATGATAGTCAGATGGTCGGACGGACACACGGACAAACATTCTGGACATACGGATGCATATACAGCCATACGGGTTGCGCATGCACATATTCAAGTGGTAATGATTAGCTTTACCAAGTTTCAAAGAAATTGTTACTAAACTTTAGGAGGAGTTACGTTGACAGGAAGGGGGCAGACTGATGGATCGACAGACATGCAGATGGATGGACGGACGGGTGGTCAGGAAAGATGGACGCACATGCTGATCGCTATACCCCCGCCCGGTCTTCTAGACCTGGGGGATAACAAGAGCATGTAGTAAAATAGTTTCAAAATAGTCAAAGGTCTCATTCATGTCTCATATATTTTATGACGACTTGGACTGAAATCTGTTACTCATATTTTTAGACAGACTGGACAGAACATTGGTGTAAAATGCTTCCAGCAAAAGGCAGCAAAAACTTTGAGCCCAGTTAGGTATAAAGAATCATCTGTGACGGTTGGACATTAACTTATTGTTCTCAGGTTTTGAATGCTATGTGTAATTAGACCCATTCTCTCTCCCCTCCCTCCCACCCTCTCTCTCTCTCTCTCTCTTTCTCTCTCTCTCCGTCTCTTCCCCTCTCTCTCACCCTCTCTCTCTCTTTCCACCCCCCCCTCTCTCTCACTTTCTCTCCCCCCCCCCCTCTCTCGCTCTCTCTCCCTCCCTCTCCCCGCCCCTCCCTCCCTTCTCTCTCTCTCACTTTCTCTCTCCCCCTCCCTTCCTGCCTCCCTCCCTCCCTAGCTCGATCTCCCTCCCTCCCAGTCTCTCTCTCTCTCTCTCTCTCTCTCTCTCTCTCTCTCGTAATTTTGATTGTGACTTTTGGTAACATGTGACGCATTGGATTAAGTGTCTCGCTGCTGTAAACCACCAGACAATAATTGCAAGGAGTAAAGATTATTGACGTGCCAAATAATTTGAAAACAATTTGACTGACATGTGTTGATAGCTTAGGCACCAACAACTTTCGGCCCAACTCTTTTCAAAATATGTGTCAGATCTAGAGATATGACCCTTGGAATATGTTGTCTACAACAACTCAGTGAGTTATACGATTAAGACGTAGCGTTCATTGATAGATCGGATCCCTCCATCACCTTCAAGATGAGTGTGGCTGATCACTCATGTCATAAGGGGTGACAGTCTGAGACATTGGGTTCACAATGCCGGATTGGGAGATCATAGAACACACACACACGCACACATACATATATATATATATATATATATATATATATATATATATATATATATATATATATATATATATATATATATATATATATATATATATATATATATATATATATATATATATATATATATATATATATATATATATATATATATATATATATATATATATATATATATATATATATATATATATATATATATATATATATATATATATATATATATATATATAGCACCTGGCGGAAAACTTTTCACCTTACGTTTTGGAATTCTAAATTCGTCACAATATACCTGTCCAGTTATATATAGGTGCTCAGAACGAACAGAAAACAATAAAGGATAAGAAAATCCAGGAGATCGACAGACTGCTTTGTGCATTGTAGGTTATGATTTGCATCTGGAACAGTTGCATCCAATCTGTCACTCAAATTTTAAGGTAATAATCAATTACGTCACATATATGCTGACCTCACAATCATAATAGACAGACAATACTCCGTCATGAAGCTAGGGAAGTCTGTGAAGTGCATGAATTGAATGTCTTTGATGGATTCATTATTTACTAAACATTCTGTTGAATATTTTGAAGCTAATTTGACTGGGCTATGTTGCTGCCATATGCAAAACCAACTCCCAGTCAATTTAGTTTAAAAATATCCAACACCTTACAAGTATAGTTACGTTAATATTGGGATTCTGCCAATTCATGGTTCGATTGATTGCAACTCTGGCAAACGCGTGGGCGGATCTTAGCTATACATGGGAGGGTCATAGCTAGAAATGGATCCGTCTATTAGTCTTCAGCTGTGCGGTATTAATTCAACTGCTGTTGACGTTGGAACGTATGAATGGGGCTAATATTCTTCAGCTGTGCGGTATTATTCCACTACTGTTGACCTTGGCACGTTTGGATTGGTCAATAACCAAACTGGCAAATTTAAGTTAATGCATAAATTACAAGAGGGTGACAGATTCAAGAGATACAAGCGAGTAAGTCAAGCTGCACATAGTGTCAATCTAAAGTTTCTAATATGATGCCTGGCAAATACACAAACAACATTGTGGGGGCAGGGTGTGCATAAGGGATGCTTGAACAATTCTTTTAATTGGCGACTCTGTGATCCATACAAAACAGTATTGGCCTATACTACATATATTGACACAAGAATCATTATATTTTTAACATGATAAAGGCCGAATTTTGTTTAAATTCTTACAGTCTTCTAAGGGCAGAAATGAGCAGGAAAAAGGGTTCACTTAATTTTAAATGTCTGATGATATATTTCGAACGTCCTGCACAACCATTGCAATGCGAACAGGGCCTAGTTCTTTGTGTTTGCTTATATCAGGCCTAATCCCAAACCATGCTGAATGTCTGTGCCAATACTCTCGCTATATAGTTATTAGTTTGTATGCATCTATTGGCCGTTTCTACAGACTGAGAGCAGGTTAGCATCCCGCCAGAAGTCTTTGAATACCGATTCCTCCTTTGAACTAAGGCTAAATTAGGAGACACCTGTGCCAATCTGTCCCTTGAACTAGAAACTATATAATGAAAGTTCACTAACTGTTCATGGATTTCTGGAGGTTGTGTAATCAACTATTCCAGCCTGATAAAAGTGTCATGAATTGAATAATTGGACCGACCTCATGCATAGAACTAAGACAGGATTTTAGAAAACCTACCTTATGGAGTTGCTATTTCCTGATCATTCAGCTCGTAGAACTGCGAGAGGAGCTTCAACTATCACTAAATACTCATTGCAGAATGTAAGCATACTCGACTCTTGGCTGCACTTTTTTTTCAAAGCAAACGGGTATTTAGGTGGACATTGGGTTTTTGTCGCGCATATGCCATTACAGTCCGTTTTGAAATATGTTGTGAAGATCGTTCTATCTAAATGATCCTTCTACTTCAGAAGCACTTTAGACAACAATCATAATTGTACAATGCGTAGTATGTTTGCCATCCACAATTTCTTCTAAAAGATCGCTTCTATCAGCAAAAGTGTGTGTGAATGATATTTTGTCTTGAAGAACTACTTGTATTATACTGTAATTAAGAAAACACCCGTCTAGTGTGACCACTTCCTCCTTCATGATCATCATAGAAAGGCTCGAGTGTCTATTAAATATTAATAGCGCAATTAAGTCACACAGCCAAGTTGGAAATAAAAGGAATTTGCTATAAAATAATGAATGTAGCTAAATAAGTAGGCAACTCTTTCGAACGAGGAAAATATTTGAAGCGACAGGTCTTCACATTCTCAAAATATATTCCGGATTTAATTAGGCATTCACTAATCAACCTAATTGGCATGCATTGTATGTATGATTAGCTGCAGTCAGCCCTTTCTCCCTTTGGCCCACTGTGTCTTTTCCTCAGCCAAATCTTTAGCTTCCTCAGGTTCATTCTTGATATGACTGTACTGAGTCCTGCGTTCTTGAGGTTACCTCGTAGCACGCTTAGCACATTTATGTAATTACGTCCTCTCCTGGCTTTGTATTTGCTGGCTCCCAGTACGGCAAATTCCAAGGCTCTGTGTACAGGTGTGTCCCCTGGCATCCTTAGCACATGGCCAGACATGGGCCATCTTTACTGGGCGACATTTGCGGACAGCGATGATGTATTAGCCATCTTGTGTAGTGCATCATTGGAAACTATGCTGTCTGGCCATCGGTGTCCAGTGATGGTGAGGAGGTGTTTGCGGTGGCAGGCATCAAGTTTGTCTCGAGCTGCCGTTGTAGCTGCCCATCTGGTACAGTTATACAGCATCACGGATAAGGAGGTTGCATTGTATAAACGTAATCTTTTTGTCAAGGGCACCTTTAATCTACGAATCCATAGCTTCCAGAAAGACTGGAAGGGTATGCTCCCCATGGCATGGCGGGCAGCAATGTCAGCAGAACTACTAAGCAGTGAGCGCAGGATTTCGTTTTTCCTCCATGGTTCGCCGCCACGAAGTAGTTCATCATTTTCTTTAATTTCATGCTTTCTAGATAGGAATATGTGGGTGAAATCTGTTTTAGATTCTTTCATAAAGAGATTCTCAATTTTTAGTTTGCTTGCAGCTATTGGGAGAAGTTCGTCAAGGGGGTTCCTTTCCTGGTCTATGAAGTCCACATCGTAGACATATTCCATCTCTAGCGGCATACCCAGTACAGACGCTGGGTGCTTGGTCTTGTGGAATTTTCCCACACCGATTTCACTGCAGCAGCAACGTAAGAGATGAAAAACACAGAGGATTGGCCATCTCTCTCTGTGGAGAGCTGATTGATGTCTTGAACTCTACAGGCTTCACTGACTTGACTCATACTATCAGTTTCGTGTCTCACTCGTCGTAGCTCATCTTCATTGCTCCTGCTCTGGCGTAGTACATCTAGGATCTTTGAGCGTACAATTGTGTCGAAGGCACATAACATGTCATTGTCCACTTTGTGGAAATCCCAGTGTTTGGCCGTTATTACTGACACACGCATCCGCCGCCCCCATACAATGTCTGCGCAGCTGCGTCCACGTGTAAAGCCGTTTTGGCATGATCCGTTGAAGTCATCGATCTTGTCTCTGATGCGGCATAGAATAAGATTCGGCAGGTATTTCGTATACTGTTGAGGAGCACAATGAGCCGCAGATTGGCGGGGATGGGGGCAGGTGGCCTCTTGGGCTTGGATAGTGCAATAAGGGTGCCTTTTCCTACAGCATCGATGGGAAGGTGATGCATACTTGTAAGCTGAATTAATTAGGTGCGTGATAAGTTTTGAGATAATGATACTTGCATATTTGAATAGGTCATTGCTCATGTTATCAGATCCAGATACACGCACACTTTTCAGGGCGTTAAGTGCCTCCTCAACGTCCGCTGTTTTAATTGGTGTTAGTAATGGCCTGGGGTCTCCTGAGAAAGGGTGCAAGGGCTCATCAATGTGGTCAGTAAACTGTTCCTTGAACCATTCTCGAATCGTCTCGGCTAAGTGTCCTTCAAAGTTGTGTACAGTGAGTGGTGGTGTGTAGTCAGTAACGCTCACGGCTCTGGGCTTCCCAAAACATTTTGTGACAGTCATCCATGGCAGTGATTTCATCTACTAGGGAGTCTGTTTGTTGAATAGCAAGATCTTTTAAGCATTCGCTAATGTGGCGCAGAATGCTATTGCATTCCCGGCGTAGTTTTGTGCAGTTTTCAATTTGGCTACTTTGATAGATGCGCAGCCGTAACGCTTTCATGGGTGTGTGTAGTAATAGTAAATTCTTATGAGGCATTAATAAGAAAATGTTAAAAAATATTGGGTGGGTGGGTGGATGTTTGAGGAGCAGGCACTTCCAGAGCAAATTTGATTATTTAGAAATAAATAACAGCAATATTACACATGACTGGATATCCAAACACATTAATACTCTTCCAGCCTTAGCACAATAGGCAATGAAATGAGTTGTGTCATCTTAGGCAGCATGACAAAGTGGGCATTCCTCTCCTCTGAGACTGAGTAGCAATTGAGGCATGTACGGTTTGTCTGCGGTGTGTATGTGCCTGGTAGTAGCCTTGCTTTGATTGCGGCTCTTGTGGCATCTCTGGTAGTATTGTCAACAGAGGCCCAGCAGTAATAATGGATGGTCTTCACTGCACCTGCTGCAATGGTTAAGTACTTCAGACTGGAATTTATCCGCACAATCAGATTCCTATGAAGAGTTTATGGTGCGGTTTATTTGAGTGTCGATTAGAGATTTCCACGTGGTCTTGGTAGGCATTTTGCTAATCAGCTGGTAAATGCTTGGCAGTTTGTAGGTGTCTAGTATAGTAAGGAGTGGCAAACTACAAACCAGCTGTTGTTTCTGATAGACTATCCTGCAGGTTGTATGGCAGCTATTTTGGAATTCCAGAATGTTGCTATCCCTGAGGATGTTTTCTAGCGATGTGATGTCTGCAGTCTAATTCCGCTTCGGATTGACGAACCACCAATAAGCAGCAAGATGATGTTGTGGCTGTGATTTGTTTAGATGGATTGCAGTTGCTTGAGGATTGTATGCTGGAATTGCTCGATGGAATTTATATCTGTTTGCAATGACCTGATGAATTCCTAACCATACAGCAGCCTTGGTATATAGTAAATCTTCCATATATGCGCGGCGACGGCAGGGGACGTATCACTGCTTCCATGTAGATATGCTCCTATCAATGATTACATTGTTCTTCGAGTTGACTGTATGTATTTTGTGATATCTTCTTTGCAGTTGGTCGAGCGTTCTAAGCCTAAACGTGTCTCGCATCTCAAACAGTCAATTTTACGTGTCTCGCATCTCAACCAGTCAATTTGACATTCATTTAGATGGATGCATGTTGTCTGTGTGTGGTACTTATTGAGAGCGACTAAGGCACTTTGTTGGATTGATGATGTACCGCTCTTGATGCTTATATTAGTGAACAATACTGAGCAGTTTCTGTAGATGGTTGGTGTCCCATGCACTATACTCGGCATAAGTTGGCTCACAGCTGCAGTTGATGTGTCCGATTTGGCACCCCTATTTGTAACCTCCATCAGCTGACGAAGATTGTTGTTGAAGAGTTAGTAGTGAATTGTAGATAGGATTCCTCCCTGGCTCCGCTTCGTCGAAAATTGAGCTTCGGAATCAAGCTCCTTGATCGTGCACAAGAGGGAATGATCAATTCCTTTGTTGTATATTTTGCTTAGTAATGAGGCATGCGATTCAACATCAAAGGCCTTACAAGCATCTAATGTTACCATATAGAGCTGGTTGCCATTGTCTTTGGCGTCGGTCTTTTCCTCCGAGATGAGTAGAGCTGTGTTTGTTGAGGAAGACCTTTCTGCGAAGCCTCTCCTTGACTGAACACTGCCATGTTTGGATTTAGTACGACTTACGATCACTTTCTCCAGTATCTTTCCAATGATTGACAGAACACATAAGATGACAAATGTCCTGTAACGATGATCTGATTCATTAGGCTAGTTAAGTGGAAATACCACAAGGGGAGCATGCTGTAGTTGTTTGGCAGTTAGATCTTGATGATCGACCGCATTGTTGTTTTTAAATCCTGTGAATATGCGTCTTAGCTCTTCCTCAGTTACTCGTTTATCTTCTGTTTTGGAAGGGCACGTGTTGCACAAGTTTTCATTTATTGAAACGTCAGTCTCGACTATCGCCATGTATACATTGTCAAAGTCTGGGCTATGAGGAGGATTGACCAGTGTGCAGAAGTGGTCTTTGAAGGAATTGAGAACATCACTGATTGGTTGATGTGATGCTTTTTCAGGACAGGGACGTTGCTTAGCCATAAGTTGAAAGAATGTTTGTTTGTCTTCCTGATGTACCTGAATGCTGCGGCTATGATGATCAGGTCGTTTCACACTATTCAGCAGACGCACTGAGTGTCAACGTTTCCTCCACGATTCTTTCCATGCTTTATTAAGGATATTGCCATTGTCGGTAGGTTTTCCACTGCGCATCCATTTTTGTTGTTGTGTTGTACTAAGGAGGTGGCGAGTCCATAGTTAGCTTCCATTTGAAGATTTCCTCCCCTTGACTTTTCGGATTGGCCAGTAGCTGTCACTGAAGCACTGTGCATTGCAGTTGCTAGATTTCTCATCAGTTGACGAGCTGAGATGTTCGTATGGAATGCATAGAGTTCAGATGTTTCCTTTTTAAGAGAAGCATTCTATTATCTCCATATAGATGTCGATATCCCAATTTTCCACCTAATTCGTAAAGGTAGCTGCTTCTTAGCCTGCTGTGTACATTGTATTGATTGTGGCTGCAGCTGGAAGTTATCTGCTATAGTTATGCTGATGGGAGTGTTACTCAACAGTTCTATGGCGACGATTCTCCTGATTCCATCAGCAATTTTTCAAATATATGCTGGTTGAGATCACATAGCCCAATGATAGCTATAACCATTTGGTGCCTGTAGAGAGGGAATGGGGTCGTCATCGTCAAAGTCTATAGAGCCACTATTCTTGTAAAAGAATAATAGAACTGTCCTTCCATAAAATCTTATAATCGTCCATGTTTGTATCAGCATATTTCACGTTCAAAGCTAGTATATTGTAGCCGGACTGAGGTTGGATTGCCGATGAGCTTGGAAGCAGGCTGGTGGTCGCCTCCGCTTCGAGCATGCATTTGCTGATGGTGGCGTCGAACGCCTGTAGCTGCCCCATTATCACGTCAAAGTGTTGCATTTGCGGTGCCTGTTCTTTGACCATCCTTTGTAGCATTTGCACGAAACCGTCCTCATCGGCCACCACAGAAGATGCGTCATGACCGTATCTGATTGTTACATTCCCCCGGTTGGGGTACACAAACTCTCTGACCTCTAAGCTTCCATTGTTTGTGTTACTGCAGGTAGTGTGTAGTGTGCCACTAGGCTGAATGAACCGGATCAAGAGTATGCAGACTCTGGGGTTCTTCAGGTTCTCCACCTGTGTTATGTCGGGCAAATCCCATAAAGATGAGTTCACTGACGTGCATTTGGTGTTTTACAGAATTTTGTCCTGTTTTCAGCTGCTGAGTTGCTGACTGTTTATTGGGATTTGCCTGATGCAGAGGAGGCTGTGTCCTCATCAATTGTTGCAGATGGAGTTGCTGTTGCTAGATTATGTGCGCATGGTTATTTATCGGATTGAGGGCTGTGCAGTCATTAGTTGTGCCAGAGAATATTATTGTGCATGATGGATACACAGAGGTAAGCCGGTCACGTATGCCTGAGTTGGAATTTGCGGCTGTACTGCTACCACACTTGGCACTGCCCTCTCTGATTGTGGGGTTACTGCGCATTGCATCGAGGTAGGCGTGTTCTGGCGACCTCCGCCGTACGTTCATCTTCTGATGAGGGGGTGTTTTCAGGTGGCCATTCTCTAGAAAATTATGCTGGCACTGATGTTGTGCTTGATTTGAAAATGATGGTCTACCAAATCCAAAGTTCGATGGACTTGCTTAGCTGGTGGTCTCGATTGATCTGGGCTACTCATACCTATATCATTCCATCTTGATGAGCATTGGTTGCGCTCCGCTGGATATTGCTGCACATTCTCCTGATTCAGAAGCTGCGTTTCAAGTTTGCTGATTCTTTTACCATGTTGCTTTTTTCTAATTCTGTTAATCTTGACTGAAGGCTTTGAACGTTGCATTCACATCCATCATCTTGAAGTAGATCCACCTAACTCTCAACTGGTAAGATTAAGTTCCTATCCCATGGCTGCACAGGGTGATTCATCTCGTATTATGGGTAAAAATCTATGTTTCCTTTTAACATGCTTTGCAGAGGTAAGAACAGAAGTGAGTCAACGATGATTATCTGCTATATCACATATGCCCAACCCACTATTAACAAGCACACCTGCATAATGAACTTTGTGGTGGGTAAGATCGTTGCAATAATGCACACTATTTCGCTGGCACATGTTTTTTCCTGCTATTATGAATATCTGATATCGGGCAATGCAGTTCCCTGGATTTGCGCAACCCCTCACTATATTCATAACATTCACACGTCGCTAGATGTTGTATCGAGTTGGCCTATATCCTGTGTCTGTATGATATACGTTTGTAGGACCAAGACAGAAAGACGGTACACTCACATAAATCCCTTTTGGCTTCAGCAGATATGACTAGATCGCACTCGGAAGGCATTCCTATTAGATATGTCCCCGCTTTTCCACGGGCACAATTTTGTGGATGACAGGAAGTTACACTAGTGCACGGAAGCAAAAGTACGGTTTATCAAAACCAGGCACAAACCTGACTAAATCTGGCAAAAACTTGATGAAACTGGGCAAATCCTATTGGATCACTGCCAGATCATGTATGGAAATTTATACATGGATACTATAAAACTTATATATGGATACTAAACAACTTTCAGACCACAATTTGACATACTGTAAACACGAAAGTTTGCCGTTTACCAAAATACGAAATTACGGTAGTCATATACAATAATATAATAAATACATGAATAGCTGTCTAATGTCCAGAACATGAAATACTGCTAGTCTAATTTGATTTAACAAAGGTATTTAGTATATTTATATAGGTTTTCACATAGAACTTTCCCAGATTTTCCAGTATTTGACCCGGTTTTGCCAGGTTTTGCAGGTTTCATCAAGTTTTGCCAGGAGTCCATGCTTTCGTACAGCAGGAGACTCGGGTAGCGAAAAACACAGAAAATGATACCAATAGTAGCGGATGTTTACGGAACAAATTATATTTAACAATATACACAAGCGCTAGACACAGCAGCATGTAGCCGTAAGAGTAGGCGACCCTCCACAGCTGATGCGGGGAACACCCATATACACCACAACACTTTTCAAAAACAGACCGAAAGTCGTAAGGTCCAAGGTCATGGAAACAAAGACAGCTTAGAGGAGACTTAATTAAGCAACAGCAATCAAATTATCCAAGAACAAACTAGACATTTACTTCAAAGAAAGAACATTGAATTTTTTTACACAGCAAGTCATACTATTTCAAAATGTTGACACCGAGACAATAACAAGCCATGGTTTATGCCTCGTAAATGATGATGATGACGAAGACTGACAGAGCACAATGGATGAGAGAGTGTGTTCAAATATTATACTGTAGGCGTTCTACTCTTGAGTGAGGATCCAAAACTGTCAACAGTTGCAGCACAAACACAGTTGTGGATACTAAAATCTGCCGTGGGTTCTACCTTGGATATGGCATTATGAGGCTTCTAGTATGTTAACCCACCGTTTCTACTTCCGATACTCCTCTTGATTGGCATACGTACTGGTGCTTCTACATAACCGAAATCATGCTTTATTGGATGTTTCTGCCAACACTTCTCTAATTCCAGTCGTTGGATATTTTGTTTGAGAAAGCATTCGTCTGAAGTACGTTAGTGAACCGCTGCTTGCCTATGCTATACTATGCTAGTGACTGCTACGTGTTGTAGCCTTTTTAATGAAGAATTTATATATTTCAAGTTTATCCATTTTATTAATTATCGGGGACACCTGTAGCATATCTGCTCTTAGTGCTCTATCAGGTAGTGTTGGTGTTCGTACTGCCCTTAGCCTGTTTTCATATGATGCACGTACATTCATGTTATCATTCTTGTAGCACTCCTTTTCACCTTCTTGACGTCTGAATTCCTTGTTTCGTTGAGTGTGTACTAGACTGATGCGCAGTATTCTAAACTTTTTCTAGCTGATGCGTTGTACAGTCGGGCACAGGATATTCCCTCTAAATGCTTGAATGCTGTGTTAATAATAGAGAGCTTACTGTTAGCTTTCTATATGCACCCATACATATGTGTCGCTTAAACGTTGGGAAACTATGAAATATCACGCCTACGTCTTTCTCTTCCTCTGCTACTGCTGGTCTCTGTTCATTTAGCACATACTGTAAAAGTTGGTTACGTTTTTCAAAATTTAATGTCTTTACTCTTGTCAAAATTGAAAAGTAGTTGCCATCGGTTGGACCACTACATCAGTCTGTCAATGTCATGCTGTAACTCTCAGCCTCATCTGGTGCTTTTCTATACATCTTTTTTATCATCTGCGAAAAATTATTATGCTGGCCTTTACCACCTCCGTTAGGTCATTAATAAAAATAATGAGCAGGATTGGCCCTAGGATGCTGCTTTGTGTAATGGCGTTAATGTCATCTTTCCATGAGGAGGCTTCGCCATTCACTCTGATTTTTGTGGCTTAAACATCCTGACATTCACGTCAAGATTTTCTTTTGATGTCATAAGCTCCTACTTTCTTAATGAAATGTTTATGCAAAACACTGTGAAAGGTTTTCTTGTAATCCAAATCAAATGGGCTGCTGTCATCACACATTTTCGTTCACTCTTCCATAAGCAAAAACAGCTGGGTCGCAGAAGATTGTTTACTTCTAAGTTTCGAAACCATGATGTTCATCACAAAATATATAATTTGTGCCCATGCGCTTCATTATATGGTCGCATATGAATAGTTTCCATTATCTTGCCAGTGATACATACTAGATCATAGCCACCATGTTTATTAGTCTGTAATTACTGGTTGACTTTCGTGCTCATTTCTTGAATATTGGCACCACATCTGCATGCAACCATCTTGAATATTATCAGCAGTGGTGGCAATGTCGCGTATTTACCAAAGTAAATTACTAGCTAGCTAGCATGGCCACTCCTCACATCCATGGTTATTTCACTGACATGGTTCTTTAAACATAATTTACAATGTTCTCCCTTAAATTCTAGTAACCCATAAATGGTCAATTTGACCGTAACCAGCCTCTGTAGTGGTCTTGGGAAGTGCCTATTGCTGGCCAAACGCCTACTATTTCTTAACCTGTGCCATTGGAATGCATGGCTTTGTTATCAACCCAATAATTCCAGTGGTAAATTCTTTAAAATTAGTCGTCGTTTGGTCTGAAATAGGCGCTTCCCAATACCCTATACAGGGTGGTTATGGCAAAATTGGCCATCTAAAGGTTATTAGAGTTTACAGAATATCTAGTGCGTAGGTAAAGAATGGCCAATAGGTTACAGGTTATTTTCACATACACGATTTCCTTTGCTTGATACGTTAAAAACTACTGGCCACCTTAGGTTTAAAACACAACTGTTGATTTCTAACACCTCTCTATTCTTGCAATATTTTAATAAATACAAGTAAAATTAATCCCTGTTCCAAACATAAATAATAAAATAGAAATGTATTTATAATTACACCATTCATTGCATGTAAAAACAGCACAGCCGAAAGCAGGAATGACAACCAGATATTGCTGAAATGTATGGCCCATCCACAGGAACACAATTTCTATTATCTATAGTCACCATGACTATGATCAAAAGTTCCAAGATGGCCACCAGAAGAATTGCCCAATTAAGTTTCCCATTGGAGGTATTGCCACCTACCATGTTACAGTTAAGAAAGTCCTTCAAGGCGAGTTTGGTTAAAAGATAGAATGAGTTATGAAAAATATTCGAAAATCTAAAATGGTCATCAAAAGTTCAACCAATAAAAATTCTGTATACAATTCAAAGCCTAACATCATAAGCCATAAGGAGATGTCTCGCAGATTTTGAAAATAACTTCATGGAAATTGTTGCCACCTTACACCGAATCTCTGTTATCTTGGCAAACTAGGCAGTGGTACAGCGTGGTCACAACCGCTTCTGCAGTGGTGTTACATGTCTTACGAAATGTCCATTTGCAGACCAAGAAGATATGTCTTGAAACTATACTACTGGAATGGCTGACACCATAACCAAGTCAGTTATTCCAGTGGTAAATTTTCAAAAACAATCTCCTGAGAAATTTCTCTACGAGAAAATTGACATTTTCTTGACCAAGTTAAAGAATTACAAAATCCAATAAAATACCATTAAGGAGTGAATTTGAAGATTTCTAATTAGACAGAAGAGTGCTCTGTATTTGACCTCATTTCGGAATCCGAGTGTTTTCATTTCAATGCAGTCATACATGAACTCTAGTGATACTTTTGAAATTCATTTGACTGTGCAAGTATTCATGCTTGTTTTGCTGTACTAGCAGTCCCGGCTAGGCTAGGCCAATATACATATATGCTATGCCAGCAGGCCAGTCACTTCGACCAGACCGATAGGCTCGTGGGCTGAGACAGTGGGCCTGGGGGATACATTACTAGTTTAGTATGTTAGGCCAGTGGAAAACTTTAGTAGGTTATGATATTTGGTTAGATTATTGAGCTAGACAAGTAGGCCAGGCTAGCCTTGTAGACCAGTAGGCAGTGGGCAAGCAGGCTAAGCTAGTGGGTTAGATAGATATATAGATAGTGTATTTATATTGCGCTAAACTCCATGCTAATAATGCTCTAACCGCAGTACAATCTTATCCCCTGGTCATTAGGCCTTTTTCATTCCTGCAAAATCTCAGCTCCCTTTGGGAGTATACACCAGATATTTATCCTTGAACACAATTGAGGTTAAAGTTGTTAAGAGAGAAGACTTGGCTCGACACAGATCTAAACGAATTGTAGGCCACCGAGTTACTTAATAAAATATGATTTGTAACACTGCAGAGGAGCTGGCTGGTCTTGACCATAACAGGGTGCTCTCTAAAGGGCAGAGATATAATGGTATCCCTATAGACAGCTACCTACACTCAGTTATATGCGCACCCGAGACCGAAAAAAATCTATTGAATGAACAGAGTTGGCATGGTTATGAATGTGGCAAAACCACGAACATCAGAAGCTTAGATCTACACATCCTTGAAGACAAGGCCGTTTTATTATAAGCCTCCCTCTAAAACTGAATTCGACTGCCCGCCTTGCTGAGAGAAAACCAACCCCTTTTCCCCAGTCACAATGGATAACTCAGACATTTCCCTAAGAATGTGGCCAAAAAATCCGTTATTACTTAAACTCATGTTTTCCAAAATTCCCCCCAGCGCATAAATTATTAGTATCATCATTAGACCGGCGTCATGTAGTGCATTACTCGAATATTCATATAAAATTTGATGACTAAAATCCATAAACAGAACAAAACAGTCTGACATTCATACGGACCTACCATGAAACATGTACATACATGTGAGACAATTTATATGAATAACATCCATAAATAAATTAAGTAGTATAGCCGGTAGTAGAAAAATACTACCTCCCTCCACAGGCAACCATTCCGTGATCTGCGGCTCCCACCTCCCTCTCAATTCCTGAGGCATAGGGTCATGGGCCACACAAATACATACAAGATACCCAGGCCCTACTGAACCACACCCATCAGCCCAAGGTTTAAGAGCCTTGATATAGACTTTATCAAACATGCATTATAATACATGCAAATGGCTTAGGCGAGGTAAGCCTTTTCGATGCTTAAGGAACTGTGTTGGAGAATATTGTGCGACACACAATGCTCAGATTCAGAAGGCTGATGTTGAGCCGAAGCCATCAGAGGACGCAGGACAGGTATTTATACAGACTGTGGACTATGTAAAGCATGCGGTGGTCGTAAACATTCCAACAGAATGAACTACAAGAAGGTCTGTGCCAGGAGAAAGTTCAGTTTAGTTATGGACGAACTTAAACGCGTCATGCCACGCATTTAGAGACAAGCCTCCACAGTGATATACACCACTGATCGCCATCAACCACAGGGCCGGACTCTCTCTATTCTGTGTAGGCTCAGACAAACATGTAGTCTCTGCCAGAGTTGCATCAGCATGATGGGACCAGCCATAGGGGCTTCCATCTACCTTGACACCGCTCCCCTGGGAGGAGGCTAAAGTGAGTAGCATGTGAACCACGGCAGCCTCTGGCATGTTCACATGTTATGCAGCGAATCTGGTGCTGAGGAGGGGTCTCCAGCAGACAACCACGGCCTACCCTCTCCACCCCATAGAAGTGGCAGACAGACTCGATCTCTTTACGTGGGTGAAAGCAGTCGTAAATGTTTCTCCGCAAGGGGTCGACTCAAGGATCGTACTGGGGGGGAGGGGCAATCCGGAAGTGGGCCCACTTGGCATCCAACATCATGGCAGTATCAGCGCCCTGTGCCACTGCTGTAGACGCCAGCACGAGCAGTATGATGAGAATCATGGCTATATATGAAGAGTTAAACTGAACAGATTGAACTCCTCGAGAAATAGCTGTGCCAGATCGAGCCCCGCTCTATCTGGATCGATAGTGATCTTCATCCCCTCAGGGGCAGGGGCTAGCTCCTTCACTCTGCCACTGGCTAAGAAACATAGCTCTAGGACTATATGAGTCGTTTGCGGGCTAGTGAGTCCAACTCGTTGAAGCAGTTTAACAGCACCCTTGACTTTGGAGACATGTGACACACCATCTACCCATAGGGTGCCCTCCTGGAGGTTAACAGCTTCTTCTGGTCCATCGAATGGACGACGCAGCAGGAGCTTTCCACCTGTAACCCTGATCCGATGACCCACCCTCATCAGAGAGACACCTTCACCTATGTAGGTGAGGAAGGAGGATCCCCGATTGTAGAGCTCCTCGAACTGTCCCATCCTTTTTCACAACGGTGGAGAGGGGAGTAACCTCTATGTCAATGACTGCCGGAGGCGTATATAGTGGCAACCATGTTTGCCAGTCACCCCCAGGTCCAGCGCGGTACCACACTTCATTCTTCTCAAATATGAACTGCAGGTTTTTTGCCAGGCTCAACAGCAGGCCATCATGGGCCATCTGCGGGGCAACGCTCGAATAGGGTTTGACCAGATTAAAGCTGAGGTCGTTATTTAGGGTATTGCTGTCTGCCACCTCTGTATCCGAGAGCTCAATCAGCGGCTCGAGGATGTACTTCCTCTTCGGGAAATCGTACTGAAACACGATCTTGTGGCCATCTATGTTGTGACCCAGGCGCTCCTTCGTCACATCCTTGAGGTCTGTGAGCAGCTCCACCCCATCACCACCAATGGTCGACACAGCAGCTCCAGGCGCTCCGACACTGCAGCCAGTCGACACGACACCGCTTCCCGTGGTAGCTCTACCTGTGGTGTCAGGCCTAGCTATCGTGGCGCTCGGGATCAGCCTACTCCGCCGCTAGCAAATCAGCTATAAGACTATCCTGACTCTCTACAGTAGTAGTGGGGACCACGGTGAGACACTGAACCAGCTTGGCATGCCCTAGAGCCCCTATACCCGCTGCCAACATGCACATCCAAGGGCTGGAGGGTTCAGCAGCACATCCTTTTTCCAGCTTGTAGAATCGCAGTGCCTTGTTCATCTCTGAGTCCGGTGAGGCCATGGCGGTCTGCAACTGCTGGAACACATCTGACAGATGCTCCCGATCCTTGTAGAAACCTTTAGCTCGCAGGAGCTGCTCGACGATACTCCCGCCCATGATAAGGTATTCGAGGAAGCAGATCTGTCCGTTGCCAAATCCTAGATAGAGCTTCACAGCTGTCCCATCCTCTGTCAGCTCAGCACCGGAGAGCTGAGCGAGCTCCTCTGGTGTCTTCTTCTTGTAGTCCTTCAACTCCCTCCGGAAGACATCATAGTACTTCTCGCATAGCGTGAGCCTGGACATGTTTAAGATGTCTTAATAGAGGGATGAATATTCCTGAGTACCAACCTGGCCACCTGGCAGATGCAGACTGGGAAGATCTTATTAGCTCTTTCAACAGGGGACGCAGACGTTTAACCGCGTTGTATACTCAGTGCTTAAACAATGACGTCAACGGTACAGATTGTGAAGCAACTGTGCGAGAGCCGGGCGAGTCTTCAGAAGGTGGAGAACCTGCTGCGAACCAAGACACAAAAGTCACTGACCAAAGCAAAACCTCTGGTAGTCCATGTCGCCAGTAACGTGGCGGCGAATGTGGCCGTGGTGAAGATGACAGGGGGAAATGAGGTTCTTCTAGCCACCACTGTGGCTGTCCTCGCTACAGTGGTGAGTGGGGTGGCCAGGCACTGTCTCGGAATAACTCACCCCATCCCAAAGATCGCCCTCAGTGGTGCCTCCTACACTGTTGCTGCTAAGATCATGGGTGAACGTGTTACACTAATGGAGGCTGCGGTTCTAGGGCTAGCAACGAGTGCAATGGCTGAGATCATCGTCGCCTGCATTTAACCCCTCTAAATAGTGAGAGACGGATCACGCGACCCCTGCAGCATATGAGGCATGGCGTGCCAGAGGGCGGTGTGTAGTTCATAGTCAAGCACGCGGACTGAGGATTTGCAATGCCCGGGAATGGTGGACCGCCCACAAGGCGTACCCCTGCACAGAGGGCCAGTACCCTGAGCACTACTACCTATTCCCTTGGCCGACTGCATGGTCCTCCTATGCCCAACTATTTCACTGGGGGTATGACTAGTAGGTTTAAGCCGTCTGTATATGACTATGACTCTGTCACTCACAGACCTAGACAGCAAAGAGCAAGGCGATCTTGCTCACTTGGGCGAGGCAGGCCTCGGTTCAGAGGACACTGTTGCCCCTATCTCCATCCTAGACTTCGACGAGAAGGGAGACCCATGGGAGATCCGAGGTACCATCCCAGCCCGAGATCTCCTCGGGGTCACTGATACGGTAGGATCTCAAGGAGAGGGCGACAATGCGAGGTATGCTCTGAGTCGATGAGGCTGGAGCCATCAAGGTTATGGCTGAGTCCTATGCACAGGACCTGGTTAAGGATCTCCTGAGACCACGAAGCACATTCATCCAGGATGGAGAGAAGCTCAAGATAGGCACCCTCAGCCTGAACAGTATCACTGTCAACGGCCAAACAGGTGCAGGTGCTTTCGACAGCCTCCAGCTACCAGAGGTGAAGAAGACTGGGTTCTTTAATTTGGAGCCTAAGTAAGACCACAGGATAGTCATGGCTTCCCGTGTATCATACAGATACTGGATGTACTAGACACTGTGGGTGCTGACACAGGCCCTCTACGCTATCTTCTCAGCTGCTGCTGGGATTTCATGCTTGCCGCCTCCATCGCATCCTTCATATCCACCGGAGGTGCAGGATAATTCTCTGGCTACCAGAGGTGAAAGGGTCACGGCTCTTGAATTTGCTGTTTAAGACCACAGGATAGTAATGGCTTCCCGTGCATGTATCATACATATTCTGGATGTACTAGACACTGGCCCTCTACACAATCTTCTCAGCTGCTGCTGGGATATCATGCTTGCCGCCTCCATCGCATCCTTCGTATCCACTGGAGGTGCAGGATTCCCCGCTCTGCAGGCGAAAGAGCTGGTGCAGGAAGTACTGCCGTTTAGTCTCCCAGATATAGACGAGGCTACCGCCGACCAAGTACTAACCATCCTTCGTATGCATGCCTGTACCGTTCGACAGTAGGCCGGCCGATGCTGGCCAGGTGGTGCTGATCATTGCCCCATCAGGACATGGGGAAAACATCTTGCTGCGGGCTCTCCTGACCGAACATCTACATGCTCAATACATCCTTCTGGTGTCTGACTCCGCCACTGAGGCGGTTGACAGTAATGATCAATGGTACAATGGCCCAATCACCAAGATGCAGAACCTGCAAACACTGATGGAGAAGCTTCTGGCAGCCCGACTGACAGAACCACTTGTTCCAGTTATTGATGGCCCTGCAATGGACCAGAAGACAGTCACCTACCTCAGCAACATCACCAAAACACATCCGGCACACAAAGATAGCTGTCTTCATCCTCTTTCAGAAGTAAACCCGCGAGATCTCGCCAGGCATCCGCCACAATGCCCGGTTGCTATACTTCAGCTCCAAGTGTGGACGTGCCCTGCTCGAGACCATATACGACAGCCTAGCCCTCAAGGAGACCAAAGGGGACTTTAT
Organism: Chaetoderma sp. LZ-2023a; assembly: GCA_034401795.1. Lineage (NCBI taxonomy): Eukaryota > Metazoa > Mollusca > Caudofoveata > Chaetodermatida > Chaetodermatidae > Chaetoderma > Chaetoderma sp. LZ-2023a. The sequence continues at coordinate 15,520,179 of CM067368.1, read as the reverse complement.
CGCAGGTGTACAGAGGGCAGCTGAGCTGTACCGCTTCATCTTCAGCAACAAGGAGACAGGTGAGCTGTCACACTTCAAGCCATCTCTGGAAAAGGCGCAGACGTTCACATACAAGCTGAATTCAGCCAGGAAACTGGCCCGCTCTATGCGTCATCACTGACAGACTGTCGCAGCTGCCAGCGCAGACCTTCACCTACAAGCTGAATCCAGCCAGGAAACTAGCCTGCTCTATGCGTCATCGCTGACAGACTGTCGTAGCTGCCGCAACTTTTTTTTCATTCATCAGAAGGCTGCACGGTCTCCACTATTTCGTCCGCGATCTCTGCTACGTCGTCAGATGCTTGAGGACCTTCGTCAGAAGCTTGATGAACTTCGTCAGAAGCTTGAGGAACTTCGTCAGTTTCGTCAGAAGCCTGTCACTTAAACTCTACCTACTGAGGGTCAGAGTCTAGGGCTCTCTTCTTCTGGAACTTTTCACAGAAGATCCACTTTGCCCATGCGCGACGAGCAGCTGATTTGTGCCCTGCCCTGGGTGCTGTCAAACTTCCAGTAGGGTATCCAAGTCAGGAGTTCCTTTATACTACGAGGTGGTGCTAAGGCCTCTATGGCGGCCAGTATCTCCGCATCAGACAGAGGTATGACCTTGGCTCGCTCGTGGATAATGGTGATGTCACGAAGCAGTCCTCTGACCCTGTCACAATGGGACAGTGCACGCCGTGGCTGTGACTCTCGTGCCGACTTGTCCTGCTACCTATAGAAAATCTGCTGGAGAACTTTACCAAACATGGCAGCCGTGTAACACCTCTATATACCCAGATCTTAAACATGCATGCTGGAGTATGTGCAACATCCAGATGGAGCCATTGAACCTGCGACATCGCACCGCACTGATCCTCAGAAGGACGGCCTGATGGTCAATCGACCCAGTATACACAATGAGAACCCGTTGTCCGCTGCTGGGAAGTACATTGACTTTGCAATCTCAGCACAGATCCACGAGATCAAGAGCATGACACTTGAGTTCAGGATTCAGAGCACAATAGAACAGATGGTAGACCTCCCACAGGTTCTGAACAGGTGGGAGATCGTGCAGAGCAACAGCACCGTGGACACCACCTATGTGAACGAAAATCACGGAAACTATGGGCAGGTGTCGAGAAGCCTGTGGCAGTTCCACTCTTAACCCTCCTCGAGAACACACACGTGAATCCGACTGCCATGCAGGCTAGGCTGTTCCTCCAGGTGTACACTAAGCAGCTCGCTGATGTGATGATGAATGCTCCAAGACTTCATGTCTGGCATGACGAGAATGACCAGGAGCTGAAGCAAACGGGTTCCAAACAGCGGATCGTGCATGTAGAGCGAGAACACCAGCAGGTCCAAGCCACATCTAACCAACGGGTAGAGCTGACATTGCATCGACTGTGTCACTGTTGCGGTCCTGGTTTAGATGGGAGGAGCCATCCAGCAGGTGGTTGCTGGGACCAATGTTCTTGGTGAGGTATGCGAGCTGGCTGATTGCCAACTCTACAGACAGAGAACTAAGTCATATGCAATTCTGTGACTAACCAGTGGTAGCGACGACCTCGAGTCGGCACTCGAGGGCCGTCACCACCTCGGGGGCAGGGACATCCCACCTAATCAGGGCAACCGGCTCAGCTTCAACATCGGAAACTTCATAGCTGGGACTCGCTCATTAGGTGTGACAGTACTTTACTTTGGCTATGCTAAGGTATGCGTGTCGAACACATCAGGTATTCAGCTTGAGCGTGTGTAGAGCATGACTCCTGTCGTCAGAGCTGTAGCTGCCACCACTTCTATAAGCTCTGCTGTCTTCTGACCCGTCGATGCTTCATAGTCGAACATTGGCTCAGATATTTTTACAGCCTCATAGTACTCATCAAGACTTTCAACTGCCTCTTTGATGCTCTGGTTGGTCGGAGTTGTCATCGGCGTGCCTCCCTCTGGCGCATATGCTCGAGTGCTTTGCTGTACTCAAACTTCTCCTTAGACAGCTTCTCCATCGCCTGGTTATGATGTTCACGCTCGACCTGTGCCACCTTCTTGTCGGCGAAGCTGAGTCCCCAGTTCACTACGGCAAACACGTCCGCTTTCAAGATTGTGGATGCCACGCTATAGTCTACAGTTTAAAGCTACTATATAGCTGCCCCACAGTGACGGATCCCAAGAGCAATGTATGAACCAGAGGCTTAGGTAGATCCAGTCGAGGATATAAATGATGAGGACTATGAGGAGGACTATGATGATGAGGATTATGATGCAGACTATAATGTCGGTGGTGAGTATGATGATGTAGAGCCTGAATCCTGCAAGCTAGTACACAGAGCGAAAGGAATCTATCGCACATACGTAAAAGGTGCCGGTGTACGGAGGTGTTTGAGGAGGTCTACAGTGATAGTCGAATGAATGACGGCCATCTGTTCATCTGTTTAAAGTTCGCCCAGGCCATGCATGACAGGACGGGAGTGGATGTCAGTGAATGTTCTAGAGTATGGGTGAGATGGCTGCCTGCTGTGGTGGAGAGATTCAATGCCGAGGTTACTAGGCTAATCGGGAAGAAGCCGGTAGAGGTTATCAGACACTTTGCTGTTGCCAGTCACAGCTCTAGAGGAGTGAACAAGGGAGAGGAGTGCCTACCACCTGATGCTCTGGTTCAGTATCTGTATGAACCTGGTGAGCTGGAAGGTGTTCGACGGCGTGCAACAGATCCTAACTGGTTGATAGATGTTCACAGGCTTGACAGGTATGTGGAGACGGAGGGGCAGCCTACACTGTATTACCTTGCACGCCAGCACGGAGTGCCTAGGCGACCATTTGTCATAGAAGAGCTTCAGCTAGTCCCTGTAGACACAACTACCACCACCTAGGGTGCTAACATGATACTTGCTGGGCTCGGTATGGACACCATCTGGCAGCACATGGCACTTATAATAGTAAGCAGGGAGTTCGAGTTTTTCCTGCTCATATGGTACCATACCCTGGTTGCACATGCGCAGGCCTCGCTTTTTTTTAGCTCTGTCCACTCCGCCATGTAGGGCGTGGTAGAACCTCTGCCAAGAGCATCATTCTGCCACTTTGACATTCCCTTAGCCAAGCACTTACTTGCAGCTGTGCTCTCCACGTAGAAGCATTTGGAGCAGAGAGCGATACAACGAGAGCCTTCGAACTCGAGCTTGAACAGTCCCGGAGTCCGTCCAGACCATTTGTCCCAAGCTAGCCATCCCGCTTATGAGCCTGGTACTGTGCTCGCATCTCAGGGCGAATGACGTCGTCGAGGTTGGAGCCTGCTATAGTGATATACGCGGAGTCAGTGTCCATCTGCAGGTACTCAAAGCTGTCACGAGCTACGTAGTGATCAAGGAAGTCGTAGTAGAACTCCAGCATTCGCAGCTTTGTGAGCTCATAAACGGCTATCCCAACCTGGAAGGGCCTTCGAATAGTGGTTCTCGGCTTGCGACACTGGAGCTCGTATGACTCACTGATCTCCTCGAGATCTTTGAACCATGCACTATGCAGACCCTTGTCTACCACGCGCTCATCCTTCGTGAAGCTGCTGTTGCTATGACGTTCTAGGGGCTCGATGAGCTTCCCGTAGGCACTGTTGCCGAGGAGTTTGAAGAGACCTGCCAAGGGCGCTTTGCTCTTATCTACATCTCCCAAGCAGTGGGCCTCCGTAACATTCTCCACGAGCCACTCGAATGGGTGCTTGGCCTCATAGTCTATGGTGCTGTATACAGCAGTGATCTCCAGGCCATGGGTTATATACCATTTGAGTGCCGGTGCATACAGCAGCTGCTTCTTGCCAGAGAGGGCACCGACAAGCTTTTGGGTGGTGGGACGCTTCCTCCCTGTTCGCCCTAGATATGCCAGCATCTCAGAAGAGATTGCCTCTACCGGGATCTCACGGTTATAGAAGAGAGGAGGCATTTCCTCGAACTTTGCCCACAGAGCCTTGGGGACCTCTATGTCCACCTCAGCAAACCCAAACCAGCTGTCTGCTAGGAGAGCCTCCTATAAAGCTAGCTCCACCACTGGCACCATCCAATGTCTCACTGTCTCCTTACCACATGCCATCTTTTTGTCCATCGTTGACAGGTACAGAGCATTTGCATCGTAGCCGAGTAGATGTTGGCAGACACACTCACTCTGGCGGATTCGAGCCTCGTGGTATCTGGTTAACACGATGCGGGGACATCCAACAACACCACCCTTCAGCATCTCGTAGGCTACCTTGCTCAGTGAATAGAGGCTAACATCCGGCATGTGCTGAGCAGTTCCAGGTAGGAGGTACTGCAGTGACACACCTGGGAGAGACACACATCTTTGAGGATGTCTATTTCTCATTCTGTATAGAACTCCCACATCCGCTCTATGCCTTCGATGAATGGTCTGACGTCCAGGTTGTTGTAGTATTGCAGCCAGTCGGCGAATGCACTCTGATCGCATCAAGAGGTAGCCACCCTTGAGCTTAGATGTCCATGCTGAGTAGTCAGGAAGCCCTGGATAGCGGCACTTCTCATGTGTGTCAACCCATTCATACGGGAACCAGCTCTTTTGCTGTGTACAAAAAACGCTTTAACCAATGCCTCGTATGAGACTCCTGGGCAGAGGTAGTTCAGCACATCGAGAAACCGTAGCTCAGGTGTTATGAGGAACATGGTCTGACTAGCCTTCTTGGCGACTTTCACTGTACCTGTACTGTCAATCAGCTCATCGACAAAGTACTTCTTGGTGAGGTTCAGGTCATACAGACCAGAGTTGAACCGCAGTACAGGCACTTGGTCACACCATTCGTTGATCAGTCACTGCTGTCGCTTTGGGAGCTTGTCCAGGTCTGTCGGTATGTACTGTGCCCCAACCCTTGCATGGATTAGATATGCTCGCCATTGGATCACCAGCATACACTCTCTGATTAGTTCTTTGGGGTCAGGATTGCAGAGATGAGTGGGCTCACTCGTGGCGCCATTTAAGGAGCAGCCAACTGACACAGAGATAGGTATGTGAGTACTCTCGATCATGAGAGTCTCCGTAGGGTGAGTCCTGATACCATCTAGGAGTGCATCGAAGTCGTAAACTATGAAGTGTGGGTATGGGACAGTCCGAACTCGTTTAGGGACGTTTGGACAGCGTTTTATACAGCACTCCCACTGTACCACAAACGTGCATCCAGAAGCCCTCAGCTTCTCCTCTCTCAGGACTGTCTTGCGGTATCTTTGTTTGGCACCTCACCTCGCTGGTGTTGTGGACACCCATGCCAGTAACAGCCATGGAACTGGTGAACGGTGTTGGTGGTCGGGTTATAACCATCTACGGGAGCACGCTCGATCCAACGCTCGCCACCGTGCCCACACGCTACATGGTGTATGTGTACACCGCTTTTTCTTGACTCATACATGATCCAACGAATAGCCGCTGAACTGGATGGTTGGGGTGGATAGAAGGCTTTCTCATACGCAGACTGTGGCGCCTCAACCTTCTCACCAGGACACACGATTGTTGTTTTGCTGCCTGTACAGTGATCAGCGTGGCGTTGAAGATTGTATGCCTGTGTAAACCTCTGCTGACAGTGACTGCAGACTAGTGTATGTGCCCGCTTGGAGATGTTCTTGATGTAGAAGGCGTGCTGGTCCCACACTCCGATGGACATGGTGTCACAGTAGTGAGCCACTTGGCTGATCAAGTGCCAGGTGCCCTCTTCGGTTGGTTCATACATGTGAATCCCGATCTTGGCGAAGAACTCTACCTTGTCCAGCTGATCCAGAGAGGTCTTGCGGACATCAGGTACTGTCACTGTCTTGCCGTACAACTTTGTGGCAAGCTCTCATGCAGGAGCTGTACTTCTATCAGCTCTTGTTCCTCGGTGGATTGCTAGACATCTCCAGAGAAACATGTTGTCCCTGTGTCGAGGGCAGTCATACTCATCTTCTGTCGTAGCCAGTCTGGGAGGGGGGGGGGGGGTGGCTGTCCCAAGCAGATGTTGACGGTGGATGACAACCCTGACCTCAACATTGATTGATCGAACGAAATCCCACTTGGTTTTGGGTCGATCGATATTGTCTGTGTCGAGGTGGGCTTGCTCTCTTGCTGCCACCCAATCCTGAGCTGCTCCTATCGTGTTCAGCCATGGGCTCCCTGGAGCATTCTTGTCGAAGAGCATCACCATACCGTCTTCGATGTTACGAATGCGATAAGTATGGGTGTAGTGGAGGTAGAAAGCGTTCTGGACAGTTTGTTGGATCTTTTGCATGATCTGGCCTGTGAGGTCTCAATCTAAACCTCTGGAGAATGTCCAGCATACTGACCGGCGTCCTCTATCCTCTGTCTCCCTTTCGCCGAGACGGTGGTCGAGAATGTGTTTACCTTCTTGCCTCATGCTCTGCGCTAATGGTTCAGACCTCGGGCCCCTCGTCACTCGCTTAGTGATCCTGCGTAGGGGAGGTAAGCGCTCCAGTGGATGGGCCGCCATCCACCTCGCTACAGTCTTGGCTCGCAAGCTAGCAGTCACCTCCTCGTCCAACTGACGAAGCTCACGGATCCGCTGCGCTTTCTTGTGGGGATTCATAGGATCATCTTTGGTAAGCGCTGGAATCCTTCCCGTCTTCATTGCTCAGGAGAGTCGCTTCTGTGACTCTCGGCACAGGCCTGTCTGGTCATCTGGAGCAGGTCGGCTTTCTTGTCCTTAGAGGCTACTCTAAGCCTGAATCGCATTGCAACATCGCGAAGCTGTGCAACAGTAGTCATGGTGTATATCATTGTGGATGCCTGTCTCTAAAGGGGCGTTCAGACCTTATTATGTGTGGTTGATCACAAGGCGATCAGTACCTGGAACCTGTGGGGGGGGGGGGACCATCGTGTTGATGTGATAGTGGATGTGTGTCTCTAAATGGGCATTCAGATGTGTTTTATGTGTGGTTGATCACAAGGTGATCAGGCCCATTGTGTGTAATATTGTTTGTAGATGAGTGTTTACATGTTTTGCGTGTTTACATGTAATGTATGTTTGTGTGTTCACACGTGGTATGCCATTATAGATGCTGTGTCTAATTGGGTGTTAACACATAGCAGGTGGGCTAAATAAACTATTATTCTTGACTTTGGCCCAGTCGAGGGTCTGTGGTCTGCAATCATGGGTTTTATGTGACTGTGCGAGTTGGTCTTGACGTGATGTCATGCTTCTCGGGTAAGGGGTAAAGAGTAATTGTAGACATGTTTACCGTTTGCTAATAACACATAGCGAAATTTGAACCTGTGATTTTAAAGTTTTCTAATAACACATAACGAGATTTGAACCAACACATTAACTATCTCGACCATGTATGCATTAGTAATTATAGCTGATAAGTTATGTGTTCTCACGTTGCTGTATTGTTGCGCCTATCAGTCACTTTAGATCTTGACGTCCCTTCGAGTTAATGCAGTAACGGCGATTTCACAACTCACGCTAAAAAATAAGAGTACTAAGAGCCGAGATTGTAACGGTGTTGTGGTGGGTCTATCGATAGAGTTGTTGAATTGCATTAGGGTTCGCAGCCTGCAGACTGGGGTTCAAATCCGCTCAAAAGACCTCGCTAGAACTTACCTGAAATTTCGAAACTAGGTAAGACACTAGGTCCGGGGTAATATGACCAGGTTAGATAAAGACCCACCGCGTCACCCCCCCCCCCCCCACCCCCACCCCCCAGTGCGGGATCAAAGCACCACGGACACACACACCAGCTGGCTGGAATAGCAACAGGGTAGGGTAGGAGATAGGTGGGGTAGGATAGGTAGAATACGTACATAGTTAGGATAGGTACAAAAGTGGCCCACAGATAGAAAAACCTCCTCAGGATACCGGTCAGAATAGAGAGAGAGAGAGAGAGAGAGAGAGAGAGAGAGAGAGAGAGAGAGAGAAAGAAAGAGAGAGAGAGAGAGAGAGAGAGAGAGAGAGAGAGAGAGAGAGGCCGTTTCACTGGCCGGTATCCTGAGGAGGTTCTCCCAGACAGTGGGGTCTGCACGGGAGTTTTACATTCGCCACGCCATTCCATGCCCAGGAGAACAGCAGCTCCCATCTCCATACACCGACCACGAAAATCACACGTCTCAACAACCCTATGCCCCCAGGGATTGAGAGGGCGGTGGGGCCACGGATTGCGGAATGGCTGCCAGTTGAGGGAGGTGGTATCATTTTGACTAGTAGTAGGGCTGGAATTTTAATGATACTACCTCCCTCAACTGGCAGACATTCGGCGATCCGTGCCCCCCACCGCCCTCTCAATCCCTGGTGCATAGGGTTGTTGAGACATGTCATGGTTGGTATATATCACTGTGGAGGCTTGTATCTAAATGGGCGTTCAGACCCTATTATGTGTGGTAGAAGTAGGGTCGGAATAAAAATGATACTACCTCCCTCAACTGGCAGCCATTCGGCGATCTGTGGCCCCCACCGCCCATCTAATCCCTCGGGCATCATCTAGAGGCATACACCAACCACATGTCTCAACACCCCTAAGTCCCCAGGGATTAAGAGGGCGGTGGGGGCCACGGATCGCCGAACGATTGCCAGTTGAGGGAGGTGGTATCATTTTAATTCCGACCCTACTACTGCCATACATGGGGGCTACAAATATGCCAAGTTTAACCAAAATCTAATTTTCAATTGCTCGGCAATCCGACATTAATTACTGAAGTGTGAAAAAAATCACAAAATAGTCCAGGAATCTGCCAATGCTGTGTGCTATAACATCTAAGCCAGAATTTCCTAAACGCGGTGCGATTGGCGTCACAATGGACTATAAATCTGCGAAATTTAAAGAAAATCTAATGTTCAATTACTCGGCAATCTGACATTAATTACTGAAAATAGTAAAAAAATTCACAGAGTAGCCAAGGAATCGGGACATGCTGTCTGCCACAACAATTAAGCCAGACTTCCCAAAACGTGGTTCGATTGGACTCTCATAGGCCTACAAATATACCAAGTTTAAGGAAAATCTAACTTTCAATTACTCAGCAATCCTACATTAATTACTGAAAATTGTAAAAAAAAAGATCACAAACTAGCTCAGGAATCGGGCCATGCTGTCTGTCGCAACATTTAAGCCAGAATATCCTAAACGTGGCTCGATTGGCTACACAGGGGACTACAAATGTTCCAAATTTAAGAAAAATCTAATTTTAAATTACTCGGTAATCCGACATTAATTTCCGAAAATCGTAAAAAAAATTCACAAAATAGCCAATAAATTGGGCCATGCTGTCTGCCAAAACATTTAAGCCAGAATTGCCTAAACGTGGTCCGATTGGTCACACATGGTGGTACAAATGTGCCAAACTTTAGGAAAATCTACTTTTCAATTACATGGCAATCCTACATTAATTACTGAAAATAGTAAAAAAATTCACAAAATATCCAAGGAATCGGGCCATGCTGTCTGTCACAACAAGTTAGTCAGAATTTCCAAAACGTGCTCCTATTGGCCATAGATGGGGCTACAAATGTGCGAAGTTTAACGAAAAGTTAATTTTCAATTACTCAGCAATCCGACATTAATTACTGAAAATTGTAAAAAAAATTCACAAAATAGCCCAGGAATCGGGCCATGCTGGGTGCTATAACATATAAGCCAGAATTTCGTAAACGTGGATCGATTGGCGTCTCATTGGCCTTCAAATTTCCCAAATTTAAAGAAAATCTAATTTACAATTACTCGGCAATCCGACATTAATTACTGAAAATCGTAAAAAAAATCGCAAAATAGCTAACGGATCAAGCCATGCTGTCTGTCACAACATTTAATCCAAAGTTTCCTAAACGTGACTCGATTGGCCTCTTTTGGACCTACAAATCTGCCAAGTTGAAAGAAAATCTAATTTTCAAATACTCGGCAATACGGCATACAGTACATATTCAATGAATATCAAACAGAAATCTGACAAACAATCGAAACATTCGGCTTATTCGCGAAAATTAGGGGTACAGTTAGAATCGTCCTACCCCCACCCCCGTGGTCACTCTTTATTTTAAGGGAGTTTCTTTACTGGGAACCTATAGTAGGATAAGAAAGCTATACTCGGCACGAATTAGGAAAAATAATAGTGTAGCGGACAAGGAAATGCCGAAAATCGGCAAAAAATTCACTAGCCCAGGAATCGGGCATTACTGAAAATCGTAAAAAATAAATCACAAAATAGCCAAGGGATCCGGCCATGCTGTCTACCACAACATTTAAGCCACAATTTCCTAAACGTGGCTCGATTGGCATCTCTTGGGCCTACAAATCTGCCAAGTTTAAAGAAAATCTAATTTTCAATTACTCCTCAATACGGCATTCAGTACATATTCAATGAATATCAAACAGAAATCTGACAAACATTCGGCTTATTCACGAAAATTAGCGGTACGGTTAATATTGTCCTACCCAAGTCGCCACTCGTCATTTTATGGGGGTTTCTTTACTGGGGACCTATAGTAGGATAAGCAAGCTATACTCGGTGCGAATTTGAATTAGGAAAAGATAGCTGCGATAATGATGGTGTAGCGGACAAGGAAATACCGAAAATCAGCAAAAAATTCACTATCCAGGAATCAGACCATGCTGTCTGCCACAACATTTAAGCCAGATTTTCAAAGCGTGGTCCGATTGGCCACACTTGGGGTTACAAATGAGGTTGACCGTGAGTACCCACAAAAGCTGCATAACATGTAATTTATAACAATTAAAGAGTACCAACTCGGTACACTAAAAGTACCACTCGCTCTTGGACGTGCCGCACGTGTGTCATCGAAACAGCAACAGGCGTGCGCATGCGCACCACGCGTTCTACCGAATTTCCTCTCGTATAGGTTTACACATACTTGTTGCTCTACCCAGGGGGGGGGGGACGCTTATAGGAACGAATTCAGGATGGGCGGCCCATACCCAGCTTGGCTGGTATGGCCGGTACCCGACCGGTAGATCCGTGCTACAGGAATCATAATCAGAAGCAATTTTTAGACTTAAAATTGCATCATTACGGTGTTGTCTTCACTATCTTAGAGAATAAGTGTGATTCCACAATGCACACTTCATACCTTTATTGGGATTTTGCATTTCTTGAAGTAATATGTTTGATTGCTGTATTCTACGGCTGTAGTAGGAGAAACATCATACAGCTGCAATCAGTCTTTCTTCACTTTTGCCAACTGTGTCTTGTTCTCAGCCGAAATCCTTAGCTTCCTCAGGTCCATTCTTGACTTGAGTGTACCGAGTCATGCTTTCTTGAGGTCACCTCGTAGCATGCTTAGTAGGTTTATGCAATGACGTCCTCTCCCGGCGGTGTATTTGCTGGCTCAGAGCAGGGCGAATTCCAAGGCTCTCTGTGCTGGTGTCTCTTCTGGCATCCTTAGCGCATGGCCAAACATGGACCATCTTTACTGGGCGAATTTTACAGACAGGGGCGACGTATTACACATCTTGTATAGTGCATCGTTGGAAATTATGCTGTCTGGCCATCGGTGTCCAGTGATGGTACGTAGGTGTTTGCAGTGGCAGGCATCGAGTTTGTCTAGAGCTCCATTTGGAACTGCCCAGCTGCTACAGTTATACAGCATCAATGATACACAGGTTGCATTGTATAAAAGCAGCCTTTTTTATCAAGGGCATGTTTGATCTACGAATCCATAGCTTCCAGAAGGACTGGAAAGCTGTGTTCCCATGACACAGCGTGCAGCAATGTCAGCAGTACGGCAAAGCAGTGGGCCCAGGATTTTACTTTTCCTCCATGGTTCGCCGCCACGAAGTGGTCGTCATTTTCTTTAGTTTCATGCTTTGTAGATATGTATATGTGGGTGAACTCTGTTTTGGATTCATTCATAAAAAGATTCTCAATTTTTAGTTTGCTTGCAGCTATTGGGAGAAGCTCGTCAAGGGGTTTCTTTTCCTCATCTATGAAGTCCACATCGTCGGCATATTCCATCTCTAGCGGCATACCAAATATTGCCACTGGGGGTTTGATCTTGTGGAACTTTCCCACACAGATTACAATGTGGCAGCAAGGTAACAGGTTAAAAGCACCGGACATAAACCATCTCCCTGTGGGGAGCTGATTGATGTTTCAAACTCTACAGACTTCACTGACTTGACTCGTACTCTCAGCTTGGTGTCTGCAAGCAGTAGTCTCACTAGTCGTAGCTCATGTTCATTGCAACTAGCCTGGCCTAGTACATCTAGGGTCTTTGAGGATTTAATTGTGTCGAAGGACCATAACATGTCAATGCCCATTTTGTGGAAGTCCCAGTGTTTGGACATGACTACCAACACAAGCATGCGCTGATCCAATACAATGTCTGTGTAGCTGCGTCCACGTTTGAAGCCACGTTGACATGATCCGATGAAGTCATCGATCTTGTCTCCGATGCGGCATAGAGTAAGATTGGATATGATATTCTGTATGCTGCTGAGGACCACAATTGGCCACAGATTGGCTGATGGGCCAGGGGGTTTCTTGGTGTGGGTAGTGCGATAAGGGAGCCTTGGCCTTCAACGTCGATGGGATGGTGGTGCATAAAAGCTGAATTGATTAGGTGCGTGATCGGTTTTGAGATAATGTCACTTGCATATTTGAATAGTTCATTGCTCATGCCATCAGGTCCAGATGCACGTCCATTTTTCAAAGCTTTAAGTATCTTCTCAACTTCTGCTGTTTAATTAGTGTTAGTAATGGCCTCGAGTTTCCTGAGAATGTGTGCAAGCGCTTATTATCGTTGTCAGTGAACTGTTCCTTGAACCATTCTCGAATCGCCGCTGCTTTTCCCTGGTCAGTCCAGATAAGGTGTCCTTCAGAGTTGTGTACATTGAGTGGTGGTGTATAGTCAGTAACTCTCAGGGTTCGGGCTGCCCGAAACATTTTGTCATCCATGTCAGTGATTTCATCTGCTAGGGAGTCTGCTTATTGAATAGCAAGCTCTTTTAAGCATTCGCTAATGTGGCGCAGAATGTTATTGCGCTCCCGGCATAGTTTTGTGCGGTCTTCACTTTGGCCACTTTGGTTTTTTCTGTAGTTGGGCCATATGCGTTGACAATGCGACACTTAGTGGTGGTGTGTTTTCGCGTAGGCATAGCCAGGTCGATGAATGCAACGCGTTCACTGACGTATCCAAAACTAATGACATGTTCCAAGACCCGTGGCCCGATTGCGAAGCCTAAACCCCGGTATGTGGCCTGTTTTTACTCCATGAGCACTAGCTAATGTCCTGCCTGTAGTTGCTGCTCTGAGTGTTTAGCTACTGTAGTCTCTTGAATTCATGCAATATCGATGTTATAGCGTTCACAGTCTGCACCTAAGGTTTGCCTCTTTGATCTTGTACTCAGACCACGTGCATTCCACGTAGCTATGGTAAGCTCCTGGGAAGATTGCGTCGTCCGAGGATGTCAAGCACAGTTTCTTGTTTGAAGAAGGGTAGACATAATCAGAGTTGCCTTTATATGCGGATGTCAGCCCGCAATCCTTGATGACTCAGCCTCCCAACAAAGTTGGTACTTACGGAGCAGACCGGCGTGGAGGTGTCATTTTTCTCCCTTTAAAGTAATGCATTACCCATAAATATGAATAGGTCAATAGATAGGTAGGTGGGCGATTCCATAACCTAGAGATGGACACATACTTGGATTCCTGATACAATCTTTAAGCCTTTGAACATGAAAGACTAAATTTCAGGAAGAATCCTTTATCATTAAATAATCTCTTGAAAATAACAGATCGCCAAGTTTGTACCATATCTTGTTATGCAGTTTCTCTCTTTAGAAATATATCTCTGAACAAAATGTACAGACGGCTATTGTCGTTTGTAAAAAGAGAAACTGCACAAAACACATTATTCCCCCCTCAAAAAAGATTTTTGAGGAAAAAGATTGGGGGGGGGGCCTGGTCAAGATCTGGGGCCGGGGGCAAATGTCCCCGCTGCCCCTATTATAATCCGCTACTGGGGAGAGCGAGCTCCAGCAGCATCTGAGCCAGAGAGCTATACGGGGAAGAAGTCGTGCAAAGATGTACATCCTAAAAAGTGGCCACCCAGTCAATGTCATTGTAATGCGCCAATAACCAATTTGGCCCATTTGTAAACGGCGCCGGCCCATATACCAATTTGTTATCAACGTGCCGGTTTGTAAGCGGTGCAGACCCATATGACAATTTGCTATCGGCTTACCCGTTTGCAAATGGCGCATGGCCCACATGTAAGTATGTTATCGGCGCACCCGTTTGTACACGGCGCAGACCCATATATCAATATCAAACTTGCGCCAATAGGAAATGTAAATAGTTATAAACCAATAGTGATTTCTAGCCTTACCTTCATAGATCACCGATTAATTTTCAGTCACTGGGTTGGTTTATTTGATATGTCTTACTTAAAGAATCACCGTCTATTAAACAAGGCGTTGGCCATTCGCCGAATCTTTGTACGACATGCGTGAGCACCCTCTGTATGGCGAGGTGTGACGCAGACATTGTTTGAATGAAAGCGTGGTTTTAAGGTTGCATAAATAAATTTTCAAAAATTAATTCTTGCTCCGCAAATGGATATTTTCTATGAAAAGATTTAAAATTGATGAGTATTATTTTAAGTGTTTATGAATGTGGTCCAATAACACGCGAATTCTACTCAATGTTAGTCAGTTCATTTTATCCTTGCGTTATTAGACATCTCATTAATCACTTTGATCCTTAAGTACGGGCAGACATTATGTGTAATCACAAAACAATGGATTAATCAATTCTATTGTCTCGCATTTGCTGATGTATAAACAAGCATATACGCCCCCCCACCCCCATTCTTTTTCTTATGCCATCTGAATTATTGACTAACCGACTGAAGGAATGAGTGAATGAATGGACAGACGGATTGACAAACGAACGCATAAATTTATTAGCAACACACGCATACGGACAGACGTGTCTGAGCAACTTAATGGATCGCTGAAGTGATCAGTAACGCACAGTTAATGAATGGATGGATGCATTGCCTATTGCCGCAAGTTAGCCATTGACATATGGGAAGTTCACCGTTTACAAACGGGCGCGCCGATAACCAATTGGTATATGGGCCTGCGTCGTTTACAAATGGGGGCGCTGATAACCAATTAGTGTATAGGCCTGCGCTGTTTAAAAATGTGTGCGCCGATAACCAATTTGTAAATGGGAATGCGCTGTTTATAAATGGATGTGGCGATAACCAATTGGTATATGGGCCTGCACCGTTTATGGTATATGGGCCCTGCACCGTTTACAAATGGGACAAATTGGTTATTGGGTCGCTACATAATCACACAAATGGGGCCATGTCCTGCCATATGAAAAGACCCTGTTTACTACGGTGGGGTAGGGTGGATACTCCCGGTGTCCCGGCGTTTGCGCAGAAAAAGCAAATCGTCCCTTTGACTTTTCTTTGTGTGACAGAGTGATTTCTGTGTCATAGAATTCGCTTTAAATAGTTACACTTTTGCGAGATTTATCCCATTTTGCCTTCAAATTTTGCTAAGTTTTGTTTGTGTAGGAAAACTTTAAGACAGATGACATTTTTAACGAGATGCAAGATTTACCTCCCCTGGTTACGGCTATCCTCGATCGGGCAAAGAGAGTAGGTGTGTCGGTGACGTCAGCTGCTTGTCCAAAATGGCGCCTCTATCTACTGGTTACTTTAGCAATTTAAATTGAGGATATCTTTTTTATTTGTTGGCATAAAATTGTGCTCTTGGTCTCAAATTAATGCGGAAAATTAGTACTTTACGTCAGATGCATAAAATCCCCCATTGGAATATCCCTTTAATTAAAGTTTGTGTTTAGGTGAATTTCTTGACGTATATGGAATAGGGTGAACCAAGACTGACGGGTAAGCCATTTGTGTTAGGATCATGATGAAGGTATGGGTTTTTGTTAGTAATTTTTCTGAAAACCAGATATCCAAACGCGACTATATCAATAATTTAAGGTTCAGAGCCGGTTGGTTATTTTCAAAATAATCAGACTGGAATTTGTTGCTGCCTATGGTGGTAAGGAATTCGGGTTGGATTAGTGTCAAAATATTCGCCCGTTTTTATGTATTGTGCTTTTGAGATTTTCGACACTGGATTTCTGGTTTCTAACAATATGTTGTTGGCGCATGCTTCTAATACATTTGTAATGCTGTGATGTTATGTCAATATGACATGGTCTTCGCATTTGTGAGACGTTGCCATGGCTCTAGTCCAGTCGTCACCTGGTCTAGGGAAGTAGAATTCCATTTCCTCTTGCTCTGATCCAGTCGGTACCTGGCCTATGCCATTTTTTGATGATATACACCTGTGCAAAAGTTAAGCACCACCCTATTTTTACGCACATGCGAGGGTATATTCATGTGCTATGAAGAAAGCAATAGCATAAACATTTATGTACCCATCCATCTTAGTGCAAGAAGTAATAATGCAACTAGAGGAATGCTGATTATGATGGTGGGGAAACACTGTATGTTTTTGTTTGAACTTGAAAACGAGGCCTGAATATGGTTACGTTGACACAACTGACAACTATTGCCCTACAGTTGACACACGTGGCTAGCTTGTCATTAATGGTGTCTGAAAACGAAGTTTAACATTTGTGCACGAGTTTGAGACTGTCATTATTAATACCGGGTATATCCACCTTGTGCCTGGATGACGGCCTGGACACGACGTCTCATGCTGGTCACCAACCGACTGATACGCCATTGTGGTATTCGTTGCCATTCAAGATGGAGTGCGTCTGTTAATTCCTGTAGGTTCTGCACAGGAGGATCCCTCCTTCTCACCATGTTTCCCAGAATGTCCCAGATATGCTCAATAGGGTTCATGTCAGGGCTCCTTGCTGGCCATGGTAGGGTTTCGATGGCATTCTGGCGGAGGTATTCATGCACAGCTCTAGCACGATGTGGTCGGGCGTTGTCATCCATGAATATAGGGTGGGTTCCAGGTGCATGATTTACAAAATGAGGGACCACAACTCTATCCAGTATGGAATCTTGATATCTTTGTCCATTTAGTGTTCCAGGTACAGTCAACAGATCCAGCTTACAATCAAATGAGATGCACCCCCATATCATAACGGAACCTCCACCAAATGGAACTTCTTCCATGATGTTACGTTGGTCGTACGCCGTGCGTCTGGACCTCCATACACGAGTTCGACCATCTGTGGCATGAAGCAGGAACCGACTTTCATCGGACCAGTGTACCCGTCTCCAGGATCTCATGGTCCAGTGTCTTCTTTCGTTGCACCACCTCAGACGCTCCTCTTTGTGGTGTGCAGTGTGGAGACGACGTCTGACAGGTCTCCTAGCTTTCATGCCAGCAGCATACAGTCTCCTTTTGACGGTAGACATTGACACTCTATTGCGCGTTTCCCATTGCTGGCTGAGCACTCTGCTGTTGGTGAATGGAGATCTCCTAACAAGGCGTACTAGGGCTCGATCATCACGGGCAGTAGTCTTCTTCGGTCTTCCAGATCTAGGCCTGTCCTTCACCTCGTTAGTTTGTCCATGTTTTGCAATCAAACGACTGATTACAGTATGGTTAATGTTCAGCTGTCTGCCAATCTCTCTGCATGACATACCAGTGGTATGCATGCCTATGATTTGCCATTTCACACGATCACTTAACCTTCGTCTTGCCATAGCGGTTCACAATCAAGAGCTAAATCTCTCTGTACAAATAAACCACGGTCATGAACACAAAATTCCTAATCTTGTCGCCTAAATCTGTATGTAATGTTCTACACCTCAAACTGGACTTTTACATAACTGAACACGTGTGCTGTTTCCCGCCACGCACGGACATCAAGCGGCGTGAAGTCATGCATGCATGTGCATTTCCTACTTGGAATTATGTCAGCTAACGCGGGGACAAAAAGTATGGCAGCCTAGTTGTACCATCATGTTTCTACGTTCTATTGTTGTTGCTGGTGCTTAACTTTTGCACAGGTGCATATATGCCACATATGCTGGGAGCATTTCCTGTCCAGTTTATTCCCTTTACAATTAGAATGTACCCTCTTCGCATGTTCAGATCCAGTCGGTACCTGGCATATGCCATTTTTCATGACACATGCCACAGGTGCTGGGAGAATTACCTGTCTAAATTATTGAGTTATCTTGAAAAATGTCGTTACTAATCATTACTTGGCCTGTGCCATTTTAGGTGACATATCCCAAAAGTAGACTTATTTCCGATGCGTTGTATGATTTGCCCTGACCTAGAAGTATATCCTTAATCATTAACCAGCTTTAACTACTCTCAAGCTTCACTTGTAGTATGACCTTCCCATTCACTTCCCATTCACTTCACATTCAGATTTGTATATGAGGATGCATTGTTGTACATATTTCAGGCATCCATATCTACACTTATTACATATTTATTTAACTGTATACTGTTTGCAGTACAGCTGTTGCTGTTTTGAGAGGTTTTATCATTGGTATGCAGGTTGATGGGTGGCCATGGGGAACATCTGGAAGCACCATATGTAACGGTATTTGTTGCACAGGTGGTTTTAGATGGATGTTATATGTGTAGTTGGTCATCTGTATGCTAGAGTGTTACTATTCAGTTTCTCCCTTGATAGTATATTACGTGGTACTAATGGATGTTTGTATTTTTTCTTCCTTCCCTTCTATTTTCTGTTGCGTGATATTGCATCAGAGGATTGAGTTGGCATTTGATTGATTTGGGATGACTTTTGGATTGGATTGAGAGAGCATTTGATTGATTTAGGATGGCTTTTGGATTGTATGGAATTGGCATCTGATTGATATTGGATAAGAGACGATATTGGATATGACGAGATTTTGACTTAAGAGTTTATTTTGAGTGTTGAGTCGGATTCCGTATTGGCAATGGATATCTAGTGATCATCGGATAGCTCTGTGTGAGCGATACTCGACTGAACCTGCAGTGATGAACCTTTCCGTTTGATTATTCATCAACAGTTTTACATACATTTTTTGGAATTGTTTTGACACATAGATTGAAACTGAATTAATAAAAAATATTAGGAGTAAAACACGTAGACAAGAATTGCTTATTTGCTCTTTAGGAACACCGTTAAATTGATAATGTCTCGTACTGCCATCCATCAGGGTAACTGTAGGACAGCCCAACAGACGGCATTCACTGATTCGTGATCGGCCAGCAATTTCCGTTAACCGACCACAATCGCTTTAAATCACATCCGTCATTTGTTCGGACTTCTTTCGGGCGTCATATGATCGTATAATATGACTCAACCTTAAGGGTGCATTTAGTTTCCCGCGTGTGTTCATCTGTGCGCCCGTTTGTGAGTTTGCCATTATTCGTATATATATCCGCTCATCCATCATATTGGCTCTCTTGCAGGACCATAGTACCAAGATGTTCCCGAATGTTGAATATGATATTTGTTTGCCAAATGAAGGCGGTGTCTTGTACAAGCCGTAGAAAAGTGTGACGATTAAAAACGTTGAATTTATACAGTTTATAGGTAGAGGATTGTAGATATTTTCATATCGTCGGTTGGCTAAAGTGATTAGCAATTTGATATTGTATCCGGATTGCTAAATGACGAAGCCGGAGAGCACAAACGAAAACGAATAAAATCTTCAAAAACTGACAGCAGAATTCAATCTAAGCATAGCAGCAGCCCTAAACGTGGCCATACGTGTCCAGTGAAGTGCGATCGAGAAACAATGACCTCTGCGGCGCTAGCCTGTATGACCAGGGCGGGGCAAATCCAAGGCACGACACACTTATTACCAGCCTTCGACCTGTCCACAGACTGTTGGGTAAGTGAGCAGATTGCTCTGCAAATCGCCTACTCTATACTCCAATCACAGACCACTTACCTAGTCGAATCTCAACAGGTACAATATCTAACACCACCACCTGCTGTACAGGTAATATAAACTCGCACATGTTACAATTCCGACACTCAGCAGGACAACCATCATCTACTGTTCAGGGTCAATCCTACTAGGGCCAATCCAGCACAAACAGCAATACTAAACAAACTATTATATAAGGAGACACAAAGAAAAACCGTGACATAATAGAAAATGTAGAGCAAGGCGGGAAAACATGCATGCATCACGTGTAGAAATGTGTGCGATACGAGACGGGGTTAACAAAACAAATGATAAAGTAGAGAATCCTGAACGTGCATTACAGTTCATTAGTGATAAGTACGATGGTTTGCAAGTTGCACATGTATGTTCGTCTGTGCGTCCATGTGTGGGTTTGTCGCTATCCGTATATATATATCCGCTCGTCCATAATATTGACTTTCGCAGTAGGCCTACCATAGGACCAACCCAGATAGGGCAGCTTACTTGGCCGATGCTGGGCCGCGCGTGTCGGCCCAGTATCTGCCCAGTATCGGCCCAGTAAGCTCGGTTATAGTGACTACATTCTCGACTGTTGAACATGATGGTTATTTGTCATTTCCTAATAAGATGTTTTATTCATTCAACGATATACCGGATGCCATATGAGAGCACCTAAGTTTCAAAATGTTTAAAGTGGGGCGGCTATGGATCCCCTTCTTTCACTAGCACCCCTCCAAATTTCAAAATGTGTCGACTCCCTAACAGTAAACGTCACAGTCGCATAATATTGCAATGGGGCGAACTCTGAGACAGACTTGGTATGTGATGATAATGGAAGGTTAAATGAGACTGATACGGACCTGGTATGTGATAAGAATGGAAGGTTAGGTGAGACTGAGACGGACCTGGTATATGATGAGAATGGAAGGTTGGGTGAGACTGAGACGAACCTGGTATATGATGAGAATGGAAGGTTAGGTGACGGAGAATGTATGAACGTGTACAGGAATGAGTTAACCTACTGGTTGACTGAGACGAAATGGGCAGTTCCAGTTTATCCATCAATCATAATGACATCATAATCAGCTATGTGACGTGCAGGATGACGTAATGATCAATGGCGTTATGAATGCCGTAGATAAGTTATCCCGAGCGCTTAAATGATGACGGATTAAGCGTTGTTGTACAAATTGTATGCCTTTACATAGGTAAGCTAGGCAGCAGCAGCAGCAGCAGCAGCATCCAGTCAAATTAGTTTTAAAATATTCAACAGCTTACCAGTTCTATGGCAGCAACAGCACCCAGTTAAATTAGTTTCAAAATATTTAACAGCTTACCTGTATAGTTTTCTGAAACTTGATAGTCAGGAAATCATCGATCTATTGATCCGAGCATGGCGAAGTGTGGATGGGCGGGGCATAGCTAAAACTCGATTTCACCATTATACAAGTGAGCCTAAATGTTTCGTAAACGTAAGCAATGCAAATGATGCGCCAGCTAGTTGTTGACAAGAAATTACGTAAGAATCATTCAAGCGTAACACCATACACTGCCACTTTCATTATGTAGGTTGATTAATCAGGTCATTAAAACTATTCTTAGAATATCTACATAACGGAGACCTCCCAATGGCTAGAATTAACTATTGCCTTAGCTAATCGGAACTCATTGCTGTTCGCGGGCATCGTCCTTCGTGTAGAGGTTAAGCTAACATACATCGACAAGGAAACGGCTGTTATTATTTAACTCTCTGCCGTTCTCTGTCAGGATGCGAGGCGGTTTAACCCTTTCTTAAAGAACAGGGCCCAAACCGGCCGTTGCAGTGGTCTTGAAAAAGTCCATTTGCATGGCAAGAGAAGGTTATTCTTGACAATTTACCACTTGCGCGTGTGCATGAGTGCATGCAAGGATGTGTACGTTCGTGTGTGCCGGTGTAAGTCTGCTTGGATATGTATGTGCGTATTGATGTTTGAGTGTGTAAGTCTGCGCTTGCATATGTATGTGCGTATTGTTGTTTGAGTGTGTAAGTCTGCGCTTGCATATGTATGTGCGTGTGTATGTGCTAAATATCGTGTTTACAACCTTCACGTTTCACAATTGCAGTTACCTAGTCGGCGGCACTGGAGTGTGTCGAACAACATCTGAGTGTCACGCCAAGCAAATGTGATCACGCTACAGTCAATCTTACAATCCTAGAAAATACAGGAACATAATAAGCAATGACATTTAATAACATGAAAGGTTGCAGTCCTAGAAAGGAACGTTTGTGGACATTTCGGAGCAATGCTGCTGAAATGTGTTGCTGCCTATAGTGGCAACAGCATACAGCATCATTGCACCCAAAATGAACACACATTTACAGGGAACGACGGCGGGCATTAATCCTATAAACGCTGTGAAATCTGCTGGATATTTTTTTAGCAATGTTGCTGAACGTTGTTGCTGCTTATAGCAGCAGCAACAACATACAGCTTCATTGTGCCAAAAATGAACACAGGCCTTCACAGAAAACATCTGAAGTTTAACCCTTATCATGCTAAAATAAGGAACATGTAAGTTACTATTGGTCGACGCCGAAGGCGATTGGGAATGTTGGGGCAATGCTGCTGAAATGTGTTGCTGTGTATAGCGTTAGCAACATACAGTATCATTGCACCCACCATGAACACACGTGGTCACACGAAATAGAGATACAATACCGAATGCTGGTGGACATTTGGGAGCAATGTTGCTGAAATGTGTTTCAGCTGAAGGCAACGACAACATGCAGCATCATTGCGCACAAAATGAACACTAGCTATAACAGAAATGCGTACAGAAATCAATAGTTTAACTGACCTGTAGGAGTTGACTTCGATCCTAGTAAATCCAGTTGGAAAACGCAATTGAATATGTTGGCTATCACTTTCTATATAACTTTCTTTACAACTTTCTATAATACTATAAACCCTGAGGGTTCACTAGAGATGTAAGCGGCCTGGATGTCGGTTTGGTTGCATGGACAAATCTAGTGGACTCTGTATGCCTGGGAAATGCAGCAAGGCATGGCTATGGGGGAAGCTAATACAATAACGAACAACAGATTTGAATAGTAGTAAAGAACAGTTTTATTCAGTTTGAGTGACTGACTACAGTAAGACAACGATGCTTACTATACAATGGATTGGGAGGGACTGCATTCAAGGTATTTACAGTATGCGGATAAACACATGCTATACATTAAAGAATGGCATGGACACCTTTATTGGGGTTATGAAATTACATATTTACATTACATATCATATTACGTTATCACATTATATATTTAGTATTATGGTTGCTGGGTCCAATATAGTACATAACTGTGCCGGTCACATGGTTCTCTATCACTGGTTGTGGCGTACTAACATACAGTTCTTTATCAATGTTTGTCGCCTACTAGCATACAGCTCTCTAGCGATGTTTGTGGTGTACTAGCATATAGTTCTCGCGCACTGTTTGTGGCGTACTAGCATACGGTTCTCTCGCAATGTTTGTGGCGTACTAACATACAGTTCTCTCGCAATGTATGTGGCATACTAGCTTACGGTTCTCTCGCAATGTTTGTGGCGTACTAGCATACAGTTCTCTCGCAATGTATGTGGCATACTAGCATATTGTTCTCTCGCAATGTTTGTGGCGTACTAGCATACAGTTCTCTAGCGATGTTTGTGGTGTACTAGCATACGGTTCTCTCGCAATGTTTGTGGCGTACTAGCATACGGGTCTCTCGCAATGTTTGTGGCGTACTAGCATACAGTTCTCTCGCAATGTTTGTGGCGTACTAGCATACAGTTCTCTCGCAATGTATGTGACATACTAGCATACGGTTCTCTCGCAATGTTTGTGGCGTCCTAACATACAGTTCTCTCGCAATGTATGCGGCATACTAGCATACGGTTCTCTCGCAATGTTTGTGGCGTACTAACATACAGTTCTCTCGCAATGTTTGTGGCGTACTAACATACAGTTCTCTCGCAATGTTTGTGGCGTACTAGCATACAGTTCTTGCACAATGTTTGTGGTGTACTAGCATACAGTTCTCTCGCAATGTTTGTGGCGTACTAGCATACAGATCTCTCGCAATGTGTGTGGCGTACTAGCATACAGTTCTCTGGCAATGTCTGTGGCGTACTAGCATACGGTTCTCTCGCAATGTGTGTGGCGTACTAGCATACAGTTCTCTCGCAATGTTTGTAGTGCACTAGCATACAGTTCTCTCGCGATGTTTGTGGCGTACTAGCATACAGTTCTCTCGCAATGTCTATGGCGTACTAGCATACAATTCTCTCGCAATGTTTGTGGCGTACTAGCATACAGTTCTCTCGCAATGTTTGTAGTGCACTAGCATACAGTTCTCTCGCACTGTTTGTGGCCTACTAGCATACAGTTCTCTCTCAATGTCTGTGGCGTACTAGCATATGGTTCTCTCGCAATGTTTGTGGCGTACTAGCATACAGTTCTCTCGCAATGTTTGTAGTGCACTAGCATAGTTCTCTCGCAATGTTTGTAGTGCACTAGCATACAGTTCTCTAGCAATGTTTGTGGCGTACTAGCATACAGTTCTCTCGCAATGTTTGTGGCATACTACGATCACTGTTGACCAAATCTATGAGGATGCAGCGGAACAGCAATACATCCACCGTTGTTGGATGTTATGAATGGGGGGGGGGGGGGCCGTCAAATGCACCCTGTTTTCCATAGATACATACTGAGCTAGACAAGGGAATGCTTTGGTGTTCGTGTTTACGTATGAATGATGTGATGACCAGAATTTACAAACGTCCTTGAGTCAGTAATCCTGAGATTTGCTACAAACTAGCGCTGGACATGGCCAGCCTTTTGGTCACGTGATATGGTGGCTCTTTAACCGACTGAACGTAAAGAACACCATATAAAATAGGGGCTCTTAGATTTAATAGATATGCTCTCAACTATTTTGTAACTAATTCGACTGCCTCCTGTGCTATGACGCTTTGTTACAGGTCAGAAATCATACATTCTATATGTTGCGTAGAGTATTCTTTTGAATGTTATTTTGAAAACTAATTTAGACGGGAGCTGTTGATAAATACGTTACCATTATCTGCTCAGATTTGTTTCAAATTATTCAACTTAATATGTATTAAATGGTAAATTCGCCGAAAAGCTGTCAGACCCGGCCCTTTCATTCCTGATGCATGGACGGAAAAAGAAAACTTCTATTGTTTGACTACAGATTTTGAAACCATCGTAAAACTTTTATGCTGTAAGGCGTATTCTGCAAGCTGTTGTTAGTTGTTACACACGGCAGCAACAGGTTCCAGTTAAAATAGTTACAAAATTCTGTCAGCTTGCTGGAATAGGCGTTTGCGACACTGGAATCTCAAATAATTAAAAAGATTAGGATTGTCCTTTAATCCAATTATGTTCAAAATATTCAACAGAACGTTTCTTACTAACATTATCTTATTTCTGTGCTGTAGACCTACTGTGGTCGAGAGCGTAATGCCTGGCTCGCATATAACGATTCGACTAGTCGCCGGCCAGTTGTATGTGGTTTTATCGAGTTGAACGACAGTTGTAAGAAGTCGGGTCGTTATTTGGGAACGGGTATGCGACCAGTCGCCGACCATATTTCACGGTTATACACGCTTAATATTCTTTGCCAGTCGCCGACTCAGTCGTTATATGTGTGATGCTCAATTGTAAGTTGCATGTGGTTTTTCTTTGATTAACCAATCAATGAAAGACATGTGGGTCACATGTTCTTCCTGTGATAGGATACTGGAATCATACAAAAAATATAAATGTGAATATGGGCATCAGATACCCATTTTCTGGTCGCCAACTGGTCTGTGACTAGACTCCAACTGGTCTGCAACTAGTTGAACAACTGGTCCTTATATATGAGCCAGGAATTACAATCGGCCATACCGATTGGTACTTTTAGTGCCCTAATTTATAAATAGTTTCATTTTTTTCTAAGACGCTTCATGGAACGTCTACGGAATATTTTGAAACAACATTTACGAAAATTGGACGCTGAGCCACTTCAGCAACCAGTTTCAGTTAAACTGGATTCAAAGCAAGCACTGGCATTAACGAAATCATCTTCTCAAAACTAGGCACGTTTTTTGCGACACAGACACGTCTTAAACCCATTGACTCAAGACGTTTCAGCGCCCAGATTATAAATACGATTATACAGATAGACTTTCATACGTCATTGAGGCTGATTAAGCTTGGAGGCGTTGCTGTCATAGGCAGCAACAACTTCCAGTCTAGTTAGTTTCAAGATAGTTAACAAAATCATCCCTAATTCGTGTAGAATTCGTCTAGCCCGCACAGCTTAAAAATATAATAATTTATATGAAATATGTTAAGATAGCTTAGCTAGGCCTGGCTATCCCTAGTTAGATATTCCTCTCGATAATAGCTTAATCAATCCATTAATTAATTAAAGACTTACCTCGCCCCACAGCGTTCTTGTAAGACCTCCCCCTCCCTCCTCCATCCCAACACTTAAAAAATAGATAGGCGAGCGCGCCGAACCAACGAAGACGAGGGGTGGAGATGGATGAAAATTACTTTAAAATACTCCGCTCGCGAACTCTCTTTTACATCTAATAGACTCCCATTATTCCCTGAATAAAGAAATATTCCTCACACATTCCTGACGCGGCCACGGGGCCTCTTCAGCTTTAACAGTCCTCCATTGTTACTTAACAAAGAGCCACTCATACAAGTTATTGCTTTTGACAGCACTAGGCGGTACTGTAATAATCTGCAATTTAATATTAGCCGAAATGAACTTGGTATCATGATGTCTTACCACGGCAAATTCACTACGGGCAAATTCACACATACATGTGAACAAGTACGCAAGGCACCGCTTCCCTTACTTGAAAACACGTGCAGGCTAGCCCTACCAATCGACTGCCAATTAAAGCTGTTTCACCATTTAAAACACCTAATTCTGCTCTATTGCTGCGAAGCAATCGAGATAGAGAAATCTGAATCACATGAAAAGGTTAAAATGAATTTTAGTAGACAGAGCCTTAGAGTAAAACCCACTAAACCTATATACATGCTGCTTGGAGAAACTGGAGTAATGCCACTTTTGATACAGGCTGAACAACGCACAATAAAGTGATGAACGAAAACAGATGAACGAAAGTGTAAACTATGTACCCATAATGACATAGGAGATTAATACCACTACTTATTTACCTGTAAATATCTCTATACGCGCTCAAACTACTGCAAGATTAACGAGCTACTTTTAAGCAAGAAACCATGATTTCCAAAAAAACTCTGTAGATTTATCAAGCTGATACTCCCGGAATTTAAAGACCAAAGAAAACAACAACAGCAACATCACAACAACAAACAACAACAACAGCAACAGCAACAACAACACCAACAACACCAACAACAACAACAATAACAAGGACAACTATAGAAAGGTCGGCGACAATGAAGACGACAACGACGATGATTACAATCACGACACAGAAGACAACAGTCGACAACAACAACAACAACAACAACAACAACAACAACAACAACAACAACCAACCAACCAACAACAACACAACAACAACAACACAACAACACAACAACAACAACAACAACAACATTGACGATGACGATGACGATGACGACGATGGCGATAATAACGACCGTATGATATTTACTGTTGATAATGATCTGTATAATGCCTCCTCAACGTGCACATAATTAATGTAATATATCTTCCCCATACAGCAGTACACAAATGATCTGGGTGTAATAAAATCGTATCGTATCGTACAAGCCCGAGTGTTATTGATTCTATACTGGGCTCTATGAATATTGTACAAGCCCATCCGTCGTCTGTTTGCTCGTCTGTATGATGTGTTGGGCTAAATGCTAGAACACATGGGAGTAGTTAGGTTCAACTTAATCCACATATTTACAATTTGGGAAGGAAACTTGCACAAAGAGCATCGGCTTTCAGAGTTTTACAGGCCTGCGCTTGCTGATTTGTATTTAATAGTTTTTGCCTGTTTCCTTAGAGAAAGTAAAATGAAATAACAAATTTAGATAACATTATTTCCTTTGAACGCAACTCCTTGAACGTGAATGTCTCTACATGACCTGCTAACCATCTATACTTGAAAGCCATTATTTTATATTGTTAAGAGATTTTATTTGACACCATTGTGACCTTCATATAATATTGCCTTGCTAGGGGAAGTGTCTTCAGTTTAGAGTCATAGTAATCATTAAACCTGCGATAGTAATCATTAACGTTGTCATAGTCTTCGTATTTTCTTGTTTATTGCATAAGATCATCGTCGCCGTTGCCTACACTATGTTTCTGTCATTGTTTTATCATTTGTCAATATTAATGTCGAATTGTGGTGTTTTTTTTCGATAACCTCGGGTGTTTAACCAGCATACTACGTATTGTTTTGTTGCATAGTCTAAACAAGTATTGTGTTTTTCTGAGGTGTTTTGTTCTACATAATACTGTGGTATGTATAGGTCTCCCTGGGTCTTGTATTTAATAAAATGGAAAGGAAAGTGACTTTAGTCTTCACCCAGATTGCACACGGAACGTAGTCTTTCAATCCGTTCTGTGCCTTCCCATCTTTTGGATTGAGAATTGATGATTTAGTGTTCTAAAATGTAGCAACGTTATAGCCTCGCTATGTGGCAAGATTTTTAAGTATTTTTCGAAGCCAAATTTAGACTTTATTTCTTTGTAAAGGGTTAAGCGTGTAGATTCTGTCAGTGCTCTATTCCATGTTTCTATGTACTGCTGTTCTAGTGTTGACTTTGCGTGTAGATTCTGTCAGTGCTCTATTCCATGTTTCTATGTACTGCTGTTCTAGTGTTGACTTTGCGTGTAGATTCTGTCAGTGCTCTATTCCATGTTTCTATGTACTGCTGTTCTAGTGTTGACTTTGCGTGTAGATTCTGTCAGTGCTCTATTCCATGTTTCTATGTACTGCTGTTCTAGTGTTGACTTTGCGTGTAGATTCTGTCAGTGCTCTATTCCATGTTTCTATGTACTGCTGTTCTAGTGTTGACTTTGCGTGTAGATTCTGTCAGTGCTCTATTCCATGTTTCTATGTACTGCTGTTCTAGTGTTGACTTTGCGTGTAGATTCTGTCAGTGCTCTATTCCATGTTTCTATGTACTGCTGTTCTAGTGTTGACTTTGCGTGTAGATTCTGTCAGTGCTCTATTCCATGTTTCTATGTACTGCTGTTCTAGTGTTGACTTTGCGTGTAGATTCTGTCAGTGCTCTATTCCATGTTTCTATGTACTGCTGTTCTAGTGTTGACTTTGCGTGTAGATTCTGTCAGTGCTCTATTCCATGTTTCTATGTACTGCTGTTCTAGTGTTGACTTTGCGTGTAGATTCTGTCAGTGCTCTATTCCATGTTTCTATGTACTGCTGTTCTAGTGTTGACTTTGCGTGTAGATTCTGTCAGTGCTCTATTCCATGTTTCTATGTACTGCTGTTCTAGTGTTGACTTTGCGTGTAGATTCTGTCAGTGCTCTATTCCATGTTTCTATGTACTGCTGTTCTAGTGTTGGCTTTGCGTGTAGATTCTGTCAGTGCTCTATTCCATGTTTCTATGTACTGCTGTTCTAGTGTTGGCTTTGCGTGTAGATTCTGTCAGTGCTCTATTCCATGTTTCTATGTACTGCTGTTCTAGTGTTGACTTTGCGTGTAGATTCTGTCAGTGCTCTATTCCATGTTTCTATGTACTGCTGTTCTAGTGTTGACTTTGCGTGTAGATTCTGTCAGTGCTCTATTCCATGTTTCTATGTACTGCTGTTCTAGTGTTGACTTTGCGTGTAGATTCTGTCAGTGCTCTATTCCATGTTTCTATGTACTGCTGTTCTAGTGTTGACTTTGCGTGTAGATTCTGTCAGTGCTCTATTCCATGTTTCTATGTACTGCTGTTCTAGTGTTGACTTTGCGTGTAGATTCTGTCAGTGCTCTATTCCATGTTTCTATGTACTGCTGTTCTAGTGTTGACTTTGCGTGTAGATTCTGTCAGTGCTCTATTCCATGTTTCTATGTACTGCTGTTCTAGTGTTGACTTTGCGTGTAGATTCTGTCAGTGCTCTATTCCATGTTTCTATGTACTGCTGTTCTAGTGTTGACTTTGCGTGTAGATTCTGTCAGTGCTCTATTCCATGTTTCTATGTACTGCTGTTCTAGTGTTGACTTTGCGTGTAGATTCTGTCAGTGCTCTATTCCATGTTTCTATGTACTGCTGTTCTAGTGTTGACTTTGCGTGTAGATTCTGTCAGTGCTCTATTCCATGTTTCTATGTACTGCTGTTCTAGTGTTGGCTTTGCGTGTAGATTCTGTCAGTGCTCTATTCCATGTTTCTATGTACTGCTGTTCTAGTGTTGACTTTGCGTGTAGATTCTGTCAGTGCTCTATTCCATGTTTCTATGTACTGCTGTTCTAGTGTTGACTTTGCGTGTAGATTCTGTCAGTGCTCTATTCCATGTTTCTATGTACTGCTGTTCTAGTGTTGACTTTGCGTGTAGATTCTGTCAGTGCTCTATTCCATGTTTCTATGTACTGCTGTTCTAGTGTTGACTTTGCGTGTAGATTCTGTCAGTGCTCTATTCCATGTTTCTATGTACTGCTGTTCTAGTGTTGACTTTGCGTGTAGATTCTGTCAGTGCTCTATTCCATGTTTCTATGTACTGCTGTTCTAGTGTTGACTTTGCGTGTAGATTCTGTCAGTGCTCTATTCCATGTTTCTATGTACTGCTGTTCTAGTGTTGACTTTGCGTGTAGATTCTGTCAGTGCTCTATTCCATGTTTCTATGTACTGCTGTTCTAGTGTTGACTTTGCGTGTAGATTCTGTCAGTGCTCTATTCCATGTTTCTATGTACTGCTGTTCTAGTGTTGACTTTGCGTGTAGATTCTGTCAGTGCTCTATTCCATGTTTCTATGTACTGCTGTTCTAGTGTTGACTTTGCGTGTAGATTCTGTCAGTGCTCTATTCCATGTTTCTATGTACTGCTGTTCTAGTGTTGACTTTGCGTGTAGATTCTGTCAGTGCTCTATTCCATGTTTCTATGTACTGCTGTTCTAGTGTTGACTTTGCGTGTAGATTCTGTCAGTGCTCTATTCCATGTTTCTATGTACTGCTGTTCTAGTGTTGACTTTGCGTGTAGATTCTGTCAGTGCTCTATTCCATGTTTCTATGTACTGCTGTTCTAGTGTTGACTTTGCGTGTAGATTCTGTCAGTGCTCTATTCCATGTTTCTATGTACTGCTGTTCTAGTGTTGACTTTGCGTGTAGATTCTGTCAGTGCTCTATTCCATGTTTCTATGTACTGCTGTTCTAGTGTTGGCTTTGCGTGTAGATTCTGTCAGTGCTCTATTCCATGTTTCTATGTACTGCTGTTCTAGTGTTGACTTTGCGTGTAGATTCTGTCAGTGCTCTATTCCATGTTTCTATGTACTGCTGTTCTAGTGTTGACTTTGCGTGTAGATTCTGTCAGTGCTCTATTCCATGTTTCTATGTACTGCTGTTCTAGTGTTGACTTTGCGTGTAGATTCTGTCAGTGCTCTATTCCATGTTTCTATGTACTGCTGTTCTAGTGTTGACTTTGCGTGTAGATTCTGTCAGTGCTCTATTCCATGTTTCTATGTACTGCTGTTCTAGTGTTGACTTTGTGTGTAGATTCTGTCAGTGCTCTATTCCATGTTTCTATGTACTGCTGTTCTAGTGTTGACTTTGCGTGTAGATTCTGTCAGTGCTCTATTCCATGTTTCTATGTACTGCTGTTCTAGTGTTGGCTTTGCGTGTAGATTCTGTCAGTGCTCTATTCCATGTTTCTATGTACTGCTGTTCTAGTGTTGACTTTGCGTGTAGATTCTGTCAGTGCTCTATTCCATGTTTCTATGTACTGCTGTTCTAGTGTTGACTTTGCGTGTAGATTCTGTCAGTGCTCTATTCCATGTTTCTATGTACTGCTGTTCTAGTGTTGACCTGGTATGCTTTATTAACTGTTTGCTATTTATATTTTCTGAGTTCCAAAGATCTTGTTTCCCTGTTATTTGTAGTATATCTTTGATTTATTCGATCCATTTAATTTGTAGTTGTCGTTGTGGTGTATACTCTATGATTAAATAATAAAGCTTTGGAAAAACTATCACTTCGGTTTTTGAGGTGTTTATTTACAGCTTCCATTCCAGGCAATGGCTAGAGAAGGCATTCAGTGTATGTTTTAAAGCTGCGGCTGATTCAGTCGTTATGGCCATGTCATCAACATATAAAATACAATAAAACATAAAACAAATTTAAATTTTCATCAGCCATGATTGACGTAATACCGGTAAATTTGTATCCATATAGATATTCTTGTAGGTTATTTATAATCATAGAGAATAAGAATGGGGATAGGAATTGACCTTGTCTGACTCCTATGTTGCCAATTATACAATCAGAGTCATTGCGGTTTAGACTGACAAATGATTTTATGCTTTGGTACATGGTATTTAAAATTTTGAAAGCATAAGGAGAAAATGAATTGACCATTTTCTGCAGTTGATTGGGATAGGGTAGGTGATGGTTGGGGTGGGGTAGGGGGGGGGGGGGGTTGAGGTGTATGTGGTCTGTTAGTTCAAAGCGTAAAATTATCATTGTTTTTTAAATTATAAATTTTAAATTATTAGTGTTGCTTAACAATGCAATCATCTGCCGGTATTATGCAAGAACTCTGATAACGGTCGACTTTTGTGCCAGTATGCTTGGCAATAGAATTGGTGAAATGAGTGTAATCATAGAAATCTATGTGCATTTCCTAGTAAATCATGCAATACTTAATACAGAAGGTAGGTAAAGTCACATGATGGTGATGTGAATGTTTTCTTCGAGGTCTACATCCACATCCCAAGGCCTGGAAACAAAAACAAAAACTGAAGTGCTAAAACTGCATACACATAAAACCTCAACACACGCGCCTCAATGCGATAACACAAAACTTCAGAAAAATCAAGATCATTCCCTAAGTTGCGAAATCGAATAAGAGACACACATCCCCAATTCAAGCCCAAAATCCAACAAACTAAACTAATCTATACAGAGCGAAATCAACATATGGTAAGATCCACCTCGCACACTACATGGAGGCACATATGATAAGATCCACCTCGCACACCACGTGGAGGCACACATTGTAAGCTAGTCCGAGTCTACTCTGACTCAAACCACACCTGCAACATATATTTGGGCAGACTGATGGGGCGGGGAGCATTATGACATAAGTAGTTTCTTTTCTATTTCATCCACTGCTTCAATGGATGGGGAGGCATATCGTGAGGATCCATGTCATGGGTACACTGACCCTTTATTTTCGTCAACATTTGTATTTGAGGGTTCTCCCGAGATCGTAATCCGTAATACGAGTTTGCTTTCCGAGTTAAGTTCTGTTAAAAGCCTTTATATTTATTTTTCAGATTACTACCCCGATAACGATCTTTTTTCTGGAAATTGACTGTGTTTGCGATAATATAGGTTACGATTTGAAATCTGCCGTTTTCTCACATTTTATTTTCGGCTAGGGCACCTATGTCGTGTTGACAGATGAAATTTGGCATTTGTGTTTAATAACTTCACCGCAGTGTCTGTAGGCCTACACATATCTGATCTGTTACTTACAAGGGTATTTATGATGCGGTTATTATTGTTAGTGTAAATAAAGCAGTGGGAAATGGAATCGTAGAGAAGAAATGTTGGAATCGTATGCTTTAAATAGTAGACTCACAATTAGTCTGAGTCTGCTCTAACTGTGACAGATATTTCGACAGACTGACGGGGAACTCGCTATTGAAATTGCATCATCCTGACACTGACCCTTACCAATGGCACCCTCGTGGTGTGAGCCTCACAATTGTCACCAAAGCATCCTGACCCTGACTCTCACCAATGGCGTCCTCGTGTCGTGAGCCTCACAATTGTCACCACAGCATCCTGACCCTGACTCCCACCAATGGCGCCCTCGTGTCGTGAGCCTCACAATTGTCACCACAACATCCTAACCTTGACCCTCACCAATGGCGCCCTCGTGTCGTGAGCCTCGCAATTGTCATCACAGCATCCTGAACCTGACCGTCACCAATGGCGCCCACATATTGTGAGCCTCACAATTGTCACCACAGCATCCTGAACCTGACCCTCACCAGTCGCGCCCTCGTATCGTGAGGTCACCACAGTATCCCGACCCCGACTCTCACCAATGGCGCCCTCGTATCGTGAACCTCGCAATTGTCACCACAGCATCCTGACCCTGATCATCGCCAATGGCGCCCTCGTGTCGTGAGCCTCGTAATTGTCACCACAGCATCCTGACCCAGACCCTCGCCAATGGCGCCCCCGTATCGTGAGCCCCACAATTGTCACCACAGGATCCTGACCCACACCAATGGCGCCCTCGTATCGTGAGCCTCGCAATTGTCACCACAGCATCCTGACCCCTACCCTCACCAATGGCGTTCTAGCCGAAGCCTAATTTGCTCAGCCAGCAGCTGGCAGGCATTGAGTTACTATTGGGTGAAAAGAGACGGCATTTAATTAGTTTATATGATAAACTACAATAACAATATTATTGAAGTCATGCACCATTGGAAAACTCATCCTATTTTCTGAACAGTTATGTATTAGTTATTTTTGATTTTGTGTAAAATGTTCACTATGTTATTTGCATATATGCCTAGTCAATACACCATTCATTGTCCCTAGATTTGTTAAATCCAGCGGCCAATGCGATGTAATTTATTTTAAAATCATAGGATAAAAGAAGATTAGACATGGTGCCTTTTGTAGACATGATGAAGCACATTTATGTGCGAAACTTGTCAAAATAAATAAAACGTATAACCACTAATCTTTTTTTTTATCTTATCAAGACGAACACGGCTCCTCTCCACAGATTAAAATTATAATTAGCTTGAAAATTTTTTTTTTAAAATATATATAAAATCTAATAGAGAGATGATTAGTAAATTGGATGAGCTTTCCAATGAGGTATGACTTCAATAACATGGTGATCCTACTTCTTAATATATACAGGTTAAAGTGCGTTGTATCTGAACCTAATATAAACGTGACATTATTCAAGCGTCGCCTGGCTAGTTTACCAACCACAAGGGCGCCGTGCGATGCATTCTGGGAAGGTATTTTCCCAAAATACGTCAACCTGGGAAAGGTTTATTATCGACAAACACCTGCATGGTCGTACGCAAGGACGCACGCACACACTCACGCACACACGAAATACACGCAAACGCACACACGCAGGCAAGCGCATGCGCGTGCGCGCATATATACCCAGGTTTTGATGAGTCAATATACGGCTTTATTATAGATGATTACTCATCTCAATGATGTCAATGTTTTAAATTCAGGTTCAACATGCAGAAGCTAACCATTGTCCTGTTCGTGTGCTTGCTCGTGGCGGCAGTGTCCGTCATTGGCCTCGCTGAGGTTAACAATGTAAATATTGTCAAACAGGAAGCAAATTCATTCGTGAAAAGATCTGCAAACCAGCGCGTAAAACGTGATGAACCCGAATGTGAAAGACATAATGAACTCGAGAACGAGTTGGAGGAACATGAGGAGCGCTCGTGTGCGCCCGAACTAGAGGGCTAGAAGTCGGCCTACCTGTAAATGAGGACGTTATGCACCAATAAGTAAGACTAGCATTTAACGCTTTGAACGAAAAAACACACGGAGCTAGGCAGTAACATGTTTCTTTAGAAGCCAAGCTACTCAGCAGCACACATGTATGTTTTTCTTGAAATCGAGGTTCTGGGATTATTCACAGGGTCACTCAAAGAGCTGAAAATTATGATGAGAAAATATGGTGAGAAGGGTAAGCGTCTATAAGTAATAAAATACCGTATATTATATTCAATATTTTGAAAATAAATGAAAGTTTCAGAATGTTGAACAATGTTGATGACTTGCAACCTTGTTTCTGAAACCTCTACTATTGGTATCCATTTCTAGCTTTAGGCATGCCACGCACATTTCTATCTAAGCTCCACCCACTCTGTGCGTGTGTTTGAATCAATTACTGGACCACTACACTCCCGGAATCTAGATCTTATTGGAACTATCTGGTCAGCTGTTGTCATCCCCGGACACTCCCGGAATCTAGATCTTATTGGAACTATCTGGCCAGCTGTTGACATCCCCGGACACTCCCGGAATCTAGATCTTATTGGAACTATAAAGGTCAGCTGTTGACATACCCGGACATTCCCGGAATCTAGATCTTATTGGAACTATGAAGGTCAGCTGTTGATATCCCCGGACACTCCCGGAATCTAGATCTTGTTGGAACTATCTGGCCAGCTCTTGACATCCCCGGACACTCCCGGAATCTAGATCTTATTGGAACTATAAAGGTCAGCTGTTGACATCCCCGGACATTCCCGGAATCTAGATCTTATTGGAACTATGAAGGTCAGCTGTTGATATCCCCGGACACTCCCGGAATCTAGATCTTGTTGGAACTATCTGGCCAGCTCTTGACATCCCCGGACACTCCCGGAATCTAGATCTTATTGGAACTATAAAGGTCAGCTGTTGACATCCCCGGACATTCCCGGAATCTAGATCTTATTGGAACTATAAAGGTCAGCTGTCGACATCCCCGGACATTCCCGGAATCTAGATCTTATTGGAACTATAAAGGTCAGCTGTTGACATCCCCGGACACTCCCGGAATCTAGATCTTATTGGAACTATAAAGGTCAGCTGTTGACATCCCCGGACACTCCCGGAATCTAGATCTTATTGGAACTATCTGGTCAGCTGTTGACATCCCCCGGACACTCCCGGAATCTAGATCTTATTGGAACTATCTGGTCAGCTGTTGACATCCCAGAATACTCCCGGAATCTAGATCTTATTGGAACTATAAAGGTCAGCTGTTAACATCCCCGGACACTCCCGGAATCTAGATCTTATTGGAACTATGAAGGTCAGCTGTTGATATCCCCGGACACTCCCGGAATCTAGATCTTGTTGGAACTATCTGGCCAGCTCTTGACATCCCCGGACACTCCCGGAATCTAGATCTTATTGGAACTATAAAGGTCAGCTGTTGACATCCCCGGACATTCCCGGAATCTAGATCTTATTGGAACTATAAAGGTCAGCTGTCGACATCCCCGGACATTCCCGGAATCTAGATCTTATTGGAACTATAAAGGTCAGCTGTTGACATCCCCGGACACTCCCGGAATCTAGATCTTATTGGAACTATAAAGGTCAGCTGTTGACATCCCCGGACACTCCCGGAATCTAGATCTTATTGGAACTATCTGGTCAGCTGTTGACATCCCCGGACACTCCCGGAATCTAGATCTTATTGGAACTATCTGGTCAGCTGTTGACATCCCAGAACACTCCCGGAATCTAGATCTTATTGGAACTATAAAGGTCAGCTGTTGACATCCCCGGACACTCCCGGAATCTAGATCTTATTGGAACTATACAGGTCAGCTGTTGACATCCCCGGACATTCCCGGAATAGATCTTATTGGAACTATAAAGGTCAGCTGTTGATATCCCCGGACATTCCCGGAATCTAGATCTTATTGGAACTATAAAGGTCAGCTGTTGACATCCCCGGACACTCCCGGAATCTAGATCTTATTGGAACTATCTGGTCAGCTGTTGACATCCCCGGACATTCCCGGAATCTAGATCTTATTGGAACTATAAAGGTCAGCTGTTGACATCCCCGGACACTCCCGGAATCTAGATCTTATTGGAACTATCTGGTCAGCTGTTGACATCCCCGGACATTCCCGGAATCTAGATCTTATTGGAACTATCTGGTCAGCTGTTGATATTTTTTATGCTTTGTTTATAGCAGCAACATCTACATTTCAAATTAGTTTTAAAACAATTCAACAATATATTTATTAAATTATAAATTTATCAAAGACATACAATTCAGACACGTATCGTCGGACATTTGCTGTGTCGGACATACGCCATATGATTTTGATGTCAACTACCAAGCGAC
Organism: Chaetoderma sp. LZ-2023a; assembly: GCA_034401795.1. Taxonomy (NCBI): domain Eukaryota; kingdom Metazoa; phylum Mollusca; class Caudofoveata; order Chaetodermatida; family Chaetodermatidae; genus Chaetoderma; species Chaetoderma sp. LZ-2023a. The sequence continues at coordinate 15,482,259 of CM067368.1, read as the reverse complement.
GTATTTTGATCATAACATCAGTCAGTACTGATGTTTGAGTAACAGATTGGATTCCTTTAATCTCTATCCATCCAGGGAACAAGGTAGCAGAATGTGTTTAAAATGACATTCATAGTTTATGTGTTGGATATAATCTGAACAGCTAGTGTAAAATTAGGTTATCTTCCTATAATTTGTTATTCCATTTATCTTTAGCCCTTCAACACTCAAATCTGCTTAAGATAATATCTATTTTTTGAAATAAAAATCGTCTGATTAAATCATTTGCATGCTCCATCCTCTAGTGGCATATCGGGCTTTGATATTGTGAGTTTAGTCTTGTCAAATGTATGTAAGAATGGCCAATAGTCAGTCTCTTACAGCAGTACAGTACGTTAGGTGTCGGCTGATGAGAAGACAATATGAGCAGACGGACAAAGCTGCTATAGTGAGTTATGTGTTGGTTGATGAGAAGAAAATATGAGCAGACAGACAGTGCTGCTATAGTGAATTATGTGTCGGTTGTTGAGAAGACAATATGAGCAGACAGACAGTGCTGCTATAGTGAGTTATGTGTCGGTTGATGAGAAGACAATGTGAGCAGACGGACAAAGCTGCTATAGTGAGCTATGTGTCGGTTGATGAGAAGAAAATATGAGCAGACAGACAGTGCTGCTATGGTGAGTTATGTGTCGGTTGTTGAGAAGACAATATGAGCAGACAGACAGTGCTGCTATGGTGAGTTATGTGTCGGTTGTTGAGAAGACAATATGAGCAGACAGACAGCACTGCTATAGTGAGTTATGTGTCGGTTGTTGAGAAGACAATATGAGCAGACAGACAGTGCTGCTATAGTGAGTTATGTGTCGGTTGATGAGAAGACAATGTGAGCAGACGGACAAAGCTGCTATAGTGAGTTATGTGTCGGTTGATGAGAAGAAAATATGAGCAGACAGACAGTGCTGCTATATTGAGTTATGTGTCGGTTGATGAGAAGACAATGTGAGCAGACGGACAAAGCTGCTATAGTGAGTTATGTGTCGGTTGATGAGAAGAAAATATGAGCAGACAGACAGTGCTGCTATGGTGAGTTATGTGTCGGTTGTTGAGAAGACAATATGAGCAGACAGACAGCACTCCTATAGTGAGTTATGTGTCGGTTGTTGAGAAGACAATATGAGCAGACAGGCAGTGCTGCTATAGTGAGTTATGTGTCGGTTGTTGAGAAGACAATATAAGCAGACAGACAGTGCTGCTATGGTGAGTTATGTGTCGGTTGTTGAGAAGACAATATGAGCAGACAGACAGTGCTGCTATAGTGAGTTATGTGTCGGTTGTTGAGAAGACAATATGAGCAGACAGACAGTGCTGCTATAGTGAGTTATGTGTTGGTTGTTGAGAAGACAATATGAGCAGACAGACAGTACTGCTATAGTGAGGTATGTGTCTATGGATGAGAATACACTATGAGCGGACAGACAGTGCTGCTATGGTGAGTTATGTCTTGGTTGTTGAGAAGACAATGTCAGCAGACAGACAGTGCTGATATTTTGGGTTTATTCTGATCAGAATGTGATTTATATGATTTTCCAATTTAAAGGAAAACTCAAATCATCTTAAACTATTTACCCAATGTATACACTATGGCACATATCAACCACACATAGCATAAAGAAACATTTAATATTACATCAGAATCTAGGCGTGATTTAAACGTTTCTGACACACCATCGTACCTTCTTGTATTCTCGACCTATGTACTATTATGCCGTTTGGTCATTCATCCGTCCGCCCGTTCGTCAGTACATCTGTCCATCAATCCGTCTGTCAATCCACCATGCCCCTCTGCCCGTCTACCCACCTATTCGACTGACGGGCCACCCACCGACCGGCCCATCAGCTCGCCCGCACACCCATCCCGGGCCGTCTGACTTCCCATGCACACACCGGTCCACTGTTAGTCGATTTGGCCACCGGTGGATCAGGTCGGGCCATCGGTCGTTTGTTTGTTCGTTTGTTCATTCATTTGTTCGTACGTTCGGTTATTTGGTCATTCATTCATTCGTTCTTTCGCTCAGTCATCCATTCATCTGTTTATTTAACTATTTATGTATTTATTTGTTGATATATTTAACAGTGTGTGCGACTACGAAACCCGGATGTGATCATGCATGGAATAAAGATGAAGCAGAACATTTTACAAAGAACATGTTACTAAGTTTTGATCACGACCAGATATTATCTCTCTGCTCCAGCTTACATTATGTACCTCTGTATATCTAAGTTATACCTGTTGCTATCTATATATTCAATTATACAATTTTAAAATAAAATTGCTTATTATTCTGTATGAGTGTGTATGTGAGTTCAACTGTAGTTGCAAGGTGTTGCTCTTAGCAATGTCTTTCAGTAAAGGTTTTGATCAACGAATACAAGACTCTCTTCCAGCACACTACAGCAAGCATCTGCCTTCGCTATCCGCGTCACAAGAGCAAGCAATAATCGGATCCAATCCTCGGGTATCTGTCGTCATAATCAATTACGTCACTAGGTAGCTGACGTCATAATCATAGTGACGTGTTATAACTCCGTCATGAAAATCGAAAAGTATGCCGAATGTACGAATTGTATGCCTTTGAAGGATTTAGAATGTATTAAACAGTCTTCTGAATATTTTGAAACCAATTTAGCTGGGAGCTGTTGCTGGAGCTGTTGCTGCAGGCAGCAACTTCCCCGTGTTAAATTAGTTTCATAATTGTCAAAATCTTAACTCTAGAGTTACCTTGAAATTTAGATTGAGAGAATTCATGTTTCAAGCGCTTAAATTGATTCCAAAACGACTAAAAAAAGGGACGTAGATTAATTAGAAATGGGCGGGCAGAGCTAGAAATGTGCGGGGCATAGCTGGAAATGTGCGGGGGCATAGCTAGAAATCGGCATGCCATAGCTAGAAATCGACATGGCATAGCTAGAAATTAATTCATCTAGGGGAAACTCTTTCAAAATGCATCATCTGATTAAAACGCTCCCAGCATAATGCAGCAACAAGTTTGGGCCCAGTTAAGGTTAAAGAATAATCTGTGACGGCTGGACATTAATTGTTCTCATATTTTGAATGCTATGCGTAATTAGTTCCCACCCCCCCTCCCCCCCCCCCCCCCCTCTCTCTCTCTCTCTCTCTCTCTCTCTCTCTCTCTTTCTCTCTCTCTCTCTCACACACACCTCTTAATTTATTGTTTCTCTCTCACCTCGTCTTAGTGTTCTCAATCATTGGCTGCTTATAATAATTCTGTAGGGAGAGGGCAAATCTAAGTTGTAAGAACTTGTGCCCGATCCCATTGTGCAATTGTTACAATAAAATATGTTTAAATCAAAAACATAATTTTAATAGGCATTTATACAATATATTTGAAATACAATCAAACTCCGTCTCGCACATATAAATTGTACGAGCGTACAGGAAGAAATAAGCAAGAAATGCAAGTTTGAAAACGCGCAAAACGGGAATTCCAGTGAATCAATAGTAATCAAGGAAGATATCGAAAGCTGTGTCGTTGAAATTACCTTTAATACACGATATGATTGATTCTAGTACAGTTTTTTCCTGCTGAATACGCTCGTACGTGACTGATTTCTTCTAAATCGGTTATCAAAGAGATATTTGAAAATCCCCCAAATTTGGCTCATTTACTTTGAAATGATGGTGATAGGGGGATAAATGTCGTCTTATAAGAAACGTCTGAGCAAATAAATTAGCGTGATTTACGTCCCATACAGGTGATAGATTTTTAGTTGGGAATCGATCTGTGCATTGGTGGCAGTCTGTCAGACATGGAACAAAAGATGTTCTTGTTATTAACTGAGAACGCTTCAAGCGAATCTGTGTGCAATTTCTGAAATAGTGACACATGTGTGATCTATTTATGCAAAATTCTACCAGTCGTGTCACCCACACTGTAAAAGGGATAAACTGATCTGTAACTTTAAATGCATGCGTAATTTTTATTCTAGAAATCTGTATGTTTGGCTAACCACCTAAATGAATACTTCTTTTGGGGCTGAATGTTTTATTTGTGAATTTCTGAAATGGTTGGTATCTGGCCGGATATCTAGGAGTGTGGAACTCAGTGACAGTGGTGCTGCAGGTTGATGCTGAGTAAGGTTCGTCATAATTGTGTATTAGGGCAACAGTATTTAGCAACGAGAACTTATCAGATTGGTATGTGTCTTTTAGACCAGACCATATAAAAGGAGTGTTGATGAGTATTTAGCTGCATAGAATTGATACTTTCTATTTCAAATATCACTATGTTTCCATGGTATAAAAGCTTCAACTGGAATCCAAAAAAGTGAACGTTTTTGAGAGGGTGTGAACCTTTACTGAACATTTAGCCATTCAGACAATTTACTATATATTATCGGAAACACATCGAGTGTGATATCTTTGGAAAGGCAATTTAATAAGTAACACGTTTTTAGAGGTATTTTGCTTCAACAACGAGTGGAGAGATTATTTAATATTAATTCATCGGAAACATGCCTGTATGAATGTATGATTACTGTATTCTGCGGCTGTAGCAGTAGAAACATCCCAAAGCTGCAATCAGTCCTTCTTCGCTTTTGCCCACTGTGCCTTTCTGCAATGACGTCCTCTCCTGGCTCTGTATTTGTTGGCTCCGGGTAGGGTAAATTCCAAGTCTCTCTGTGCTGGTGTCTTCTGGCATCCTTAGCACATGGCCAAACATGGACCATCTTTGCTGGGCTAGTTTTACAGACAGCGGCGGCGTCTTACACATCTTGCATAGTGCATCTTTGGAAATTATGCTCTCTGGCCATCGGTGTCCAGTGATGGTGCGTAGATATTTGCGGTGTCAGGCGTCAAGTTTGTCTAGAGCTGCCTTTGCAGCTGCCCAGCTGTTACAGTTATACATCATCAAGGATGCGCAGGTTGCATTGTATAAACGTAGTCTTTTTACCAAGAGCATCTTTGATCTACGAATCCATAGCTTCCAGAAGGACTGGAAAGCGATGTTCACCATGATGCAGCGTGCAGCAATGTCAGCAGTACTGCAACGCAGTGAGCCCAGGATTGTACTTTTCCTCCATGTTTCGCCACAATGGAGTGGATCGTCATTTCCTTTAGTTTCATGCTTTGTAGATTGGTATATGTGAGTGACCTCGGTTTTGGATTCATTCACTGATTGATTGGGCGATTGGAAGTATTGGTTGAGTTTATGGCTTTAAATTAAAGATGGTGGCTGGATGAGAGCTCACGTAGCATGCCGATGGTTTTGTATTTTGAGTAAAGATTGGTTCAATCCACCACGTGGTCTGCACGCACATAGCTCCAATTTGACATAGGAAGCTATGTAGTCCGAGTTCTCTGAATCTGCTCTATGCCATTCCCGCCTGGTATATCACAATCGGCATAGGGCGGAGACAGAGAACTCGGACTAGAAGCTAATCTGATCAGTGGATTTATAGGGGAATGTTGTGTGGATTGGTTACTTGTCCAGGTGGTTTACGCCATCGAGCAAAATAGTTTAGGAACTCATTCAAAATTTAACCTTTTCGACTATATAGTTGAAGTTTTTCATTGGTATCCATGGCTAACTTTACCAATGAAAAACTTTAACCATATAGTCGAAAAGGTTAAATTTTAAATGAGTTCCTAAACTATTTTTAGATAAAGGGGATTCTTAAGCTATGGTCAAGGAAAAGATTGGAAGGCCAAAACAATGTTCAGTTACTATTGGTCAGCAGTTCTTTTAGATTGAATCCAATTTTTCTTCTTAACACACAGGAGTATCCACACTTGGTTAGGATGAGTGACATGGATGAAGTCATATTATAAGAATTAAATTAAATTAGAAATTTTAATGGAGGAATCTCTCACAATTTAGCCATGCCGTTAACACTATACATCTATACTGACTACCCACACTACACCCTCTTAAACACTTGACTGTTTGGACTCATTCGAGCGTGAAGCCCCCCCCCCCGCCCCCTGGTGAAGTCACGTGCCTCCAGGCATTCAATGAGGCAATAGTTAATGAGTGTAATTAAGGCTGATCTCTTTGAGCCATGCCAAATGCTCAAGGGTTAATGTATTACGTAATGAGGGCTGACCGGGTTACGTGTCTAGACACGTCTTTTCCTGGGAAGTCATTCAATGATGAAGCCCCATCCTCTCATTAAATCACGGGTCTCCAGGTATCCGATGAGGCGAGCGTAAGGGAAATTAGCGTAATGCCGCTTGACAAGAGTTAATGCATAGTATAAGGATGATTGACAGGCTACATGTCGTCGGGACACGTATTTCTTCTGACTCTGGGAACTCGTGCAATCATGAGAGATTCTAAGATGGTCAAGCTATAGAGTAAGGCCAATTATGGAAGACGCCTCAATTAGTCTAATGGATTGATCATTATTAAACTTCTGAACCTCGGCATTTTAGCCATGACAATGTACAAGGGTCAATGTATAGCATAAGGACAATCGGTTAGTTATTACATTGACAGATTAAAATTAACTAGTCGAGGTTTGAAACAACTCTGACCACGTGGAACGATCGTCAGAGTCATACGAAGTTCAGCGAATCAATTTTCAATCGTGTTAAAGAAATAACAACAACTATTACATCTTAACGGGTCTCGAGCGGCCACGCAATAATTGGAGAAAAAAATTTCCACCTAAGTTGACTTAGGGTGTGGAAGGGTTATAGACGATGATTATTTCAGTTTTCAACGTATTATATGTTTATGCATATGGAAGACTGCGTTATAAGCCACATATCTTAGCATGCTTCCATTAGAACAAAAAGAAAATCTGTTTAAACCGACATCAATGATCAACCAGTCAAATTAGTTTCAAAATATTCAATAGCTTACACGTGTAGCTTTCTGGAAATTGCTAGTCAGGGAGTTCAGAGATCGATCGATCAACACGATCGAGGTATGTGTTGGAGCTTAGCTAGACATGGGCGGGGATGTAGCTAATAATGGAACGTCTATTAGCGAGCTGCGGGCAATCGGTTATGCCGTTATAATCGCTTAATAGACCGTCAAGTTGTACGGATTGTATGTCTTTAATACTTAATAAACATTATGCAAAATACTTTGAAAGTAAACTGACTGCGCATTGTTGCCGCCATAAGAAGTAACATCGTTCAGTCAATAGACCACCAAGTTGCACGAATTGTATGTCTTTACAATTTAATAAACATTATGTAGAATATTTTGAAACTAAATTGACTCGGCGTTGTTGCAACCATAAGCAATAACATAGTCTAGTCAAATTAGTTTCAAAATATTCAATAGCTTACGCTTAAAATTTTCTGCAAATCGCTAGTCAGGGAGTCCAGAGATCGATCGATCCCAGCCCGATCGAGGTGTGGGTGGAGCATAGCTAGAGATGGGCAGTGCATAGCTAAAATGGAAAGGTCTATTAGCGAGCTGCGTGCAATCAGTTATTCCGTTATAATCGCTTAATAGACCGTCAAGTTGTACGAATTGAATGTCTTTACTATTTAATAAACATTATGCAAAATACTTTGAAAGTAAATTGACTGGACGTTGTTGCTGCCATAAGCAGTAACATCGCCTGATGAATTTACTTTCAAAATATTCAACAGCTTACCCGGAGAGTTTTCTGGAAATCGCTAGGCACCCGTATTACCGATCTTAAAAAATCGGTATTATAGCTAACACAGTTTCGCCAAGATTGAAGTAAAACTCCAGGGTCACTAAAAAACTTAGATCCATACGATCCAGCTGTTTAACACGTAATGACTCGAGTAGACGAACTTAGCATTCGTTCAAGGCAATATTGTCAACAGCTGGGCTAGGATAACTACACGTTTCTCTATTCGCTAACGACCCCCAACCACCCACCACCCAACCCACTCCACAAGCCCCACACACACACACACACACACACACACACACACACTCACCGCACCACAACCTCTCCACCCCAACACCGCCACAATCCACCCATCCCCGCACTGCCCACCAACCATATAACTAACGAACATATAGTCTTCTCAGCCCCGTGGGGTGGGGTGTGTGTGGTGGCTAACGACGTTATCGATTTTTCTTACAATCCTTTAATTTGGAGTGCGTCATTAGCCAGGTGCGTCAGCCATTGGTGTGTAACTCTAGGGTCTGCCTCAAAATTATAACTATGGGAAAATGCGGAAATGCTTTTAAACACGAATATGGTAAAGGCCGGCTTAAACCATATCATTTTAAAACAACCATCTGCTTCCATCTAAAATACACAGACAAAAGCAAACATTCAGGTGAACAGCGTATTTTATTTTTATTTTATTCCGCGTTGAAGCGCTAGAAGCCTATTGTCTAATAATTTATGAACTAAGCTTTGGATGATTCGATCATTTTGTGTTAAATCTAGTAATGACGTTATAATTGAAATCATCGGCAGTCCATGAATCCTATGATACAGAAAATATAAGCAGAACATGCTGCAACGAATTGATAATAGGGGCTAGACTGTAACGCCATTATTTGTCTTGCAAAAACAGTTAAACTTATTTCTTGGCTGTACTGTAAAATATTACAGCGACATAATAATATACACAATATTTACCTATTGAATGTCAATTTGCAGGCCAACAGAAGGCTATCTTTAAAAGTCTATCGTTGGAATGTATGACACAGTTATCTACCGAAACATTCAAGCGGTAAATTTTCAAGAAACATCCTTCTCTGCAAATGTTCATTCCCCAAGACTGCTACAGAGGTGCGTTATAAATCATTCAAATATCCCTATGAATACCTAGTCTGATAAATCGGTGTTCAATTGAAAAAATACACAAATACAATTGGATAACTTTCTATGCCAAATAACTATACAGAGTTACACGTTTGGTATGCATTTGAGGAGTGCACCCGTGCGTATGGGCATATTGGGCGTGTGTGCGTACGGTCGTGCGGGTGTGTGTTGGTGTGTGCGTGTGTGGGAGCTGGTTGGTAGTCCGTGGTAACAGAATGATTATTAAATAGTGAAACATACACTTCGTACAACTGACAGACAATTCCATGTTCATGCCGGGTGTGTACGTGCATGAGCGCTATGGCAGCAACAGCAGCCAGTCAAATTAGTTTAAAATATTGTGTGCCCGCAAAACCGCATGTGGGCCCACAAATTCGTATACTCGGGTGCCCATTTATATGGGCAGACGCACATTTATACATTTGGTCGAGTGCTGGGTTCGCACTCACACGCAATCCAATAAAATGTCTCAAATTCAATCATTTTCTCACTACAGTTTAAACAACCCAAAGGGACGGACTTGTATTTTATCTCCATAGTAGTTAGAGAAGCCTTAGGCCATAAGAAGATTTCTACAACTACAACCTTCAACAATAAAATTTATATTAAAATAATAAGTTTATCCTATAATCAATATGCCATTACATCAATGTCTCGAATGTGATTCAACTTTTGCTAGGTCACATGACCTGAAGCTACATAAGACACAATTCCATAGCAATGAAGACAGCGAGAATCTACAGCATGAAGATGAAGATTGGACTGTGGTGAAGTGCGAAGATGATAAGCCAAGGGATTCTGGAGAGCGATGATGCCTTAACGGAGTCTGAGAGCGATGGTGATAAAGGTGATTCTGAAAAAGAAGACATAGACAATAACTCAACGGAGTCTGAGAGCTCTGACGAAGGTGAAGACATAGACAATGACGCAACGGAGTCTGAGAGCGATGATTTGCTAGTAACAGAATCTATACGTTTATCCTGCTTAGTCTGCTGAATCAGACAACATTAGTATTGACGGCGATCAAAACAACACCCAGGTCTACTAACACACGCACGCACGCACGCACGCACGCACGCACACCCACATGCCCGCACCACCCGCACGCCCACAACAATTCCCGCAACAACGCCTGCAATGGCTCCATGGCCTACTAACACACCCACACACACACACCCACCCACACACACACACACGCGCACACTCACGCAGGGCCACAAGCACGCGCGCCTGCCTGCCCGCCCGCACAGCCCGCACGCCTGCAAGCACGCTCGCAATGGCTCCACAGCCTGCTAAGACACGCACGCACGCACGCACGCACGCACGCACGCACGCACGCACGCACGCACGCACGCACGCACGCACGCACGCACGCACGCACGCACGCACGCACGCACACACACACACACGCTCGCACACACTCGCACACACACACGCACGCACGCACGCACGCACGCACGCACGCACGTACGTACGCACGCACGTACGTACGCACGCACGCACGCAGGCGTGCATGCATGTACATGCACACACGCACACGCAAGTATGCATGCACATGCACACATACTCGTGCAGCGCATACGCATGTGTGTACGCACACCGATATCATTCGACGTCATCAGTCGGTGTAAAATGAAAAAAGACTGGGAAAATACGGTTCAGATTTGAATATTAAAACAAAAAAAATTTCATCATTCAGTCCCTCCCTTCCCGTTACTCCCTTCCTCGTCCCTCGCCTTACCTTTCCCTCCACCCTCCCCGCTCACAAAAGATGGTCGGGGTGGGAGGGGGAGGGGAGGGTGTGTGCTCCGCCCGCCACCGCCGCCATGCCCGCCACCGCCTCTTGTTTTCCATGGAAACTCTCTTCGTCATTAAAATTTCATGATAAAGTTTATTGGCGAGCGATTCTTGCTTATTTTCATCGAGAATGGATAAATCGTGTAAGATAGAACTATTAGTTCACCCTCTACATCTATGATAGAGAAAATGCAGACAGTAATTCCCACATGCTGTAGACCTCATGGGTTGAACTCGTTGCCAGTTGTAAAGATAGCCCCTGATTCCACCATGGAAAGCTGACAAGATTCGATCGTCTGTCAGAAGTCTATTCAATGGGTAATAAAATTCGCACCCATACTGGTTATTAAAAGGTGTGTAAAACACGCAGATCCAGTGTCTAACCGACTTATTGGCGGGATGAGTATTGATTATCAAACAGGATGTCTGTCTGGCGATCCTGGGTGGTACAAGATCTACAGGAAACACTCCTATGAAACATCTTCCAGTCATAGTCTTCAGTAAATAGATTAATTGAATAGTGTTCAACATTTCGTAAATATTCTTTCTTAGAAATCTGTTAGAATATTTCTACTCGCATCTATGAATATATTGTTATTAAATTTGGCGTAACAAATGACGTTGTACTTCTCTGTCAGAGGTCTCTTGAAGTTAAACTGAAAGCGTAATGACCCTGTCTTGGTAGGGAACTGGTGAATCGAATCGATCAAGTCCGTTGAAAATTTTAATGGGAAGAGTGTATATCCATAACGGAAATCAATTAATGATATCGGATACCCTCGGTCATTGAAAAGTCTTCCAGTACTAGAGAATAAGGCTAGATATGCCTCAGAATAATTTACCTTGCCATCACTGACATTTGGCTTGATCGGGCGGGGGGGGGGGGGAAGGGGTGGGGGTGGGGGGGGGGGGTATTAGTGACTTGTTCCCCATTAATATAACAAGTACAAAATGTCAGATCTTTGTGACGGAAATTAAATGGATTTTTGGTGGTATCGCCATTATAAGTAGCGTTTGGAATCATGGCAAAAATCTCACGTATCAAAAATCACACGTATCGGAAGTTGACAGACAAAGAGGCTGTCTTTGTCAACAGACTGAGCACTGCCGCAAACAGTAAAGGTTTTCACTACGATCCGTTTGATCGGGTAAATAGCATTAGTTCTTGCCAGGATTTTAGCATGACATAACAATAGATCGGGCAATGGGTTATCCTCTCATATGTAGTGATAAGATTCATCCATTTTCTTACCTCGCCAAAATGTTTTGTGGTGTATTATGTAATGGCGCCATCCGTCCAGGTGAGCGGACGTGCGGTCCGGCGGGCTTGCAGATGGCAGAGTGGTTTCCGGATGATAACTCTGTTACCATTTGTCGGATTGCATTGGAACTTCATAGGGTGGTTGGACTAGGTCTTGGAAAGAAACCTATAGAAACCTACGATGATCCGAAATCCAATATGGCCGCCAGCCACCAGTGGCCATCTTGAAAATTGGTTTCCGGAGGATAACTACGCTACTGTTTATCGGATGGCCTTGAAACTTCATAGAGTGGTTGGATTAGGTCTGCGGAAGAAACCTATCGAAATCGACGATGATCTGAAATTCAAGATGGCCACCAGCCACCATCTTGAAAATTGGTTTCCGAATGATAACTTTGTTCCCGTTTATCGGATCATTTTGAAAATTCATAGGGTGGTTAGACTAGGTATGGAGAAGAAACTTATCGAAATTGACGATGATCCGAACTCCAAGAAAGTTGGTTTCTGGATGATATCTCTGTTACCATTTACTGCATAGGGTGGTTGGAATATGTCTGGTGAAGAAACATCGATATTTATGATAATCCGAAATCCAACATGGTCACCAGTCATGCGCGGCCATCTTGAAAGTTGGTTTCCAGATGATACCTTCTTGACCGTTAAACGGATCGTTTTGACACTTCATAAGGATGACTGGTCTGGGTCTGAGGAAGAAATAAATATTTTGAATATAGAATGAATCCTGCCAATCAATTCCACACTGGTTCCTAGACTATAAGCCTCTCGCCGGGCTTTGAATCCTAGATTTCCATCAGTCGTATCATCGAATTCCCCCAGCGTCATCGGGGTGACACATGGTGAGTTGAAGATGTGATTTAGTGGCATCGCTTCCATAGTTTAGGAAATTGTCCATGTACAAGCTCTATCTGAAGTTCTCAGAAGAATCAGAGATTTTGTGACCGTTAAGAAATACGTCTACTTTATTTATCAGAGAATGCATCCAATTATTAACTGGTGTGAGTACTGTCGTCCATACGGGGGCTACTTCTCCCCCTGATCGACTGTTCATAGTCGTTAATCTAATTATGAAAAATATATAAAATTGTGCCAAATCCAGATATCGGTCAGGAGAGCTAGCTACATAGAACTCCACAGGCCCGCTGTCTGTCAGGGATGCTATGGGTTGAAGTTGTTATCTTTGTTATTACTGGTACCAATGACACCTTCTGTTTCTACTTTTCTTAAATTAACAGCGTCTATTGGAATTCCTGATGGTGAATAACTTATTTAGAATATAATCCGTGAGTGGAGGAATCATCACTATTTGTATCACTTCCCATAAGAAAATCACATGACGACGAAGTGCAAGGTATGCCATATTGTTGAGTATTATCTTCACTATTTATATCACTATCCATCATCGGGATACAGTTTGAAGAGGAATTGAGACGTATCCCATATTCACCCTTATACATTCCATTTAAAAAGTTTAAATTCTGAATAATGTCATCGAATAATTTTAAGTCTACGTCATCACGTTCCGATGCATCAGTATAATAATAATAATAATAATAATAATAATAATAATAATAATAATAATAATAATAATAATAATAATAATAATAATAATAATAATAATATACAAGTCTCTATTTCAATGTTACAATTAAAAAAAATATATATATTTAATTTATATCGAATGAAACCAGCATATGCGAACATTTATTTTGTTTCTTTACTTCAAGGTATGCATTTTAAGCCTAAAAAGCGTACAATTTCAACAATTTAATTTTCACTGCTGTGAATGTGTGCCTTTAATGGTCGTGGGCGATACTAAAACAGTGTGGTTGGTTGATGGGGCTGTCCTACATATCCCCTAAGCCTAGATGACGGAGTGTATGTGTGAGTGTATGTGTGAGTGTATGTGTGAGTGTATGTGTGAGTGTATGTGTGAGTGTATGTGTGAGTGTATGTGTGAGTGTATGTGTGAGTGTATGTGTGAGTGTATGTGTGAGTGTATGTGTGAGTGTATGTGTGAGTGTATGTGTGAGTGTATGTGTGAGTGTATGTGTGAGTGTATGTGTGAGTGTATGTGTGAGTGTATGTGTGAGTGTATGTGTGAGTGTATGTGTGAGTGTATGTGTGAGTGTATGTGTGAGTGTATGTGTGAGTGTATGTGTGAGTGTATGTGTGAGTGTATGTGTGAGTGTATGTGTGAGTGTATGTGTGAGTGTATGTGTGAGTGTATGTGTGAGTGTATGTGTGAGTGTATGTGTGAGTGTATGTGTGAGTGTATGTGTGAGTGTATGTGTGAGTGTATGTGTGAGTGTATGTGTGAGTGTATGTGTGAGTGTATGTGTGAGTGTATGTGTGAGTGTATGTGTGAGTGTATGTGTGAGTGTATGTGTGAGTGTATGTGTGAGTGTATGTGTGAGTGTATGTGTGAGTGTATGTGTGAGTGTATGTGTGAGTGTATGTGTGAGTGTATGTGTGAGTGTATGTGTGAGTGTATGTGTGAGTGTATGTGTGAGTGTATGTGTGAGTGTATGTGTGAGTGTATGTGTGAGTGTATGTGTGAGTGTATGTGTGAGTGTATGTGTGAGTGTATGTGTGAGTGTATGTGTGAGTGTATGTGTGAGTGTATGTGTGAGTGTATGTGTGAGTGTATGTGTGAGTGTATGTGTGAGTGTATGTGTGGAGTGTATGTGTGGAGTGTATGTGTGAGTGTATGTGTGAGTGTATGTGTGAGTGTATGTGTGAGTGTATGTGTGAGTGTATGTGTGAGTGTATGTGTGAGTGTATGTGTGAGTGTATGTGTGAGTGTATGTGTGAGTGTATGTGTGAGTGTATGTGTGAGTGTATGTGTGAGTGTATGTGTGAGTGTATGTGTGAGTGTATGTGTGAGTGTATGTGTGAGTGTATGTGTGAGTGTATGTGTGAGTGTATGTGTGAGTGTATGTGTGAGTGTATGTGTGAGTGTATGTGTGAGTGTATGTGTGAGTGTATGTGTGAGTGTATGTGTGAGTGTATGTGTGAGTGTATGTGTGAGTGTATGTGTGAGTGTATGTGTGAGTGTATGTGTGAGTGTATGTGTGAGTGTATGTGTGAGTGTATGTGTGAGTGTATGTGTGAGTGTATGTGAGGTGTATGTGTGAGTGTATGTGTGAGTGTATGTGTGAGTGTATGTGTGAGTGTATGTGTGAGTGTATGTGTGAGTGTATGTGTGAGTGTATGTGTGAGTGTATGTGTGAGTGTATGTGTGAGTGTATGTGTGAGTGTATGTGTGAGTGTATGTGTGAGTGTATGTGTGAGTGTATGTGTGAGTGTATGTGTGAGTGTATGTGTGAGTGTATGTGTGAGTGTATGTGTGAGTGTATGTGTGAGTGTATGTGTGAGTGTATGTGTGAGTGTATGTGTGAGTGTATGTGTGAGTGTATGTGTGAGTGTATGTGTGAGTGTATGTGTGAGTGTATGTGTGAGTGTATGTGTGAGTGTATGTGTGAGTGTATGTGTGAGTGTATGTGTGTCCACGCAGTGTGTAGTAGGGAAGAGATTAGCTTTTCTCAGCCTTCAGTTATCATAGTTTTCAAAATATTCTAAGTTTCTACACATACATATTCAGCTTTTTCAGTCACATTACTTTCTAAATATTTAACAAAATCTGACATGCTGAACAATACAATGCGAATAGCTGGTATGTCAGTCTTATATCTAACGTCTACGAATGAATATATCTATATAAAAAACCCATGATTAGTTGGAAATGTTTCTTGCTAGTTAACACAAGAAATCTACATGAAAAAAATTTCCATTTGCAGACCAAGAGAGGTATTTTTTCAAAGATTTCTATTTTACTTTCTCACTTTCTGAACGTTCAAGTCTATGAATGCAGGATTTCCAGTAGATGTGCTCGGATCTGTTGGATTTCCAGTCAATGTAATCAGATCTGCAAGATTTCCAACCGATGTGATCGGATCTGAGATGGTTTTGTCTGCTCTGAATTGTCTCGGATGATTAGCGGCTCGGGCCTCGATTACAATTTTTGGGACGGAGGCGTCTCTGTTGGGGGAAATTGGTCAAGATCTTTCAGATAATCATATCGGGTTTTTTTTTAATCTGACTCGATCTGTTAGTTGGAGTTGAAACCATCACATTACCAACCTGTTTCCACTGCAGAAGTTCTCCATCATGCAAAGTTAAATCAATACATTTACCGTCTGATACTGATAAATCCAAAGGCTGGTGTTGGAAATCTCAATCCATTTTTTTTCTGGAAAAAAAATCATATTTCACAACCATTATTTTCAGGTACCACCTTATAACAACCGAGAATATTATATTCACAACATCCCAAAATGGGCTGACAATTCGATCTATATAGATATTTTCAGACCAACACCCCAATCTGATAGAAAAAACACGAGACTTCAACACCGCAGTAATGCTATTACTAATAGGATACAAGTCAGCAAGAGATTAGAACTGACAGTCAAACCTCTCTAGATTAGCCATCTGTATTTTAGCAAATTTGCAGACAAATAGAGGATGATTATTTTTGTGAATTTACCACTGGAATGACTGACTCAACATAAGATAATGGTTGTTTAAGACAGGCAGTCCTAATTACCACATGTCGTAAAGAGCTACCATCTTGTGATCAACATTTTAATGATTCGAAAAGTGGGCATTAATTTATCCCAGGTGATAGAATATTAAAGATGTGATCTTCAAAATAAACACGCTTCCCATTTTAATGGATTCTGCGTAATGTTTTATATTTCCACCTGGTTTTAATTCTGATTTGGGTGACAACTAATATTTTATTATCAGAGGATACAATCACATCTAAAAAATCTGTCTACCACTTCCAGCTGAAAATCGAATTTGATGTTGGAAGAAAATAAAATATTTGTCCAATAGATATGAATACGTTTGTGAAAGTACAGGGTATGATTCACTGATTATTCGATCACCTGGATTATTACTTTCGAAGCTAATTAAACAACACGTACTGTTCACTTAGTGTATGTTTTACAATACAGTAAAACATGTCTATTGTGTTCACTTGCTTTTGGAGACCAGAAAATGGTGATTCAATACAGTAAAACTGTGTCTATTGTGATGACCTGCTTTTTGAGACCAGAAGATAGTGGTTCTGTAAGACAGGTAGTCATAAGATCATACATCTTAAGCTTCATACCTCTTCTGGTCTAAAATGTTTTCTTAAAGCAACTCTAACGATTAAAAACCTTTTTTTCAGAATCTTTCCTTGAAAATGACTGATTCGTCATAAATTGTTTAAACTTTTATAGAAAGTGTTAAAATACATAATCAGCATAAATTTACACTCTCATTCACCATTGATATTTATGATTCTAATTATTTTCATGTACGGAAGTATGCTTCCAAACCTGAAGTGGCATTTCCGGTTCGGAAGTGATAGTTTCCAGTCCGGAGGTACAGTTTCTGGTCCGGAAGCAATAGATTCCGGTCCGAAAGTGAGTTTCCGGTCCGGAAGTGAGAGTTTCCGGTGTGAAAGTGAGAGTTTCCTGTCCGGAAGTACAGTTTCCGGGTCTGAAAGTACAATTTCCAGGTCCAGAAGTGAAGTTTCTGGTTCTGGTTATCGAGTTTCCGGGTTTCCGGTCTCCCTTCATCAGATTTCCAGTCACCGTTTATCAGATTTCACCTCCCCGTTTATCGGATTTCCCCATCCCGTTTATTGGCCCAACCAATCAGAAGCTCCCGATTATCGAACTGACCAATCAGAAGACCCGTTTATGGAAGCCCAATAACTACTGATGGCATCTCTATGACTGTGCGCATATGTCGAGGCAGACAAGCTAAACTTTTCTTGATTGGTTGAAAAGTAAATCATGACAGCCATTAAAAGCTGTAGAAATGTACCAACATTTAGCTACTAAAGCCTGTATATATTTCTTTGATGGGATGATAAAAAGCTTAAAATGCCATGCATTCTGTTTATGAATGGCCTATTATAGCATCTTTATAGTATCATGAGATGGGTTAGTTATCCTTTAAGTTATTAGTCTACATTCTGAACTGAAATATATAGTGAGCATACGGAACATTATTGAACACTGCCCCCATGGTTCGCGTTCCTAAACTCACCACTGATAAAACCACCTAACAGCTATCCAACCACGCCATTGTGACGTCATATAATAATAATAATAATAATAATAATAATAAAAATAATAATAATAATAATAATAATAATAATAATAATAATAATAATAATAATAATAAGTACATTTATATAGCGCAAAACTCCATGCAATAGCATGCTCTAAGCGCTTGAAGATCTACAGAATAGAAATGTTTTGAGACTTGATTTGAAAGACTGTAGAGTATGACATGTTTTGATATCTAAAGTCGTCTGTCCATATGTTACCAGTTTTGTTTTCGGAACTTTAAGATTGCTGTTGTTTTGTGATCGGAGAACGCAACCTGGAGCGTAGGGCTGTATGAGATCGTACAAGTCGTCGCCGTGTTGCTTACACATTGATAGGTCAAGCAAAGAATCTTGTAACGGGTTCTCTGCTCTATTGGCAGCCAATGCAAGTCACGAAGCACTGGAGAGATGTGTTCGTATTTACCGGAGAGTGAGATAATTCTAGCCGCGGTATTCTGTACAGACTCGAGCTTATGAATGAGCGCCTTTGGAGCGTCAGCCAGCAAACTATTACAGTAGTCCCGTCTTGATAGCACCAACGAACACACTAGTGTAGTAGTTGCTTCTTTCGTCAAGTATTTTCTGATATTGCTGATGTTCCTCAACTGAAAGAAACAAGTACTGCAAAGATATCTAACTTGCTTCTCAATGCTTAGCTCACTATCCAACACAATACCAAGGTCATTTACGCTGCTCGACAGTTTAATGGGGCTAGAACCTATTGTGATATTGCTGAGGTCGGTTTTAACCAGCCTAGCCGATGGGCCCCACTAGCAATAATTCAGTCTTATCATCGTTTAATTTTAGCATGTTTGATGACATCCATGCTTTGATGTCTCGACAGCAGGTTGTTATATGATTGATTGCGTCATCGGCTGCGGGCACTGATTGCTGGAAGCTATGTATGAGTTCAGTATCGTCCACGTAGAAATGGTGATCAAGGCTATGGTTCTTAATAACAGATCCGACCGATTTCGTGTAAAGTGTGAAAAGTACTGGGCGGGCATGGATCCCTGTGGCACGCCGTATGCGAGCTCTACTGGGTGAGAACATACGCCGATTACGTAATCCGATTGAAATCTATCAGACAGATATGATTGAAACCAGTCCCAAGCAAGGTCTGTAACTCCGAACTCGTTTTTCAAGTGTATCAGGAAGTTCTAGTGGTCGATTGTGTCAAAAGTGCCGCTAAGATCAAGCAAGAGTAAGAGAGCTACGTTTCCTTTGTCCACAGCTCAACGAATGTCATTAAGGACTCTGAGGAGTGCAGTCTCTGTACAATAGCCCTGACGATAGGCTGACTGGAATGGTTCGAGAAGGTTGTGGATAGACACATGATCTGACAATCGCTTAAGCATTTCTCGTTCAACAACTTTGGAAACTAAACATAATTAGTTTTTTAAACTAATGACGTCATCGGTGACGTCACAATACATCAGCTCCCATTATTCTAGGTATTACCCATAATAGATTTTTGGTTAATTGCTGTGTATGCCATTACGGCCAATCTGCACAGTTATGAAAAGAACATGTAGAAGAAATAAAGAATATAGCAACTTATAATTTTAATGTATTCATAAACCCTACAAGATCAGATAGCAGATGTTACCATGTTTTAATGATGTGAAGAAAACGGCATACATATTTTCAACCAACCTGCCTGGAAGCTGTAGCTGCCAAATGCAGCAAGGACCAGTCAAACCATAGGAATTCCTAGCTATGCCAACAACCAAGATCCACCACATATACGCATGCAATATACAATAATAATAACTGTATATGCCTTGGATATTTACTTATGATATGATGCCAATTGTCGGACCAGACAGGGGCCTCCCTGAATCAAACCACGTCCAATTAAGACTAAATGTTTCATTTGTAGAATGGTCAAGATTAAGTCTGACTGGCAGTGAATGGCGTCGTAGTTGTTAAAGGGGCGGTATAACTAGAACATATTTTCTTGATTTAAATGTATAGATGCTAATATCACTAGGGTCAAGGCGGCGATTTTAATAATTCATGTACCTGGACATAGCTGCTGAGTAGCTGCAGCACCTGGTACTATTGACATTAGGACTTGCCAAATAGTTTTATAAAATGTAGGAATACAGCGTACAGAATAAGGACGACCTGCAAGATAGCGTTTTCATTATATGTCACAACGGAGATAATCATTAACGGACTCCCACCTCCCTGGAGTTAACTCCCGTTAGCAGTAGTGTTCAGATTTCAATCCACACTCCTTGGACATAATAAGAGAGACTGTTTGAAATGTCTATCTAGATCAATAGGAAGACAAGATAGTATGTATTGCCAAAGCATACACTTCTCTCTCATAATCTCCCACGTTCACAAATCATCCTCATCCATATAGATAGCTTAGATAAAGCTAATGGTAATATTACATCATATGTTTCAGGAGCATGGGTTTGCAAATCTAAACCATTTAATGAACCTTTCCATTTTTAGCCATTCCCCTCCCATCACTAGCTAAGCTCCTCCCACAACTCGCAGTGTTGGGATTGATCGATCCCCAAATGCCATAGCTATCAGTTTCTTGAAAACTATACAGGGAAGCTGTTGAATCTTTTGTAACTAATTTGACTGGATGCTGGTGCTGCCTATGGCAGCAACAGCGCCCAGTCAAATTAGTTTCAAAATATTCAACAGAATATTTACTAAATAGTAAAAGCAAACAATTTGTACAACAACGCATAGACCGTCTTCAAATATGCGTTTGTGACGTACTTATCGACGTCATTCATGACGTCATTCATTATGATGTCATTGTACACGTTACGCAGTTCATTATGTCGTCATATGATGGGTGGGTACTCTGGAAAGGTGAATTACCAAGCCAGTCAAAAACCGATGTGTCAACCTGGCTAACGGTTTAAAAATGATTTTACAGACAATTGCTGTTGCACCAACTTTCAAACTGTTCTCAAAATAATCAGTATGACTTTCAACGTAGTAATATTTGCAGAAGGTACATCTAGCAAATTGATTGAAAGCCGTTGCTGACTAAGGTTGCTGACTAAGGCAGCAACAACTCTGTCAATGTTTGATGGAAAGTGACACTTCACACGCGATCAGCATGTGGATACGGGGAAAGCTAGTGGCGCACATGATTGGGGATACATGAGAAATACCATGGACTGGTTTCAAATGTACGACCTCTTCGATGCCAATGTTCCACAACTGCGATCTCTGGTCAGTGGTCTGACAGCATACGAAGCGGATGGCATCAACTGTGATGAATCTGAGATAGTCGGTGAAGATTTACAACAGAGCATGGATGGTAAATATGTAAGTGACACAATGATGATGATGTCTCAGATGGTACTCACATTAGATTACTTCTAGCCGCGAATCAAGATCGAGAAACAAACTGCGCGAATTAATCCATCAGTTTTGTTCATGCAGCGGACGAAGATATTTGTTACTTTAGACACGAATGGTCTCTTCATAAGAAACTGGCCAGAACAATACAGAAAGCTCTGGCAAACATTGATAGAGCAAGGTCCTCGCTTACCAAGCATAGCATGCATGCAATCGATGGTTACTGGCTGCTACACTATATAAGATGCCAAGAATGCAACATGTGCTCAGATGCTCGAACAGTGCAGTTAATAACTTAAACATAAGCATAGAATGAGCTGTATTGTGTATGACAGGTAGGAGGATGGAGTTTCTACCAAGGACCATAAGACAGTTGTAGATGGGTGGCCGCTGTCCCACGCCTGTCCCCATCCGAGGGGTCCATATGGCCAATCATCGCGCAAGCTATCCTCAGAGGCGGAGGCTGTCCACGCTCGTGAGTCCCTGGAGTGACTCTCAGGTATTTGTCCTGGTCGTGGGTCTTGGGAGGCCATCCCCTGAACGCGAGGTTGGGGCTCCCTCACCAACGTTTGCTGACCCGAGCGGTCAGCCATCTTCTTAGGGATACGTAGGTCCGGCCGGACATTTCCAACATGACAGTGTGCCTGAGTTTCATGCAACCAGAAGGCTAGGCTTTCCTCAGCAGTTGTGGTGCTGGTTTCGTCTCCGCTGTCCGTGGGCGGAAGGTCAGAGCTTGGAGCGGCCATCTTTTATCCATTGCTATCGACGTGCGATCTCTGGAGGCAGTAGTGGATCCTGTAGGGGTGGTTTCTGTGGTGGTAATTACTATGGCAGTAGCGTTGGCGGTGGTTTCAGTTGCTTGAGTTTCTGTGGCGGTTGCATTGGCGGTGGATCTGTCAGCGATGAGGGAGGCGAATCTCCTAGGTGCGCATGGCGAAAGTGAATCCCCAGGCCAATGGGCGATTCCTTTCGTGGATGCTATACATGTGAAACGGGAAGAAAGGGCCAGGTAGATGGCTTTCGATCTTTTCTGCCTGTGTTCGAGCCAAGCTCTTTTTAAGCGTCTCTCTCGGGAACTAGTGCATAGAGGTGATCGGGAGAAGAGGCACGAAGGGAAGCCGTTACATAACGTTTTAGGTTTCCTAAAACTCCATGCACAGTATTTTTCCATTGGCCGAAACTTTGTGCAAGGTCGGCAATAGGAGCAATTAGCATCTTGATCATCTGACGAGTGCCACCCTATTCGAATATCGTTGGTCGAGAGATGGTTAGGCCTGTGAAGCTGTGGGGAAACAACTGTCTCTTGGGAGAGTCCTAAGCAGGAGAAAAGGGGTTCCTTCAGAGTGGGGTGATATACAGCAGGCTTTTCTATCTATCCCGGGCAGTAAGTACGTCGCTAACAGTTGCTATTCGTCCCATCTGTCTATATATCTAAGTTTCGTTCATCATAAGAGTCGGTTGACGCTGAAAGGTAATTATCTCCTAGTGGTCCACTTAAGGTGGAACGGAGAAAGTAGAAGAATGCTACTTCAGTGTCCTAAGGCCGCTTAGTGGATGTTTGCATCAGATGTCCTGAGGGGTAGGAGAGGACGTTCTGTGTGTGCCCAGTTCTAGCATTAAGAGGGATCTTGCGTGAGGTGGTAGCTTAGTTACTTAAGATGTGTTTGTGACTTATGGCCTCTGGGTGTCACTACTGTTTCATATGACGACAGACTGAGACGGCGCGGTGAACTAGAGAAAGTTTCTGGTTCCGTTAACTGGAGCCACTGTTAGGCGCAGTATCTCTTAATTTTGTCCTGACCACCAGCCAAGCAGTCTAAAAAGAAGAATGGTTAGCTAATCAATGGAGAAGATTAAACTGCAGTGTTTATTCTTTCCTAGGGGATACCCTTAGTGCGCCCTAGTGAGTGGTGTGGAATTTAGGCGGCAAAACATTCTCTATTAGAAAAAGAGATAAAAGGGTCGCTGGACCAATAGGAGTGGTCGAAAGGATGGCGGGTGATGGGGGCCGTTAACGAAGTCTTAGAAAGAATGCGTCCATGGGGAGCAGTATCACATAGCATGATGTGATATTGTGGCATCGGAACAGTTCACTACAGCACGGGGAGTCGCCGCCAACTTTTTCAGGCATGAGGCGAGCTGAGAGGCGTGGCGAACCAAGGGATTCAGCTTTCCTAGTCCTAGCGCTATTTCCTACTCTAAGAGGCTCGGGGCCAGCCGAAATAGTGCGGATTGAGGTGTCGAAAAGCACGTGATGATTATAGGAGCGTCGAATGTGAGCTAATTGAGGGAAACGCACCAGAAACATCCGCTGGCGACTTTACACAATTGAACAGAGGTTCAATTGAAGTGGATGGCGGGATCTACAGAACAAGCACAGAAATAGCCTTTTTGGTGGATGGAAGCACGTATCTGGCCGCATCGTTGTTTAATTTATTTATGCTGCGTGTCACTTACTCGAAAAGTGACAAAAATGTGAACGTCCTTATTTAGATTTACAAGTGTTCGAAAGCGGGACGGCTACAACGCTAGTGTTTGTCTTTACGTTGAGTGAAGATGGTGGCTATGACGGACGATCTCCTTTAGACAGTTTCCTAAGCAAAAAAGAAACAGCCGCTAAAAGAGGGGGAGAAAATTGAGCTGCACTTAAGGCGGTATTATATCTAGGATTCTGTAAAGAATATATAACTGGATTAGTAAGTACATTTAAGATTTAAAAGGCATAGTTCAAGTCCTAGAAGCGCGGTAGAAAGTTCACAGTAACGGAAGTCCCACAGTGGGGGGGGGGGGGTCTAGATTTTGCCACTGCGGCCATTTTGGCTTAGAATCAAACTTGGTAGGTATATTGTCAAGGCACAACGTCGTGTGGTTACTTCCTCCTCTATGGCCAGAGATACCAAAAGTAATGGGGTGCTACTTCTTAGGGCGGGTGAAACTTCAAACAGATCCTCGCGGAGAAACGGTCACAAAAGCGGCGCGGTGAAAGTTAGTTTTTACAAGGGGTTTCTGTCATGAGAGCAGCGTGGTGAAAGTTGGTTTTCAGAAGAACGTTTCTGTTGAAAGTACAGTGTGGTGACCGTTAGCTTTATTCACTCAACGTTGTCGTCTTGAGAAAGCGGGACCATACACTCCCGGAAACTTTTGAGATCGTGGTCATTACTTCGTGGAAGAAGTCGTGCAAAGATCATATATACATCCTAAAAGGATCCACTCAGTCATCGGCATCACGTGAACGTGGCCATGCCCTACCCTGTGAAAGAAAACCTGTCAATTACGGGGTCACTACCAGTGGCGCGGCGCATGCGCAAAGGGGCAAATCGTGTCATACACTCTTGCCTCTGCGTGTGCACTGAGTATAGCCATCCATAGGAGCAGCCGTGGCATAGCCCAGGGCAGCGTTTACTAGTTTCGGGTTGGCTAGTCCTTCCTATTATCCGGCTACACAGTCGATGGCAAATAGGCAAGATTTTTGCTGATATATTGGTTGTAGATACAACCAAGACTTATACTGACTAGGAGCCATTCCTCTCGAAGGAACGAAACAAGACTCAGTTAATTAGCTTCCTGTCACGTCATCTTCAATCATTGGCCCAGAAGATAAGTAATAGAGACGTAGATACACCGATAGTATCAACGTCAATGGACAATGCTAGTGATGGTCACGATATTCATGGATCACCTGGAACGATAGTTTAGCAGATATTTTCCTGAAGAAGATAGTGCAACGATCGAAGCGAGGGCAATTATACAGTCTCAAAGAAGCTGCTGATGTAGTATCCGCAGAGATATGGAAGCGTATTCTGATAATTCATGCCTGGAGTGGGTGTGCCACGTTCGGCCACGGCAAGACAAATCCTCTGAAGACTATACGTAAGTCCAGACGCAGGACTTGTCTGCCAGAGTCGGAAGTTTTACAACTTAGAGGAAGAAGTTGGCAGGGTGGAACTTAGCCTATTCGCTTGCCTGTATTGTATCTCTGAGGAGGACACGCTTACGTCTCTCAGATACGCTCGGTTGCAAAGGGTAGTAAGATAGGGCGGCAACATTGCCAACGACTGAGCGCACAGATAATTCCACAGCCTACGCATTTGCCTCCAGTTGTCGGATGGCAAACTCTTGACAACAATGAACTCGACAAGAATAACACGGGATTGAAAGAGGAAAATGCCTCTATATGTCAAAGATCTTGATGTTGCACCATTGAAGCCACTCAACTTCATTCATTGCCAATGTAAAGCACTAACAAATAATTCGTATGTCACCAAGCAATTTTATGCGACAAAACTGATTGAAATGTGTGATGGCATGTACATGGTACAGAGGTCAGATTTGCAGCATCATCAACCATTATGCTATATATTTGATGAAGACACTAATGGTTTGGATTTATAATGTTATGACATCGCATGGCACACGCCAATCCCAAGAGGGGTGTTAACGCGCATCTCTATAATATCCTCAGTGACGAACTTGTTTGTATTTTCCTTTGGCACACACACGCACGCACGCACTCACTAATGCACGCACGCACACATGCACGCTCGCACTCTCGCTCGCTCGCCCGCTCGCACGCACGCACGCACCCACGCACGCACGCACCCACGCACGCACGCACGCACGCACGCACGCACGCACGCACGCACGCACGCACGCACGCACGCACGCATTTTGTCATTTGATCACACTTGTTGGCAGTTATATGATATGTAGATGCGTTATTCCCCTTTGCTATTGGTGGTGTCGGGAAGCAGATCTGTACAGTCTGCTACAAACCTACCCGATATGAATTATTATTTCAGGCTGCTGAACAATGGGTTTTGTTGGAAAATAGCAGACCACGACGTTCTCTGCTACGCTACCACATGGTATGACATGACATGCCTTATCATATGTCACACAAGATGTCAACAGATTTCCAAACCCTGTAAAGAAGTCCGCCCAAAATGGATCGATTGTGATCTATTTCGAGTCAGATGACACCAAAAAAATACTATGTGGCAATTTTGTCCAGGTTCATATCACCCCAACCCCACCCAACCCCCTCATCCCATCTCACCACCCGAGTCAACGATTAGGTTGCGATTGTTACGGCATGGTGGCCCAGTGTTTGCCATGTAGATATATTTGTATTTAATTTTGAATTTTGTTTACTTTTTATTTGTGTTTATGCCAGAATGACATAAATTCCATACAGATGCATATTTCCTGAAAGCCATATCTGGGCTACCATACACTATCCGTCGCCGTCTCACTTGCTCTCGCACTAGCAATCGAGCGGTACCAAAAGGCTTGATCAAAGCTAGGAAAGCTTCGAGGTGTCTGTTCGCACCATGATTCTTGGAGATCAAATTGTTGGAGTGGTAAGCTTTTGGAGGTATGGATTGTATGTCTAGGTGTGGTGGGGCAGGATGGGTCTTGGCATGTGATGCTTTCGTTTCAAATGAAATAATGTGTTGTTGATTTATTTTTTTTGTTGTGAAATTGAATCGGGGACTAAATTCCATTGACTTATGGTTTATGAACGCATCATAATTTGGGATCTATTTCGTTTCATTGCACCTGGCGCACGAATTAGGCCTCTAGAAGCGCTAAATTCCTTCAGTCTTATCTTGGGGAATTTTGGTATGAATATGCACCTTTAAGAGGAGGCTGACGTGAGCACGCACGCACACGCACGCACGCTCGCACGCACGCACACACTGGAACAGACCAACAAGCAAGTACGCATGTAATTGCTTAAATTACATAAATATACTCACACACGCACGCTCGCGCTCACGAACGAATGCAAGCACGCATAAATGCACAACACACGCGAATACTTAGAAGCTATTATCATAAGTACTTCATTGTTTTAAAGACGTAGACACGCGCACATCTACATACATATTCACGCACGGATCACAACAATGCTACACACTACTTATCTACTAAAATAAGGTAAAAACACATAGACGCTTTAAAAAGTAAATGCATATATACACACATATATGAACACAATTCCAAATCTTATCTTAATTATTTTATTAATTTTCATTTAAATCTTATATTCATTATGGTATAAGTTCTTATAAACTATACATTTTCGTCATTATTATAATCTATTGTATAGTATTCGGAGCGAGTCGTAACTAAGATGGAAACAACTTGTGACTCAGTCCGTATTGTATCTTGAACAATAAAAATTAGTTTAAATAAAAAATCGAGCTAATGTGTTTCGGGCGTAAGTCTGTCTAACTCGCGTGCGTAACCTCAGGCAAGAGGTAAGGACGCCAGATATGCCACGCATGGCTAAATTGATATATGATACCCTCCGCTTAATAGCAGTCGTGGATGGATTATGTATGTGCTTAATTCTACTTTTATTATATGAAGAAAATTTACTGTATGAGATACGCAAGTTATAACTAGGCCTATTCACATTTAAACAGGTGCCTGGTGGTAATGCTTAACATTTTGCCAAGACGTTTGATCATCTTTTATTTTGAGGTGAGTAGGTTTTTATGGATCATTGCATCAATAACTCCTGAAAGCGGCAAAAATCCTAATTAACCATAATTAACTCTTTAATGGTCAAATCTACAAAAATAGCTCCTGTTGTTCTACAATCTGAATGATTACAAAAAGTTAGAATGCCAGTTGAGCCTTTTGAAATATGGCATGCAAAATTACAATTAAGTGGATTCAAGTGTTGCAGGTGAATAAATATGGCGACAACAGCGACGACGTCGGTAGTGAGAGTGATGACAACTGCGATGACGCCGACAACGACAATGAGAATGTTGACGACTAATGACGCCGACGCCGCCATTGTTGACACCGCGCCAGATGGTAACCCCGGCGTTGCTGATGCTTCTGTTGTCACCACAGACACCGACGATCATGCCGCTGCGCTGATGCAGATACTACTACTCATGCTGCTACTGCTGTTGCCACCGCCGCTGTTGGCAAACGACGACGACGATGACGACGACGACGATGACGACGACGACGACAGCAGCGACGACGGCAGCGACGACGGCAGCGACGAGGTCAGCGACGACGACTGACGAAAAAAGATGAGCAAATATGACGACGATGACACTCACGATGAGAATGATGATGGCAAGGATGTTGACAATGAAGCTGATGCCGTTATTGCTCACACCGCCGCATATGTTGTTGTTACGATATTGTCTAGGGTATGATTCATAATATGAGGATGATATGGCATGATGTTGATGCTTGAAGTGAGAGATTTGGATTGATGACATTGATGGATAACGCTCTACTGTCAACTGACAGGTATCGAGTCCTCACAAAAACAGGCATGGAATAACTAGAAATTTATTGATCATTTCAAGACTTATTACCAGTTCAAAATAGGCATCACACACACGCTCACACTCACTCACACATATAGGCATCACACACACGCTCACACTCACTCACACATATAGGCATCACACACACGCTCACACTCACTCACACATATAGTCATCACACACACGCTCACACTCGCTCACACATATAGGCATCACACACACGCTCACACTCACTCACACATTCACACTGAAACAGCAATACAGAAAATAACATTTACAGAACAAGACGTGATGGTGCGTGCTGCTGGTGGTGTTTGGTGCCTAAACCCAAGCCCGAAATATGTTATATGTTTGACATGACTCAGCTTGATTGTTTGTGGATTGCGCAATATTGCCGATGCTCACACCACGATATGATTTAGTCCGTTTTTTATTTGGTAATGTCCTAACTGGATTAACATATGAAGTCTGCGTGGTTCGAATCCCGAAATGTTATAAAATGTTCTTTTGTAACGGCTAAGCCTGTAAGTTCTGTCTTTACAATAATATAACAAACAACGACGAACACCTCGCCGTGACAACTGGAACCACCCTACGCCTTCGTGTCGGCCGTCTCTCACATTAACCGCTAACGACGAGTTGACAACACATGTCACCTCTGTAGCACACAGCAACAGGTTAATATAACAGCGTACAGTCTATTAGCCACATACGACGAAACTCTACGTTTCAATGGTACTTGTACCACCGTACCAGTCTGTCCACCTCTTAGACCTTGTTCGTGCTCGTCAGGCGTTCATCAAGTCACTCCCACTCTTAAAAAAATAAAGTCACTCCTTCTCTCTCTCTCTCATCAACACGTGCGACTCGTTATTTCTTCAGTCTCTTCCGCGTAGAAAATAAGTACCATTTATTATGTAATACAGCTCAACACAGTGATATGATATTCGTATAGCAAACACAATAATGAACAGTACTCCCACCATTTCTTATTATTAGCCATTATTGGGTGGTGTTAAGGACATACACGTAGGGCTAGTGCTGATGATCTGTATATAGAAACCGGAGTTGAAACGTTGACACATAGACGCAACACCCACAAACTAATAGATCTTTCCAGAGTAATGACGTCATATGACGTCATAATCAGCTAAGCGGCGTGTTGGATGACGTCATAATCATTACGTCATAAATGGTTCTATACGGAGTAAGAGCCTTTAGCTCTTAAACGTCCGACACATTGTAAGAATTGCATGTCTACACTATTTAATAAACATGCTGTTGAATATTTTGAAACTAAGTTGACTGGACGCTGTGGCTGCCACAGGCAGCCACAGCGCCCAGTCAAATTAGTTTCAAAATATTCAACAGCATACCTGTACAGTTTTCTGGAAATTGATAGTCAGGAAGTTCAGAGATCGATCTATCCCAACACGAGCGATGTGTGAGTGGAGCTTAGCTGGAGATGGGCGGGACTTGGCTAAACTGAGAGGTCCATTAGATTATTATTAATTGAATGGCTTTAGAACCGGTGAACAATTATCTTCCTCGACTATATCAAGCACGGAATCCATATTGTACCCGGCATTCGAATCTCATCACCCCGTACAAATGATTGAGTTGAGATTCATAATAGATAATTCTTTCCAGAAACAATCTATGCCTGGAATACTCTACCACAACCTGTTAGAATGGCTACCACATTATCGGAATTTAAAAGTAAAGCTGAAAGCCAGGAACTTCATCCAACCTCACCTCACCCCCACCCCACTGTGGTACTATACTCTCCTATGCCTCTGACTGTCTAACACTCCTTATTCGATAACACCAATGCAAACGGGGAACATAATAGTACGGTATCAGAACTTCTCTGCCAGTACAGTGGCTCTAGTAGTAGCTTTAAATGACCCGTCAGCTCTAATCTGAAATAGTATGATTACTAAACATAATCTCGTTGGCACCACCTGGACTGCTCTTCCAAATTCCTCCATGTATTACCTTCTCCATCTTCCTCGCTGTGGTACTATACTCCCATATGCCTAT
This sequence comes from Chaetoderma sp. LZ-2023a, assembly GCA_034401795.1. Taxonomy (NCBI): domain Eukaryota; kingdom Metazoa; phylum Mollusca; class Caudofoveata; order Chaetodermatida; family Chaetodermatidae; genus Chaetoderma; species Chaetoderma sp. LZ-2023a. Next base: position 15,451,544 of record CM067368.1, on the reverse strand, counting down.
AACTGTCTAACATTTCTTATTAGATAAAAATCAATGTACGTGAAGAAACTAATATTAAGTATCAGAACTTCTCTGTCAGTACATCGAATCTGTAGTAGTCTGACTACTAAGTACGATTACGTTAGCACTACGGGCACTACTTTTTCGAATTTCTCCATGCATTACGTTCTCCACCTGCTTCGCTTCAGTATATTGGCCAATTTGTTTGTTAAAAGGATTAATGGTCATGACGGCTGAAAATGGCTTCTGCAGTGTGTTTGGGTGGACGTCCATTTGCGGAGCTGGAGGGAACTACTCTTTGAAGAGTTGCCACCTGATTGACTTCAGTGGTAAATGTTTGTTTTTTACAAAGGGTCTTCCCTAGGACTGCTGGTGTACCCTGTCGGTGAGAGAACTGAGATAGTTATGATCAGATTTGATAATTAAATGGTTAACAGTAAGGACCTTTCCTGACGACTTCTAGACTAGTGACAGACTTTTGTCAACAGCGGCGATCACATCTGACCAGCAAACAGTGTATACGCATCATTAGCTATAATCTTGCACGTGTGTTCATATTGAGAAATAAGCGACGAGCTGAAAGCCTTGTTTATAAGATAACTCCAACTTCTATTGAATAGTAACTCAAAACCAATGATATATACTACAAGGCGGCCAATTTTGAATCGAAGCTGTAGGAGATAAGTTGCACAAATTCTTACTAAGAATAGCAATATTAATAGCAAGCGGTTGAGTGGAAATGAACCTTTCCAGTTTTTGCTATGCCCCGCACAACCCAGGTTAAGCTCCACTCGCGCTTCGCCAGCGTTAGGATGGCGTCGATCCCCGAACTATCAATTTCCAGAAAACTATGCAGGTAAGCCGTTGAATAATTTGAAACGAATTTGACTGGGCGCTGATGCTGCCAATGGCAGCAAGAGCATCCAGTCAAATTGGTTTCAAAATAGTCAACATAAAAAATGTGTATTAAATGGTAAAGAAATGCATTTTGTATAACAACGCTTACGTAGTTAAAGGGAAATTCCAGTGAAAATCGGGAATAAGTCAACTAAAAGTATACTATAATCCGAAATAGTTGCCGCAAAAAAATATAAAATAAACTGTTCGATTGCCGAGAAATAATAAAATGAATATGCCCAAAAGGCTCGAAAACGTGACTCCTGGGCGCATCCATTTTCTCGCAACCAGAGTGAGAAAGCGCGAGATTATGACGCCAACGACACACCAGCAAGATATCGCCAGAGCTTTTAGATTTACCTGTTTACTTCGCGTTATGACGGCCGAATATTAATTAACCCTTTAATGACCAAATTCTGTCAGGAAAATCAGAATATTTCCTTATTGAATGGCCATTTGCAGGCCAAGCGAAGACTATTTTTGAAAATTGACCACTGGAATGGCTGGTTCGGTTCCTGAGACAGTCGTTTTAGTTGTAAATTCTCAAAATAGCCTTCTTTTGACCCGCGTCCTCAACTTGACGATTGCAGAGGCCAGTGCTGGCGTGAAATGGTTAAATGGCATCATGTCCGCATGTCAAGCATGGGCTTGCAGTAATAGAAACGATCATGGAAAGGGTAAGGAAATTCACATTTTCAGATACCGATCCACAGAAGCATCCGCATGAAAAGGGGCTAACTGAAAGATGGCGTCATAACATCGGCACTGAATGGATATCTTCCACATTTAAATTTGGAAGACACAAGTTTAGAACATATAGTCTGTATAATTTTAAAATAATGTGTCATGAATTTCAAAACAAAAGGCCGGTACTTAATTTTAATATAACAGAATCAAACTCGACAATTAACGTCGTGTTTGCTTGCATCAATTGTAAAACGGGATTTGCAAACCAAAATGAAACGATGTCGCTGAATGCCCGGTCGGTCAATTATAGGCAACCGCTTAGCGGCTTACTTCATAGACGATAGTAGGTGACAGCTAGTAAATAATGACAAGTGCACGATAGACATAATTAGTAATGTAGCGCTTTCACACTATTGAAATACAGCATTATTAATCATTTACAACGTTTACTCTCAATTTTAAAATAACTATGCAGAGTGTTGAATATTCTGAATTAAATTTCCCTGTAATTATGTTGCAGTAGCTTCCAAACTAATTAGTTTCACACAATTGACCTATGCAGGGTAAATTTTCAGCTTTCTACTTTTCTGTCCTTGAAAGGGTTGACTAACTGATCCCAAATTTGACCCATATTTACTGCCTGTTGAATATTTTGAAACTGGAATTTGACTGGAAGCAGAAGTTGCAATAGCAGCAGCTTTCAGAGAAATTACATTCAACATTTATTCAACTAACATATTTTTCGATAATTTGTTGTAGCTGGTTGATCGCAAACATGCTCCTGGCATAACCCTTCAATGTTTTAAAAAAAATGGAAATTGCCCATAGGAAAACAATTTTTGACACTTTAGCACTACAATGACTGGTGCGATCATCGGTACACTAATTGCACTTTAATTCCCTCCAAACACTGTGCCAAAGTGTCAGTTGTTTAGCCAGTACGCTAATTATCCACGAGATGCAAGATTTACCTCCCCTGGTTACGGCTATCCTCGATCGGGCAAACAGAGTAGGCGCGTCGGTGAAGTCAGCTGCTTGTCCAAAATGGCGCCTCTATCTACTGCTTACTTTAGCAATTTAAATTGAGGATATCTTTTTTATTTGTTGGCATAAAATTGTGCCCTTGGTCTCAAATTAATGCGGAAAATTAGTACTTTACGTCAGATGCATAAAATCCCCCAGTGGAATATCCCTTTAAGTATGACGTCAAATGATGGATGAATAGACTGAAAAGGTCCATTAGAACAATGCACGTTTGAGTTAACTATGAAATTTCTGGAAAATGTTTCTATTGAAATTCACAGATATAGATGTCATCTCAATTCCTTTGTTGATCATGTGTGATTTCACGTCATCAACCAGCATCGCGGCATGGCTTGCTGCTATCTATATCTGTAAGTATCTAATATGGTCAGGACAATAATGGCAAGCTTAGTATGGGTACTGAAGACCCGACAAGGATAGGATAGTGGTGGTGTAACCGTGTTAGGTGGTAGGCGTGGATGGTAGTGGTGGGTAAGGGTTAGGGGAAAAGCTGCGATGGCGGCCAGGGTAGTTTTATCTCGGCGATGGCAGTGGTTGACACGGTGGTGGCGATGCGCAATATGTGATGGTGATGGTGATGGTGGTGGTGAATAAAAATTCTTGTGAATTAATGGACGCATACATTAATAAGTGGAAGTGTGGTGGTGTGGATAATGGGGGTGATGATGAAGACGTGAAAAAGATAGTTCTACTTATTGCCTTTTTTATTTAAAGTCATGGGCACCATTAGTACCATAGCCTTGTACTATTTCTTTCATGAGATATTTTAAAATACGTTCTAATATATCTATTTTCGTTGTTTCTTCTTCCTCCTCTTGCGAACCCTGTAAATCGCATACATAATATACATTTCTGGACTTACACAGCCCCACTATCAATAGTGGAATAATAGTCATTGCAACTCGTACTACTTCTAACAATACTATAGGTAGAATGAAAACCTCCATCACTATAAATACACAGAGATGTTCACTCTAGCTCGCTCTGTTACAGTCCGTATTTGTATCACCCTCACCTGGCAATCAAAAATATCCTATTATCCATTACCCCTATAGTGATGGACGTACACTCGTATTGGCTGAGTGATAGAAGGAATTATCGATTAGGGCTGTATCAATAGGCATAAATAATAGCTACGCCTATCAAACAACCCACAGGTTACCCCTGTAACGATAGGCACGCAATCTGCCGGGATAATTTATCGATTAACCCCCTTGAGATAAACGTACATAAACTAAAAGCAGGTTACACTCAGATATTGTTATTGATTCAAAATACTTGAGCTTTTCTGAGATAATCGATGATTTTCGCTGAAACAATAGGACGCAATTATAAAACAACTACATATTAGTGGAGTGTTGCTTATTGGTTACCCTTTATTCATTACTCAGCGTAAGCGTGAATTAAGCGTTATGTTTGAGGTACTGTCCCTTTAATTATTATTCACTAGAGAGTCGTTTTCCCGAATACATGAAAGAATCATAGCCACATACATTACAGTAATGGGTTTTAAACATTTGCTCAGACAATTATGCTAAAGGATGTGAACAGAGTATATTAATGTAGTCACTGAATGGTTTCTAGCTGCAACCTGTCTGCTTAATATCCAGGTACTCCTGAAATATGGCTCCTGGGTGAAGAATAAAATCCCTATCATTAACCGAGCTAGACGAGGATTTAAACGCCTTAATGTGTGTCATCAACATTTGGGAAAAGAACAGAGATTCAGAAGGCTTGCATATATATTTTCATTGATGTTCTGATGGGAAATTGCAATTTGGGTCGTTCATTGGTATGCCAAAGGTTTTGTCGAAAAATTAAAGATAACTTTAATCTTGATATTTCTCAAGATTTACGCCATATGATGCAAGTTTTCAACAATTCAGCTAAAAAACCTATTAACTTTATTGACAATATGTGTCAATCGCCGGCTATGACAGGCATATAAGGACGAATGCCAAAGACCAATTACAGCCGGCTATGACAGGCATATAAGGACGAATGCCAAAGACCAATTACAGCCGGCTATGACTGATAGATTTTTCAATTAAACGAAGGGAGCTTACTTTTAATATATAAAGACCCTGTTAGAACTATTTTGTACCCGAAATTTATTGCTACAAATTGAGAATTCTCGTCAAAATGGAAATAGTTTCTTGTGTCGATTTTCAAGGACTAATCTTATTCTGATCTCGCCAAAGAAAGACTAAAGCGGGTGTAAGATGAATTTCATTTACATTCCGGCTGACACAAATGTTATGGATACAACACCATTATCGTCATAGCCAGTGATTTTTGCAGAAGGTCACATCTACGCAGGCAGTAAAAATAAGAGTCCTGACATTTGAAGAGAGTGATGACAAAGAAGATGGCAATGGTAACGAGATGAAGCAGGGGGCTGATGATGAGTCCTGGTGAATGGGAGAACAACGAACAACAGCAACATAGTAACGATCTACTGCCAACTTTGCCACGAACAGCCGCAAGATATGGAACAGATTGTAAATGGGTGGGGGAACACTTAACCTAGCGAGCTCGTCAAGACCAAATAATCGATAATGGATGATTGGTCTCCAGCATATCCCTATTTATAATAATTTATGAACACATATTTTCTGGTGGTGGTGGTGGTGGCAGTTTGAATGTGGGCAGTAGTGGGGTGATGGTGCGGCTGATGGTAGTGATGGTGGTGCGGGTGCTGGTGGATGATATGCCAGGTGTTATGCATGCCGGTGACAATATGTTAGTGGTTGGGGGAGAACTAGCTGAAGACGATATTGACATCACGCATCACGATTAACGCTACACCTGAAGCCAACCATCAATATATGAAATTGAGTTTTTGCGTGAATTCACACCAATTTCACTTGACTGAAAGTGAATACAAAATGAGGACAAAATGAGGACTCTTCCGATATTCCTGGTTATAATTTGCATGACATTATTTTAGGAATAAGAAATATCTTTGCTACAGCTGTAAACCATTTCACGCGTACTTGCTCAACCCGATCATTATATCAGAGTGGATTTAAATCAGCTAAGGCGTAAGCCATCTATCTTTCTCGAATCTTATATAAAGTTAGTGAAATAAGTGGTGACTTGAAAATCTAACAAAGGTTGCTCAGAGTAAGTGTGTTTAGACATGGTGTGTATAATTCATTCTTTAAAACATCAAGTGGTACCAATGTTTAAATATGGAATCATGACAGTGGTAAATTTCCATAAAATACATGTTTGGCACGTGAGCTTGTAATGGGAATTGCTAATTTTGACTCCACTACACACGAGCAGAACTTAGCAAAATTAGGCATCATCTCAGTAGTCTGAATAAAATGGTGAATTTGAAAACGTTTGTGACAAAGCATATATGCCTTACGTTGAGTGGCTAACATCCCGATTAACCCTTTCACGATGAGCCGGCGAAAACCGGCTTCTGTATTGGTCTTGGGGAATGTCCATTTGGAGGCCAAGAGACTATTTTTGAAAGTTTCTCACTGGAATGACTGGCTCGATAACCGAGTCAGTCATTCCAGTGGGAAATTAAAAAAAAAGTCTTCTCTTGGCATGCAAATGGGCATTCGATAAGTAAATATTTTAATTTTTTGAACAAATTTCGTCATTAAAGGGTTAAATCATGTGACGTGATGGAAATTTCAAAGTTTCAGAAATAATTAGCGTCTACTTATTCAATTTATGTTTTCAATTCTGCCAATAACAATCAATGTGTTTTCCATGATGGAAATCCATTAGGTATTCCACGAAATATTTACTGGTATAATTCACACATTGGCTATATACCCAACCTACCTGCCATACATGTGGCGGGGTATACTGATACTGTAAGGGCAATGCACCTTGTGCGTTTAAGGAATTTAAATATTGAGAGCTTTACTGGAGGTGGTTTAGAAGTTAAGAATGTTTTGAAAAACATAAATTTCCCACTTGCTCTGAGATTAAGGCTTGCAAGATATGTTTTATGCATATAAATCTGAATGACGGTCCTGTTTGTGGCGAATTTAAATTACCCACTTGCAAATAATTTACGAATATAGACCATAAATGCTATATGTCTATGTTAACACTTGTCCTAATAGTGTATTAGAAGACAGGTTGAAACCTCAAAGAGTCTTGTCCAGAAATAACAGTTTTTTTCGATGGGGAAACGTGTTTTGAATCGGGTGAGCATATCATGAATTTGTTCAGATTGCTTTGCTAACATAACAGACGTTTATTGTTCTAAATGTAATAGTAATTCACGTGGGTTTGTTTTCTCAGGAGAAGTAATTTTCATGTCATGTCTTTTAGAAACGAAAACACGTTATGACAATAACACACCCAAAAAGATGTTTACGTTCATTAAGACCAAGTCTGTTTAGCACATAATGCCACTGCATTTGACGTACACTAATTATGAGATTAATCCCACTTCCATCATTCTAAATGGCCAGAAAATACCATTTCTTGATATTAGTGTCATATTATTTAAAGATAGTCTTAATTTCAGTCCTAGTTGGCTGCAAAGCTTTCCGCAAATGTTCGAGTTACCAAACGTCAAACAATATTTCAAATATTCTTTCAATAATTTGGAAAATTAAAAATTACATTGGTCCTTTTCCAGACAAAAAACTGTAACGTAACATGAATCAAGCGATAAAACGAATTTGAAGAGTAGTATGAGTCATTGAAATAATTTAAATTTTATAAAGAAATGTAACTATAGACCTGTCAGTCTGACAAGCATAATTTGTAAGACAATGCAGACCATAGTCAGGGACAAACTGATGCACCACGTGACTGATAACAACCTACTCTCAGAGTTACAGCATGGACTCCTTAAGTGCAGATCAACCACAACAAACCTGCTGTCTGTGCTCGAGGACTGGACCCTCTCCCTCGATGAGGGCATACCGATAGACGCCATCTACCTTGACTTTGCAAAGGCCTTCGACTCTGTGCCTCACCAGAGACAGTTAAGGAAACTCGAAGGGTACAGGATCACGAACCAAGTTAAGACACGGATCCAGAGCTTCTTCAGTAACAGGCGGCAGCGAGTAATGGAAAATGGGATTCATCCAACTTGGAGCCAGTGCTTAACGGAATCCAGCAGGGTAGTGTCCTTGGTCCGGTGCTGTGTGTGTGTTTTATTAATGACCTGCCAGAGTGTATTGACTGCATGGCCCAAATATTTGCTGACGATACCAAGGTCTATAAACAGATATACTCTCAAAAAAGCCAGAGACGAGCTCCAGTCAGATATCAATAAACTATCAGGATGGTCAGCCACTTGGCTACTGGGCTTTAACGCAACCAAGTGCAAAGGTATACATCTGAGACATAACGACCCCGGATATAGCGACAATATGAGCAACAAAGCTGATAGAACCAAATTGGAAGCAGTCTCATTGGAGAAAGACCTTGGAGTGAATGTCGACGATGAAATAAAGTTCTTCTCACTGAGATGCAAGCGAACAAGGATAACAGAATACATGGATTGATAAGGTGCTCATACGACTACCTAGATGCTGATTCCCTGAGAAGCCTATTCATTGCCCTTATGCGCCCCCATCTAGATTATTCGAATGTAGCATAGCCACCACGCCTGGCCAAGGATGTCAAACTGCTTGAGAGTGTACAGAGGAGGGCATCCAAGTTAATCCCATCACTGTCTCAGCCCCACTATGAAGACCGACTGAGGACACTCAGCCTACCTAGTCTGACATACCCAAGAGCGAGAGGAGACATAATAGACGTATACAAGTATACCCATTGGGTCTGTGTAGTAGGTATGTTAATTCTTGAACTAGGTGCAAACACGATACCACGGGGTCACTCATACAAGCTCAAGAAAATATACTGCAAGACAAACTTACGTCACCACTTCTCCCTAAGGACAGTGGGCAAGTGGAATTCACTATCAGACCACCCCAAATTACTCTGAACAGTTTTAAAGCCAGGCTGGACAAGGAATGGGAACAGTATATGTATGTCACACAATAGGCCCAGGTACCGGACTTGGTCACGAATCATCTGTGAGTGTAAGGCAGGCAGGGTGTGGAACCACACCAGCCAGTGAATGAATCTGTGGAAGTTGTTTAGGGGGTAGGGCCACACCAACATTTGCATAAATGTGTAAAAGTTAGGAAAGGTGTGGAACGACACTAGCCTAACATTGTGTGAGAAATATGCAGGGTGTGGAACCACACTAGCCTAATGTTGAGTAAAAGTTAAGCAGGGTGTGGAACCACACCAGCAAATGAATGGATGTGTAAAAGTTAGGAGGAGTGTGGAACCACACTAGCCTAATGTTGGGTGAGAGATATGCAGGCTGTGTAAAAGCTAGGTGGGGTGTGGAACCACACTAGCCTACAACTGTGTGAAAGTTAAGCAAAGTGTGAAACCACACCAGCAAACGAATGGATGAGTAACAGTTAGGCGGGGTGTGGAACCAGACTAGCCTAATATTGAGTGAAAGATATGCAGGGTGTGGAACCACGCCAGCAATTTGAATGAAAATGTAGAAGTCAGGCATGAAGTGGACACACAATAGCAACACTGAGTGAAAGATGTGAATTAATGTACTAACAATAGGCACATATGTGAATAAGTATCAGGTTTTAAAACAAATGAGAGATAGATAAGTAGGGTGTGGAACCACATCTGTAAATAAAAGAAAACCTGAATTAGTTAAGTGATCAAAGAAATAAGTAGTATAAACTACACACGTTAGGTACATGTATTTAGGTAAAGGACATTGCTCGGAAGTAAAATGAGCTCTTTCCGGAGCACGTATTAGATTGTTGTACAAAGTGTATATAATATAGTAAATAATTGATCTTATTTAAAATTAAACTGTAAATAGCCAGTTCCTATATGCTATATGCACATGAAAGTATCGGTCTAGTGAAGATTTAACTCTTGACGATTACTAGGATCAGCTGACAGGCTTTAGGCCTAATGCGAACAGCCGACTCCGATATCATATCATATCAAATCATATAAATATTGCTCTAGTGAAGTCACAGTCTTGAACACATTACCACGAGATTCCCCTAAATTATGTGCTCTGCCAATGCTCTCTTCATAGCCCAGTGCATGTAATAATGTTTTTCAAAAAATATTTTCTGAATGATTCAAAGCTAGCAGTTATCGGGCCTCTAAACACTATTCTAGCATGGCATGCAAATGGCTTGAGTTTGAAGCTAAAAAGCAATAATAAAGAGCATGCCGATATGGGCGGTAAATGATGTATCTTAGGGAAATATGTTGGTGTTTTCTTTGCTGAGACTTCTACTATTTTTTTAATTCAACGGATATTTTCTAAGTTCTTGTAATAAATGTCTGCCTAGTGTATGCTGTAAATCTATAAACACATTTTAGCCTAATCTTGTTCACGCGAATTTTGCTTAGCAGGCTATAAATTGCGTCTGATTTGGCAGCGTGAATATGATAAACACAATGTGAATGACCCAAGCTTTAGCGATTTCAATGAAAGTGTAAGTTACCCATCCCCTCTTAAACCTCGATTTGCTCTCTCTGGTGCGAGGACTAATGCACCTAAAGTAGTACATGAATGTTGAGAAGGCGAGACAATCGCTTATGTCGACTTATGTTCCTTATATCCTGCAGTTATGAAACATGCACAAAAATCATGACATTTTCATGAAATCATAAATTCAGGTTAACAGTTTTTAAACCTGTTTCTCAGGTATCTGAGTACTTTGGGCTTATAAAGTGTGCTATTCTACCTCCAAGAAACATGTATATCCTCTGTTTCCCTCATAAAGCGCGGGGCAAGTTAATGTCTACATCCTGTCTCACATGTGCTGAAGAGACCCAATTGACAGACTACTCCTATTTTGATGAAAAACGAGCCATAATAGGCACGTGCTATTCTTCTGAAATTAACAAAGCTGGTGAATTAGGATATAAAATATTAACTTTCCCTGTAATTTGGCACTTTCCCGAGCAGACAGAATCATTATTTAAAGGAAACATAGACACATTTTTGAAATTAAAACAAAAGGCTTCAGGCTACCCGGAATCGTTCGTTAGCGATCATGACAAAGCTAATTTTATTAGAAATATTTTGAGCACGAGTCTATCGAACTAGATGAAGAGAAAATATCCCCAGATTACATCATTGTGGGCATTGTCGAAGATCTTTTTGAATAATTTTGAGGGCTTCCTAGTGAAAAGGAATTTGGAAGGGCCGAATATGTTTATAAATATAAGCGGCTTGTTGAACTACTCACCAACAGGACAAAAAGAAATGTTCACCCAGTATTCTGATTTTCGGGAATTCCAGAAACCCTGTCTTAGGACTTCGATCTTAGCAGCTGCCTTTGTCACCACCTCATGCACCTCTTAAAACAGGCGACCAGACGATATACTGTGACATGGATAGTGAGTGTACTTTATTATTATTTCCACGAAAAATTCACCTTTAATTGAAACACTTCCTAACAGGTTATTTTTTTCTCTAGCAAAATCACATTAGTCGTTAAAATCAATAACATATGTATAAAAACTCGCAAACATGGAGAGACACGCACAGAATTGTAAAGATAAAATGTTTAATGGTGAATTACATGAACAAAATATTCAATTTCGACACAGTTCTGCAAGCAGGGAACGAGACTGATTCTGAAAGTTAGCTCTTTACCCTAGCTCCAATGTGCGTACATAGAATCATGCTATTGTTTCAAAAGACTGAGCAAAACGTTGCAGGGTCATGTTGTAGATATGGGATTGTCTTCTGGGGGGTCATGACCCCGGGGACATCTTATATTTGCAGTCTAAAACCCCAGTGAATTACTATATTTGAATACCAGGCGAGCTAAGGAACAGATAACACAATGAGCAGGAAAATAATAGCGCGATCTAGTGTGTGCATCAAGTCGATGCAAAACTGACACGAAAATGTAGCTGAAACAATAAGTGAAATTGGAATAGAATAGACTAAGACTTAGGGCAGTGAGCTGATGGAGTCCGTCGGTGGTTGAAAGATGAAAGTTATTGCTGCAGCGGCGGCATAACCTTTTATAGTATTCAGCAGAAGTTACGACCAATAGTTTTCTAAATATTCAAGCAAGAGTGTCGGTAGGGTGCTACGGACAGAGTGTACGTAGCACAGACTGAATGACTCATAGAATGACGTAGTAACGTGGCGACGACCGACTTACCATAGGACCGTGATAATGTGACCGAGTTTCTATATTTCTATAGAGTCAAGTTTGTGGGTGGTAATTTTGTCGAAACTGAAATCGAAACTGAATCTAAACCGAGCGCAAAAGGGATACTTGTGCCGGATAATGGCTGGCGCCAGGCTGGGGCGCCAGGCAGGAGTCAACCAAGGGGTTAGATATGACAAACGGACGTAGTTAGTTACATGGTGTCCTGTAGGCTAAGAGAAATGGTAACTTGAGTGCCGATAACTCTGGCATTCTACAAGTGGTCGATTGTATAGCATTCTACAAGGGCCGACTGTCGCCTACACAAATCGGAAATTACTATCAAAAAGATATGAGTCAAGAGGCGTGCCGGTCCACCAGCAAGCCTTGGTATGAACAAGCATCCGTCATTCTAGACAGGTCGTCGTCCGGATGAAGAAGCCATCCGGAATTCTAAAATGGGAGAACGAAAACTAAGATAGTATATAAAGGGGACTTTAACTTTAATCGGGATTCCGAGTCCGAACAACAGTGCGTTGAAGTAAACCTAGCCTCGAATCCATATAGTTCTGTGGAACTGATTTTTGTCGAAATTCAAATAAGTTCTTGATGAATGGTTTTAAGTAGCCAAAAACAGTATTCGGAGAAATTGTTTAGCTAGTCGCGAAACGTAACATTATTTAAGTAAAGAACCAGTAATCGTATTTCTGATTAACTACATAGAATACTGAATCAAATAAATAAGTTGTTTTTATAAATTCTGTTGTGACAGTATAAGTCACTTTCACGTAAAAGTACATAGTTAGAATTAGGAGAATAAAGCTATCACCTTGATACTTTACCTCAAGGCACGAGTTCGTGTTTTAAATAGTGTTTACTCTGGCACCTACGGGAAACCACCGTAGCTTACCGTCATCTTTTACCAAGTACAAATATCGTCATAATCATCTTCTGACGAGGCGAGCTGGTAATCACGCTACTTCCTCTTTGGAAAGATCGGTTGTCGCAGCAACCGCAACATCATAGTCTTGCCGGAGATAGTAGCGAAAAACAGAATCGAAAGATATAGAATCCGAAATCTTCAATGTGTTTGAAACGTATTCTGTATAGCCATTATTTAGCTAAACCTTTTGGGCTCTCGGCCCTAATCATGGACTCGCGCAGAGACACACGCGCACACTAGTATGTGATGCCATGTACATGCCTATGTATTACGTTCTTTATTATGCAACACTCATCTTGTTGAATATTTTGAAACTAATTTGACTGGAAGTTGTTGCTGCCTTAGGCAGCAACAACTTCCAGTCAAATTAGTTTCAAAATATTCAACAGCTTACCTGTATGGTTGCTTTTACACAACATTGTCAAACTATAGCTGGCGCCTCTATAACTGAGCGTATATACCGAGGCAAACCATTATCATCATCATCATCATCATAATCATCGTGTTTTCAGGATTTAAGCCTTACGCTTCTTATGCCATGTTGCATAGTATGTTTGTATTTTGCTGGTTCGGTTTCATTGGCAGCGCGATCCGCTCTGGTGCTGATCAAAATCGTACATCAATTAGCCTAAATTTTTATCTAGTCTCTGTTTAAAAACCTCAGTCTTTTGCTTCAACGATATGGGTGGAGAGAGATTTCAGAGATTCACTATTCGTTTGGTCAAAAAGCTTAACTTACTATTAACTTGTATAGGTGACCTCGTGTTACATTTGTGTACGGGTCTTGCAAAATGTCCTCGCTATTAATGTTGTATTTATATTTAATGATGTTGAAGACTTCAATTGTATGTCCCCGCACCGCCTGCAGGACTTTAACGACGTTAGGTTTAGTGATCTTAATCTCATTTCGTAGCTTTGATTCCTTAGTTTTTGGTATAAGCTTTGCGGTCTTACGCTGTACAATTTCCATGGATATGGATTGTATTCTGTATTTGGGAGACCATACAGCATTACAATGTTCCAAGACAGGGCTTACAAGTGATCTATACAGTAAACTGAATGTGGCTGGACGTATAAGTATCATAAAGTAAACTGTTAAAACACACGCGCATGTGTGTGTATGTGCGAGTGTGCACGTGTGTCTCTGCGCGAGTGCGAGCGTGTGTCTCTGCGCGAGTCCATGATTAGGGCCGAGAGCCCAAACGGTTTAGCTATATATATTGGTTATACAGAATACGTTTCAAACACATGACCCTGTAACGTTTTGCTATGTCATTTGAAACAATAGCATGATTCTATGTACGCACATTGGAGTTAGGGATCTGGATTTCATCTTGAAGATTTCTGGATCTTCGGGGTTCTTTTTACTAAGCTGGTGGCCCCGCCTCGTCACCGGTAGCTGGATAGAGTTGCTGCGACAACGGCTATCGGTGGTGGAGAAGGAGAGTGGCAGTCTGGCTCGCCTCATCGAAAAGATGGTAGATGACGATATTTGTTGAAGACAGCTGGGCCTTGTCTGACGTTATGACTTCCAGGTAAGGATTGAAGATTTCCTTCAATTCAAGACTAGATTCCTACTAACAAACTAACTGAACGACTGACTTACATATACGTAAGTTAAATTCAATTTATTGAAACTGAACTTATTAATAATATACAAACTTGGCAAAGAGCAAAATCGCTCACACTCAGACTAGTACAAAACGTGTACGAAACTAACAAGTAGCCTAAACTAAGTCGAAGTCTGACCAGAGCTTCACAAAACTGAACATCAGCGAGATATTCAGTGATTCACGATGGTGAGTTGAATAATTTCTAAGGCTGAAATCTCGCCTTATATACAAATCGATTCTCTGATAATCAAGTTCTATATCTATACTAATATTTAGATCCTTCTCGAATCTGTTTGAATAACTCTTCTAGGTACGTCATAAGCATGCTTTGATTGGACTGAACAATCGGTTCGCCAATCAACCCCAGCTTATCCCTTCCTAGAATCTGTGATCTAATAAATGTTGATCCTTTCAACCAATCAACGATCCCTTCCATCCTTTGCCTGGCACACACACCTATTCTACATTACTCTTTGCTACAGAGTTTGACTGACGCTGGTTGGTTATGACGTCATCCTAACCAATCATACTCTGTCCTATTCTTCCAGGGAGATGGTGCCTCACATAGACAAAGCGGTGGGTACCGGTTCTGATTTGATGTGATATGTCAGCTAACTAGCAACATTATGGAATGTGTTGTTGTTGCATGCCATTGTATGAGTGACATATAGTTGATATAAAAATTTCAATTATGTTATTCATTCCTACAGGACGCTACAATGTCCATGTCCTGTCCCTTGCCTCTTGATGGATAAGCCTCTAGGATGCTAGGGTGAATAGGCACATGAGCTGTATGATCTCATTGCCAGGTGTTATTGTTCCATTCTCATGTGAGAACCTAGATCGTCTACGTCATCAACTAAGTCCGTTTGTCACGTTCAGTTTCACTCATCCCAACACTGATTACTATACATTGATTATTTTCTAAACTATCGCTCCCAACAACTGCTTAATATTATAAAAGTGTGTGCCGACTGAACAGCAACAACTTTCATCCAAACTATTTCCAAATACACATCAACTCAGAACCATAGACTCTTTTCCAATCAATTCACTTATTTCAAATATCATTCTACAACTTTGTCCATCTAGTTTCATCGTGCTATATCTAGCACCCCAGCCATTTATCAGAAATGTAGATGGCCATTTATAAACAATATCACCATCTACTACGAATACATATATCATTAAAATAATATGTCATCTGGACCTTTAGCTCACCTGGTATTTTCAAAACATAATTTCTTTGGGACTTACTCGAAAATGTAAGACGTCCGACGGGGTCATGACTCCCACAAGACAATCCCATATTTACAATCTGTTTGCGTAACCATTCTTTAAGACTTAATCATGCTTCAATAAAAAGACCCCTACTATACCTCAAAAGTACAACCCATGTGCATTATGCTATATTTATGCAATAGCGCAGTTATCTTCCTTGGATTACATTGTAAATACATGTTCGGAGGCATTCTGCTTGCTAATTTTCAAATAATATAATGAAATAAGCGGTATTTATTTATTTATTTAGTAATGACCTAGTCAGTTGTTGAATAATAGAGTCAGTCTTATATAAATTATTAAGAGCTGTTTGAATCTCCAAGATATGTTTGCCCCTTGAGCTATAAAATATTCAAAATAGACAATATTTGTCACAGTGCAATCTTTGACAAATGTGTTAGCGGCATGATCACTCAAGAGTATGCCCTTGAAGAATTTCCTTGACTTGTCTTTGCGTATAATGAACTGTATATCAGGGGTGTAAAGCACTTTTGCTTCTCGTTTTCAAAAATTAATTAATGCGTTCATTGTTTTGTCAATGAAGATAGAATTCAGAAACTCTGATTGGACTACTGCACTAATCGTAGTAGCGCTTTTCCAGTTGAGAATTAAACTGTAATCTCAGTGTCCCTTACTCTATCAGGTAAATACGTCTACCACTCATTAAATCTTGAGTCATTGAGCGAAATCCTTAAGTGATATAGATGGGCCGTGATCATCAAATAAAGCAGCTGTTCCAGAGAAGAGACTGAACTAATCTCACAGATAATCGACCTTTCCAGCTTTTGTTAAGCCCCGCCCACCTTTAGCCACACCTCACTCGTGCTTGGATCCATAGATCCCTAAGCTCCCTGACTATCAATTTTCAGGAAACTATGCAGATAAGCTGTTAAATATTTTGAAAATAATTTGACTGCGTGTTGTTGCTGCCTGATTTCGAATGTCCACTTACTCTAGCCATTTAAAATAACCATGGTTTGAATTTGTTATGGTATCATGTTTACGAGGGACATCCATAGCCAACAGTTTTGCTGAAAGCTGCGAACAAAGAGCATCGCTCCAATAAGAATAGATAATTTCAATGTAAGAATGGAATGGGTACATATTCAATGCATCCGAAATAGGCTTCCAATTACAATAGACATCAACTCATGAAAATAGCGAGTGTAGCCAAAGACGTATTGGTGAAACTTCAGGAGTCTCTAAAAGACCGGTTTCCCCTGCTGTAGTAACTGTGACAACCTTTACTCTAAGGTAAATATAACTCTGTGACAAATCCAAGTCCACTAATGAAAACCCCAATCGGTGCAGAGTCAGAAATCTTTGTTACAGGTTGATAAACCTGTCACCGCCTGCTTTGCATTATAGTGAGGACTAGTTTTACACTGAAAAGGTCAAGCTCAGAGTTTGGGCATTGACAAACGGTATTCACCTTTATGTATACATATCATTTACTGTTCTTCATTTTAGCACGTCTGCCCTTGCCTGCTTGTGGTGAGCGACTGTTGACAGTTACTCCATTACTGGCATTTTTTTTTAGAGTTTCCAGATACTCTTGAGTGAATGGTTAAAATATCTAGAGGTACTAGAGATTCCTGGCTGTGAGTTCTTGCCACAGATTTTTAATTTCCTCCCTCAAATAAATCATTTGCAAATCCGAATTCCACAGACAATGCTTCTTTCTCAAAACTCCTATCAACTTGGCACCTGATTGAACCACATACTAGTTTCGTAAAGTACGTGTATCAGGCTTCTACAGAGCTACCATTTTCTCACTCTTGCCTCACTTCTTTTCTTTAAAAAACCCCAATATATTTTACTGAGGCAGAATCCCTCAGTATGTTCTTTCTTTTAAGTTCTTTAATCCTTGGAGCCAATAAAATAGATCCTAATGAAGACGAGCATAAAGCATACCAATGTGTAATGTTTCCATTATCGGGTGACAAATTTATTATACACGTTATAACAATGATATAAGTTATGCATACTTGAACGATGTAAGTGATTTCTTTAACCTGCACAAGTCCATATTCGTGTGGTGTTCACTGACATAGCTATAAATTCTATGTGTTTGCTCCAACATATTCATCAACCCAGGAGTTGAAATGTGATAGATAAGCCAGCCACCGCTCTCACAAAGTATTTATGTCTACAATTCACACATCTAGTTTTAATAATTCCTCTGATTCTATATAACGTATTTGCATCAATCCCTGCCACTTTCTGTAGCTCTTCTCCATAAAACGTTACAACTACTGGTTGATTATTACAATCTACCAACTTAAATGGGTTTTTCGATGGGGTAGCCACATGTTCCTTCACTCTATAATGGAAAATATCCTTTCATAAAGTGAACTTTTAATTCTCTCATTGTAACTTTATCGCCAATCTTCTGACCAACTCTACATTTGGTGGATTTTTTCGACTTGGAAAAAAATTTGATAAGCTATAAATTCTTTTCCTCGATGAACTTCTATAGGTTTCTACTCTGTAGTTGAATGAATAGAATTGTTAAAAGAATTTACAATGCTAGGGATGATTTCTACATATCTCAAACAATTATGATAACTAATATCCCGCCTGCTGCTGAGACCACTTAAAGACTTGCCTCCTTTATCAGTCTGTATTCTGACGAGACGTCTAGTGGTAGTGTTCAACAATGTTTCAAATGCTTTGCATAGGAATGTCAATACTTTTGAGTGCATAAAGCTTACTCAGAGACAATTAGATAGGACATCTATAATAAAAAGCAGATTTTCACATTGTTATTTTCACCCACTAAAGCAACCTTATTACTAAGATCCATGTGCCATAGTTCATCAACAGCAGTTACTTTGATTCGTTCATGCTTAAACATGAGTCTGCATGGCTTATGTAAAGTATAAGTTCGCTCACCCGAAAGTCAATATTTAACTTTCACCTCGGCTTTGAAAGATTTATACAGCTTTTCAATTCATCCAAAGCTCATGGGATGCTCTAGGTTATAATGGCTCGCATGAGGTTATCCAGCCAATTCCCCCATTATTAGAGCTTTAACCAGCTGGGAGTATTAAATTCGTTACTTGATACAGATTGATGTTTCCATTGTATGGGAGATTTGGATTTGCATCGAAGCCTTACTGATGGAGTCAAGCCAGGGCAGGTCCTTCGTCAGCCTCTTTCTGGATATCTCTCTTTCGCTAATCCCATACATATCATTCTATTGCTGAACATGTCCAATGATTGTCTTGGTATATGTATTGAATTCAGGAACTTAAAAATGTACTTTCTGCTTTTTAGTATTCTTTTAAAACAACTTGTTTCCCACCAAATGGGCCATGACTGAAATTTTTTGAAACTAATAGACGATCAAACACATCCTTAAGAGTATAAAGGTGTTCCAAACTGAGTTGGTCCTGTGACTGTATTTTCAGTGTGCACAAATTGTGGTTCCGAATCCATTTTTTTTGCTTTTACTGTTCAAAAAAACCAAAACAACTTATGAAATGGAAAACACAGAAAGCAAACAGTTATTTATATTCTTTGTTTTCAATAGACAGATGCCTTTAGTAGTAGTAGTAGTAGTAGTAGTAGTAGTAGTAGTAGTAGTAGTAGTAGTAGTAGTAGTAGTAGTAGTAGTAGTAGTAATAATAATAATAATAATAATAATAATAATAATAATAATAATAATAATAATAATAATAATAATAATATTTATTATTATTATTATTATTATTATTATTATTATTATTATTATTATTATTATTCCTAAACAGTACAGAAAAATATATAATTTCTTAGTATTTTATCTAAGGAATAAATTTGTATTTAAGAGTAGAATAGCCTCATGGATCTTGAAATCCCACACTTACACCATTCATTTTTACATCGGTAATAGAGTTCATTAAACTGAAGGACGAGTTCCTGGCTTAAGCAAAAGCTTATTGTACAATCCCACGTGTTCATTGTGTCAAATGTTCATTCATGGTAAACATTAATCTAAAGATCTATAGGTGAGGTATTCATAAAATATCACTAGACAGCTATGTTCATGTTGGCGTCCACGACTATGAATACAACTGTAACAGTCTCCAAAATAAGCATGGTTTGACATTTCATTAAACTGTTGCGCACAAACACTAATACATACCCCTTTTGATCTTTTTTTATTGCACTTTCTAATTAAGGGTTCAGCATCACAAATTTTGCACTTATCTGAAAGGAATTCCACATCAATACCACACAGGGCAGATGGATTATATGTTTTAGCGAATCGGCCTTATATTATTATTCTTCTTCTTCTTCTTCTTCTTCTTCTTCTTCTTCTACTGGCTCGATCGCAATCACTCTATTAAAAAACTCCCATGAGAAAGTGTGTTGTACTAAATCCTTTTCACTTGTGCTACAGCTTTGAAAGAGTAGGATAACTTTATTATCTGTTTCTGCGACTACGAGATAGAGTCCATCACCAAGAAGCAAAGGCTTATGCTCTACCCCTATACATAAAACAGCCACTATTTTAAGCCACTTTGCTTCGTCGAGCAATAGTTTCAGATGAAGGCGATCTCCATTATGCCTTTGTGTGTATACCAACACAATTCTCTGAGGAATTAGATTATTTTAGTAATATTCTTTTCGAGAGTTGCTCAAATTTTGTGTCCAATATATGCTGCATCATTTTCTTAATCCATCTCAGCTAGAATTTTAAAGATATTTTCTTTAAGGATTAACCATTCACTGTCAGAGAAGTAGATAACCAGTATGGTTGCTCTGTCAACGATCTCGTTTGGTAGCTTGAAATATCCATGTAGATCAGCACATGTATATAGCATAGTAATATTGATTTTACAACATGGCTCTATGCAATATTTCATGCTACTATGATCAGATTGTCATGCACCATGGACAATACCTTCAGAGGGGATCATCGCACAAAACATTCTAAAAACTGAGAGGTGAGCCATAGCCCTCGGTTTGCAGGATACCCACCAAGAGTACTGACGTGGTAAATATCTAGAACTTGCTTTCCATAATTGTTTTTTTGCTCGTATACAACGTCCACGTCCTAAATCAACACGTATGGAACAACTAACAAAATATGCAAAATTAATTTTCAGGCAAAATCGTACACATATCATGGCTGTACTTGACTTCTCCATATTTTACATTTTATTAAAGTAGAAAATCACCTATCAGATTGTGCGTCCATCGCTACAGGGTTAATCGATAATTTATGCATATCTATCGCTTATCCAATCCAGAGTACACGTCCATCACCACAGGCATAGTTAATAATTTATGTGCATCTACCTCCACAGAAATAACCGATAATGTAAGTGTGTATATCATTCAGACAAGCAGATTGTGCGTCCAACACTACAGGAGTAATCAAGAATTTACATGTGTCTTTTGTTACAGGGGGTAATAAAAAATCCATGCACGTCTATCACGCAGCCAATCAGATTGCGCATCCATCTCCACAAGGTGTAATAGATAATTTATGTGGCTCTATCGAGGCTATCAATAATTTATGCATGTCTATCGCTCAGCCCATCAAAGTGCGCGTCCATCGCTGTAGGGGTGATAAATATTTTGATTGCCATGTATGGCTATAATTTATGTGTGTCTATCGCTACAGCCCTACTCGCTCAGTCAATAAAATTATGCACCCATCGCTATAGGGTTAAGTGATACTAGGATGTTTTGATTTACAGATGAGTGTGATATAAATAGTATCACTGTAGTCTGCTGCTCATTCTGCCACAGAGCGAACTAGAGTAAACATCTCTGTGTACTGGTGGTGATGGATGTTTTCATTAAACTTATAGCATTATTAGAACTAGTACCAGTAGTAATGGCTCTTACTCCACTGTTTGTAGTAGTACTCTGTAAGTCCAACAAGCCATGTACTTTACGTGTATGTCAAGCGATTTACAGGATTCGGAAGCAGAGGAAGAGTAAAAAATGATAATATGTGTTTTAGATTGTCTTTTATAATATCTTAGAAAGAAATAGTATAAGAGCACAGTTCACATTTTTAAAATCAAAAAAATAAATAATTTGAACTGTCTATCTTATGGCTTCATAATCATAGGGGTGGGTGCGATAGACACGCCTTTTGATTGGCTCTCACAAATCACCATGGTATTGGTGAGAGGGGTCTAGTGGGCATGTTTGTGCAAGAACACCCACCAGAACCCATCCCTTTTTGACACTCCATATATTGTCAATTACACCCCGCCTTCTGAAAATCATATGACATGTGAGAGCCAATCAAGAGGTGTGTCTATCGCTCCAATTACTATAGCTGATGACTGGGTTAATTGTTTTTTTATTAGTTGGATGTGATAGTCATGATGTCTTGCCAGTGACAATGGATGAGTGGATGATTGCGATCTGTCAATCGAGTATCTTGATACTCAATTATGTCACGTGCAGGCTGACATCATAATGATAATTGATAGAAATACTCAGTCAAGAATCTGGAATAGTTCATCAAGTTTACGAATTATATGTCTTTGATGGATTTACTATTTAATAAACATTATGTTGAATAATTTGAAACTAATTTGAAAAAAAAATTTCTGGGCACTGCTGCTGTCATACAGCAAAAGTACCCAGTCAAATTGTTTCAAGGTATTCAATGGAATATTTATTAGCTAAAATTGTATTCATCCATTATTAGATTCGTGATGGAATATAAATATACAATATAATTTAAATTTTAACTTTATTGCAGAAACATTATCGAGGAATATATAGTTCGGGAGATTGCTATAGCTTTTTCAACAATTATATTTCTAAAATTAAGTGTTTGCTAAAAATCTCTAATGCATGATTATTGCCTAAATGAATTCATGTTTTTTCTTGTCATCAACATAGAAATATCACTTAGTGTCGTTTTCCTAGATCTGTTATCTGGTGTGGTTGGAACTCCAGGATTTGACTTGAAGGAAAAGCTGTTAGAAAGCTATGACAAGCACAGCAGACCTGTTAAAAACCAAACAAAGCCTATAATTATCTTTTTGGACATGGCCTTGCAGCAAATCACAGATCTGGTAATATTAATAATAATAATAATAATAATAATAATAATAATAATAATAATAATAATAATAATGATAATAATAATAATAATAATAATAATAATAATAATAATAATAATAATAATAATAATAATAATAATAATAATAATAAATAAATGAATAAATAAATAAATAATAATATAATAAAAAAAAAAATAATAATAATAATAATAATAATAATAATAATAATAATAATAATAATAAATAAATGAATAAATAATAATAATAATAATAATAATAATAATAATAATAATATAAAAAATAAATAAAATAATAATAATTAAAAAATAAAATAAAAATTAATTCCTGAAAAATCGATGAAGATGAATAATAATAATAATAATAATAATAATAATAATAATAATAATATTATTAATAATAATAATAATAATAATAATAATAATAATAATAATAATAATAATAATACACAGAACGTGGAACACAATTGCAAATCCCCATGCTTTCACTGACCACCCAAGGGGTATGGGATAATGTAATGGCATCTTCCACAGTCATATGGGTGTCTCCCAGAGAAAACCTTGACGTTATATCACACCCTAGCCATACACTATCATTGCGGCCGAGCCCAATGCCTATATCACCTCTCATTCAGCAATCATATGGGTAACTCAAACACCAAATTATCTCCATTATCAGTCCATGCACCACCACACAACCCCTGATGTAACCCCGAAGTGGATTTAATGGTGCGGCACACAAGTAAATCTCAGCAGGGTAGTAAATCGATAAGTGGACTCCATTATTCTGTCTATACTTGTCCATGGAATATACGTGTAACGTTTTGGCAATGTTGGATGAGAATTGTATGAGGATTAGTGAAAAAATTACAAAATGACCACAGCGGCAACAACAACAATAACAACAACAAAACAATAACTATAGCAACAGCTAGAACACCAATAGTATCAAATAATGACTCGGGGGAGGGACACTCGGCGGAAATGGACATTAATAAATTGTTTTTATCATGTCTACTTCCTATTAAAATTCTTTTTAAAGATTAACTTATTCGCTTTCAATTGCAATTACTTTAAAACGGATTAAATTCCTATTACACATTTCTTTTACTGACCACAATAAATTTCAATAAAGGTGTTAACAAAATAGTCACCAATCTGCCTATACGAATGTCGAATGAAACGGGCAAAATGTTGATGGAAATGTGGAAATAACTTCTGCAAGGCCTTTGAAGGTTAAATTGTTTAAATATGACCAGCAGTATTCTCTTTTCTAAACAACATTGTAGGCTTGGTAACAAGTGAAAATGCATTTGCATTTACATGAAAAGGCTTGCATTTGCATTTGCGTTTTCAAATGCATTTGATTTTTTCAAAGGCATTATTCTTCTCATTTTGCATTTCTTTCAAGATTGACTAGAACCTGCTGCTACTGCAAATAGTAGCCACAGCACTAAGTCCAATTAATTTCAAAATATGCAACCAAATTATTTGTTAAATCAAAAGTTTGCACTGCTTTTACTAAAAATTAGAGTTTTCTTTCTATCTGATTTATTAACCCATTTCACTCTGATTTTCTTTAAGATTGTAGCTTTCAGCCATCAATACAAATAAATATGCAAAATCAAGTATATTTTGAAATTATTTTCACTTAAGTCAGTTGAGATCAGATCTTATCAAACCAGCAGATTTTACTTAATTTGTTTCTAAAATAATCAACAGTAATGCATCTCTAGTGCAGAATAAATATGTTCATCTTAAAAATAGTAGGGAATGGGTGCCTGCATTCTTTGTCCAATGCGATGGCCCTTTAACCCTTACATACAAGACCACTTGAACGACGGTTTTGTCTGTTTGGGTACAAAAGGGTTAATGAAACAAATTGACTAAACGTTATTGCTGCATTAATCAATATGCTGATTTTCAGGAAAATTAAATAATATTCATACAATCATCTGTCTTAAAGAACCGCAATAGCTTGGGCCCAAAACACCGATGGTCACTCGAGCACATTTGACTGTAAAATCTATAATCTCTTCAACCAGTACTCTCCATATTCTTTGTTAAGAGCCTTTCAACGTAATTAGTGTGAGCTTAGTAATATATCTCTGGCTCCTCAGTCTATGAATAGGCTATTGTGTTGTTAACTCCATTCATTCTGAAATCTCAATCTTTTAGTTGTCAAGATCAGCTTATTGAATGTCCATTTGCAGCGCATGAGAAGGGATTTTCGAAGATTGATGACTGAAATGACTGGCTTGATAATCCAGTCACTTATTCCAGTGACAAATCTTCAAAACCTATCTTCTTGTGCTGCAAATGGAGATATACCAAGATCAATACATAATAGATGCTGATAATTCTGCATGCCATGGGTTAGTTTACTGTTCGCCCATTGTGATTTGAAGCACCCCTCATTCAATCTGACTGTACATGCATACTCAGGTATATATGTCTAAACGCATTTCAGCCATAGGAGTCAACATTTAAACATTTGAATTCTGAAGTGTCAGAATCCTAATTCAGTTATTGCATAAGCTGATGGAAATTTAGAACCAAATTTGACTGGAAACTTTCGCCAACATCTGTCAGTTAAATTACATTAAAAATATTCAACAGGAAGGGAAGACTATTTATGAAATGTTACACTAGGATGACTGGAGTCAGTCATTCCAGTGGTAAAATTTCAAAAGTAGACTTCTTGGTCTGCAAACTGACATTTTTCAAGATCACACAAGTAGCCATTGGTCATTCCTGGGTTAATGATAATAAGGTATTACATTATTCATACTCTATAGTACATGTACTATATACCATGCATTAATAATCTGTAAAACTAAAAGAAATGCATTGTTGTGATTTTAATCATTGATTATGAAAATCCTACAGTCAAATCATTACTCATAAGTTAGAACCCTGAATACAATGCAAAGTTACAAAATGTTTTCCATAAGATACTCACAACGGATGTAGAGATGACAGATACATACTGTGTTCCAGAACTTCAGTGCCCAATGAGTGCCCAGATATTCAAATGTATTTTCACTTGCATTTGAATAAGTTGCAAACATTGTATATATTTTAGTTTACTTTTCTTGATATCAGTAATTGTTTCTTTTTGTGAAAGGAAAATGTATTGGTTTCTTCCCAAATTGCAGGATGAACGAAATCAAATACTCAGGACAAGCGTGTGGATGCGATGGGTAAGATGAATGGTCTCTCTCTCTATCTCTCTCTCTCTCTCTCTCTCTCTCTCTCTCTCTCTCTCTCTCTCTCTCTCTCTCTCTCTCTCTCTCTCTCTCTCTTCTCTATATACATATGCCATAAGGAAAACATTTATTAAGAGATAATCTGCTATACGGGACAACTGTCTTCTGGCCCTAAATTCAGTTGACCTTTCCAGATTATCCATCAATCATATACCATCATAGTCAACTATGTGACATGTTGCCTGACGCCATAATCAATAACCTCATGAATGACGTAGATAAATTCGTCACGAATGCTTAATTGATTCTTGTATGAATTGTATGTTTTTACTATTTAATAAACATTTTGTTGAATATTTTGAAACTAATTTGACTGGGCGCTGTTGCTGCCATAGCAACAGTCCAGTAAAATTAATTAAAAATATTCAACAACTTACCTGTACAGTTTTCTGGAAATTGAGATTCAATGAGTTCATGGATCGAATGATCCTGACACGCTCAAAGCGTAGGTGGAGCTTGGCTAAAGATTGACTGGGCATACCTAAATCTGGATCCCTGCAGTAACAGGAGCACTTGCCTTAAAAGATAGGTATTTGACATCCTCCCTTAGGTGGTTTCTTAATACAGGCCGAAACACACACATGCACACGCACACATGCAAGCGCACGCACATACACGCACACACGAAGGAACGCACGCACGCACGCACGCACGCACACACGCATGCAAGCACGCACACACACGCACGCACACTCATACATACATACATATATACATGACTTGCTACGTCACTTCACATATCTATACATATCTAGATATATAGTTATTTGTGTATACGTCACAGCATTCTAGTACGCTGATTGGCTGGTACATCGGCTGATGGTTGGTTCAGGTAGCCAGTTCTGACGTCCCAGCATGTATAAAAGGGGTGAAATTCGAAGATCAGGAGCATCGCCGGCGTGGAGGTCGAGAGTCACGAGCTGACTGGAGGTGTGGACTAGACAAGTGACCCGGAATACCTGCGGATAAGAAAGATACAGAACATCCCCCACAGTTCCTTGCGGCTTTGAGCTCACCCACACGTAAAAGCAGTTCTCTGCTAACCCGCATATGTTTAATTTTGGATGCTCCCGGACGGCCATCCGGGAGCAATAATAAATTAAAGTTATTGTTCCCATTTCTGAATACCTATAAGCAGGAACTTTCTGCGGGAGGGTCCTTGTGACCCGTTATGTAAATTCTACATAATGTAGAGCAGCGATGTTTCTTGGTGGATGACATGCTGGATCTGCACACCACACTAAAGTGGACTTCAACCACCGCACTGCATGTCACATAACTTTTTGACCGCAGTCAAGTAGACTTTGCCCGTGGCGCCGCAAGAGCTATGTGACGCACCCCACACCGTGTGCCTCTATATGTATATGCATTAATTACATTTTTATAAGTGACCCTCTCTGTTAATGGGTTATGATTAACGTTTATACTTCCGTCGCCGGATGAGAACTTTCTTCACACCATTTAAATCCTGATTTAGTTATAGAGATGATCTAGTAGATATCACCTCATTGCTCTGTTTTACTGTCCTGAGTTTGTACCGTATCATCATGGCGTCAGCATGCAGAGACCCATCTCAATTTCAGTAACATAGTAGCCTGTTCCGTCCAAGTAACTACTAGGTACTTAAGTAACTATACCTATTACATTTTATCATCATAATTCTCGTCCGTATAAGGTACTGATGACTAACAGGTACTGTACCGGTCTCAGAACCACAATTTATGATTTCTGTATTACTGTGTATATTATCCTTGTTTGCTATGGGTGCGGTTAGTTAAAGCATTGACCTATTCTTCACTTACTACCTCATTTAATTATTATGTAAAAACTGTGATATCGTTTCATTGCATTGGTTGGTTATGTACATGGCAGTTGCCATCCAGTTATTATGTTTTGTTTATTTATAAAGACTCTGGACTGCAGGATGCTAGGTAATACTAAACAGAAACAATATACGCATCACTTGTCCCCGCCACCAACAATTTTACACTGAGGTCGCTGACCGTGCTCTAAATATTTGAGCCTGGCATGCTACCGACTAACCTTACTATTCAGCTCGATAGGATAGGTTACTAGTGGTTATGGACACTTTCTTCATTAGGAGACACATAGTGTACGCCTCTTTTCCGGCTGTTGCGGTAATCTAGCCCCGCATACTGGCAAGGTTGTGTAAAATTGGCCAAATACCTATAGGGCCTCTCATTTATCAAGTCATTGTCTCTTTCCACGATGCACCAAGCCGTCAGGCTTTTTAATTGTTTGGATAACGCCACCCGCACGTTGGACTAATCCTACTCTGGGAAATTATCGGAGGTTTTCAAGTGGTGACGGCCAAAGTGTGGGTTCACATACATCTTCCCCGTATCCTAGGATACTTGATAGTTAGATACTTTGCCAAAGATGGAAAGCACTGCGAAAACATATAGTTATTACGGTAGGATGATATTTTATTCCCGGCCCGCAGCGCACATTGGGCATATTGGAAATAAACCTAACGACAGGTCAAAGTTTAGGTCCATAGGACTGGTGATGGACGAGATGCGCATCTTCACCCAACTCATTGTAGTGTCTGGGCAGGATCTCGTCTCTCTGCCCCCACCATAACGACAAGTCAGTCATTAAATTTGCTTGTGTAAAATGTAGCCATCGTCCAGTGATGTTTTATGTGGTTACGGAGCAGGGTATCTGGATTCTCTCCCAGTTCGGATATGTTGCGAAGTAACATGTACGCTTGCTATCCATGGAGGTAGATGCTTTCCATGGCAACCTATGGGAAGCGGGATGTCTGCGCCCGTGAATAGCCATATCTAATGATAGGTAGGATATCTGCCACTTGCGGCCAAAACTAGTTGTTGTCTCTAACACCTAAATGGTAGATTAGGAATAACAGAAGGCCTGCATAAATAAAAGCGGCACCTACCAATACAATATCTTAGAATACCATAAGACAGGAACTTGTGAATCCTCCGGGAGTCGCTGGCCCCGTCTTCACGCAAACCAGTATGCATCACGTTAATTATATTTTCACTAGGAGTGTCTTTTTCCCTGGCATTTTTGTTGAACAAAAGAGTGGCCCTTTTAGCCAGCTCTTTTCCTCTGCTTCAGTGTCGAAGGCATTTTTCTATGACGGAGGCCCGTGCGAGGCACTTGCCTCTCGCATGGGCCAGATATCCTGGATGGAGGGCTGCATGTGGCTACTACCTCTCGCACTATTAGGAAGTCATCTAGGTGATGGAGGCCCGCGTGAGCTGTCAGGCGATCCACATTGTTTGACAAATAGTTACCTCTTTTTCTATATAATCTATTCTCCATAGTCTTAAACTAACATGGAAAGACATACCGGTGACACCAATAGCTGGGGTGATACCATGCAGTTCAATCTCAGTGACAATGGTCGCACGGCCCCACTGGAATGATTGAGTTCCACCGGCCTTAGGAACCAATCTATGTACTTCGCGGAGCAACGTCATGCGGGATCTGGAACCCTGGAACTCGGAGCTAGCTAGCCCCCTCGTTCATCATGCACATGTGGTGTGATGGCCGAGCAATTCGTACTGGAATGACCTGATGGAACAGGTGGCGCTGGGTGTGGGGCTCGAATAACAAGAAACGAATTCATGCCAACAACCTTCAGCGAGCTTAATTCACCATCCACAGACAGTCAGCGATCCCTCGATCTAGATGTAGCTTCGTATGATGGACGTGGTACTTGCACACTCACCGACTATGTGCAAAATTCACCTGATGCGGGACAACCAACACCTCTTTTACAGCAGTTCTCGCCCATAAGTGAGGGGACTTCCGTGATGCCACACAAGTGGGAACTGACTTCTTAACCCTATCAGACATCCGCAATAGGCCAATACCAACAGGGCTAGACCATGGACGATCGCTACAAAGACCCCTACGGGGGTACTACCATCATCCTTTACAATCATATCATTCACAAGCGCCATCAGTAGGTAGCTCATGGCCAGATGATCATGTACCATATCCCTTGTCTGCCTATGTAAATAGACCATCTTATTTTCAGAATGTGGGATGATGAGAAGCGGAGGGTAATTACGACACCGTGCAGGAGAGATCTTACTATAATTAGCTAGTCGCAATCTGGAGACCTGTCAGCCATGCATATCCCAGCATAAACCTCGAGGGCATCACGCATTTACATCCAGACACATTCATCGACGCATTGAGTGATGAGCCTGCACTGAAGTAAAAACTATTCCTCGCAGACCACGGTAGCTTACAACAGCTTACAGCTAATGCGGTATGGATCGAGAACTGTGTAGAGCAGGAGAAGTAGTAGTGTCAGAATTAAAATGATACCACCTCCCTCAACTGGCCGCCGTTCAGCGATCCGTGGCACCCAGCGCTCTCTCAATCCGTGGGGCATAGCTTGGTGAGACATGTGGTTGGTGTATGCCTCTAGATGGATGCCCAGGGTTGTTGAGACATGTGGTTGCTATGCCTCTAGATAGAGGTCCCAGGGATTGAGAGGGTGGTGGGGGACACGGATCGCCAAACGGCGGCGAGTTGAGGGAGGTTGTATCATTTTAATTCCGACACTACTACTAGGCAAATGATACCACCGCCCTCTCAATCACTGGGGCATAGGTTGCGGGGGCCACCACGGATCGCCGAACGGCTGCCATGAAGGTAGTATCACAATACTACTACCAGGGTCTGAATGCCCATTTAGAGACAAGCCTCCACAGTGATATACACCACTGATTGCCATCAACCGCAGGACCAGCCTCTCTCTCTCTATTCTGTGTAGGTTCAGACAAACACATAGTCTCTGCCAGAGTTGCATCGGCATGATGGCACCACCCATAGTGGCTTCCATCTACCTTGACAATGCTCACCTTGGAGGAGGCTAAAGTGATTAGCATGTGAACCCCTGCAGACTCTGGCTTGTTCACATGCTATGCAGAGAATATGGTGCTGAGCAGGGGTCTCCAGCAGACAACCACGGCCTACCCTCTCCACCCCGTAGAAGTGGCAGACAGACTCGATCTCTTCACGTGGGTGAAAGCGGTCGTAAATGTTTCTCGGAAAATGGTCGACCCAAGGATTGTACTGGGCCCACTTGGCATCCAATATCATGGCAGTCTCAGCGCCCTGTGCCACTGCTGTAGACACCAGCACGAGCAGTATGATGAGAATCATGGCTATATATGAAGAGTTAAACTCAACAGAGTGAATCCCTCAAGAAATATCTGTGCCAGATCGAGCCCTGTTCCATCTGGATCAACAGTGATCTTCATCCCCTCAGGGGCAGGGGCTAGCTGCTTCACTCTGCCGCCGGCTAAGAAACGTAGCTCTAGGACTATATGAGTCATTTGTGGGCTAGTGAGTCCGACTCGCTGAAGCAGTTTAACAGCACCCTTGACTTTGGACACATGTGACACACCATCTACCCGTAGGGTGCCCTCCTGGAGGTTAACAGCTTCTTCTGGTCCATTCGACCTGTAACCCCGATCTGGTGACCCACCCGCGTCAGGGAGATACCTTCACCTATGTAGGTGAGGAATGATGATCCACGATTATAGAGCTTTCGAACTGTCCCATCCTTTTTTACAACAGTAGAGAGGGGAGTAACCTCTATGCCATTGACTGTGGGAGGCATATATAGAGGCAACCATGTTTGCCAGTCACCCCAGGTCCAGCGTGGTACCACACTTCATTCTTCTCAAAAATGAACTGCAGGTTTTTTGCCAGGGTCAATAGCAGGCCATCATGGGCCATCGGCGGGGCACCACTCGTATAGGGTTTGACCAGATGAAAGCTGAGGTTGTTATTTAGGGTGTTGAAGTCTGCCACCTCTGTATCTCAGAGATCAATCAATGCTCGAGGATGTACTTCCTCTTCGGGAAATCGTACTGAAACATGATCTTGTGACCATCTATGTTGCGACCCGGGCACTCCTTCGACACATCCTTGAGGTCTGTGAGCAGCTCCACCCCATCACCACCAATGGGTGGAGGGAGAATGCTTTTGACTTTTCTTCGTACTGTAGGGTGAATGACTTGCCATCGCTCTCTTCTACCTTGGCAGCATCAACTGAGTATACATCTGCCAGGTCAGCAAGACCAGTCAAGTGAGCAAATATGGGTTCCATAGCACGTTATAGGAGGGGCTTAAACAAGACATATAACCATGCCGATTGTCCGACTGCTGCTCTCCGGTGGTGAGAACGTAATATCACCCTCTCTAGAGGGGAGACGGGTGGTACAGTACCCATTGGGGCACAAGGTACATACACGTCGATGTGCTACATCAACCTCCGGGCAGTGTACACAGCAGCTCACTGGTAGAAGTCAGCCGGGACATGATAGAGTATCTCCCAGATGCCAACAGCAACCTATGGAAAGCTATCAGTCCTAGCCTGGTCACACCTGTAAATCACCTGTTTGACAGCCCCTCCATTAACATATATGCCAGCATGTATGGGATATCGGATGCCCATTAGAGTTTATACTCTTATTACTCATTGACCTGACATGATATCACACCAGGAATATCTGACCTTTGCTGAGATGATGAAGAGCTAGCTACAGGGTTGCCCATTCATAACCCCTTCACAGTTAAAGGCCTTAAACGAACATATGCTCACACTGCAACAAGAAGGAGAGCGACTATAGCAGGAGAGCTGGTATCAACAGAAACCAAGTATTGCAAGGAGGCGAAGGAACAGTGAAGGTTCCCGGTACTGGCAGGCCCTCCTGGAGATGAGTAAGCATGATGATGAGCCAGATGTAGTGGAGACCGCAGATGATGCAGCGGAGAAAGCGGACGAGGATGTGCCAGAGAGTAAGTGGGACAATGTCTTCACATGCAGCGATGAGCCAGACGTAGCAGAGACCATGGACGATGCAGCAGAGACCGCGGACGAGGATGAGCCAGAGAGTAAGTGGGATGATGTCTTCACATCCGACGATGAGCCAAATGTCTTCACATACGACGATGAGTCAGGTGTCTTCACAGACGAGGATGAGCCAGATGTCATAGAGTGGGAAGAGGAGATGGCGCAGAAGTGTAAGACCAAGAAAGCCATCCAGCGGCAGACCTACTATCTTGGTCCTAAGGTGAAGTTCCAGATGTCACATCTCAGAAAGCTACTGGCACCCGACATAGTGCTGGATGACCTCTGTCTAAGAGACGTATGTCTCGACACCAGCAAGCTGGCATGGTACGCCAGGCTCTCCAAAATGTCTTCTAGGTCTCATGAGCAGATTATGCAGGTGATGCAGGTTTAATCTCCAGGTATACTATGGCAAAATCAGTGTGGCGGAGGCAACCAGAAATATACCCCTCCCTTACGGCTGATGAGGGCAGTACCATCCACGGCTGGTGACTCCAGCAGATAGATACCATCAGACAGAATCTTGGCCATGAGGCAGAAAAGTACAGCAGAATGTGCAGGCGATATAAGATGGCCTACAACATCCTCGCGCATGCAACCACTGCTGTGGGTGTGATTGGAGCCAGTGCTGGGGTGGCAGCTGTGGCCACTCTCGCTAGAGGGGTGGGGGCCATCGTCGCCATCCCGCTGGGTGGCGTGACACTAGCCACCACTGTCTTGGCCACGGGCTTGGGAGTGGGGCAGCGGCAGATGACAAGGAGGCTGGAGAAGCATGCTAAGTACGTGGCCCTGGCACAGGGTATGCTACAGACTATCGACGAGTCTGTCAGCAAAGCTCTCGAGGATGGTCAGGTCACCGATGAAGAGTACCACCAGTTATTGAAGACCCAAGCCATGTACCACACGGAGAAACCTAAAGTGCGACAGCAATACCTCAAAGGCTCCAGCAGGTGGGTTGATGTGGAGGAGTTAAAAAACGAGATGTCATGGCGAGGTCGCCTCACCGGTCTCTGGAGTCGAGATGTCTATAAATAGTGTGCTGCCTGTATGGTAGCTTTAAGAACACCAGTATAGATGGCCTTCCCACTGAACCTCCAGACAGTCATCCGGAGCCAACCGTCCCCCTCCTTGACTGGCCTGAGAGGTCTACTGGATGATATACCAGAGCTAACACAGTGAATGGATGGTCCCGAACCAGCTTCTCCATCAACCCACGACCGCTGACCAACTGCCCCAATCACCATCAAGTATGCGAAGCAAGCGCACACTTGGATGGCTGCTCCAAGCCTCTCATACTGGAATCAGCAGTTGAACTTTGCCATGTGGTGTGCCACGGCAGGATGTGGAGTAAGTTCCACCCTGCTTCACTCTTATTCTGGTCCTCTTGAAGCTGTGCTCATCGCCAGCTGTCTCAGATTCCACGTGTACTTCACGGTGCGATGAATCCTCCATGAGCTGGGTGCAAGCCTCCCTGATACAAACGCCTTTGACCCCCAGCTCAACAGTCATAGCGTCTCAGCGGCCAGCAGACCACAGAGAGAGAGTTCAGCGCTCACCCAGACTATCGGTGGCATGGTGGTGACAACAGCGGTCTAGTGGTTATGTATGGTGACCCGAGACGTGACTACTCAGGATTCCCCTATTGAACCCCCCGATGAGTAGGCCATCGGAAGACAGCGACATTCTCGTTCGATCCAGACTCCGAGCCTGGAGCGCTGGTGCAAAATATGCACATCACTGGCTTGTGGCAGGACTATCCAGATTTGTGGAAGTACTTTGTGCCACACACCACCTCAGGCCTCACACCAGCAGGGATCGTTCGGATCAACCAGTCCCTGGAAGCACGGAGCTACTGCCTCCTTATGACACATACCCAGCTGCGGCATTCCACAGATGGTGTCAGCGGAGCAGAGGTCCAGGCCATGTTCATCAGTCTCGTTGAGACCCCAGTAGTCTTATTGCTAAGTTCCAGCAGGGGTTGCAGACGGCCTGTCGCAAACTTGACTTTGCTATTTCGCCACACCTACGGTTGATTCCGAGCAACATGATCATGAACATCGAGGACCTTCAAATCAGGGGCTATAACAACATGATAGTGGAGGGGAGTTCCCCCGGTGTCCACTTCGGCTTCAACACTGCCATCACCGCACCTACGCATTGTACGAGGCATACAGTCGTGCCGACCCTGACAGGGCAGCTTGTTGACATGGCAGCTCCAGGCGCCCTGACACTGCAGCCAGTCAACATGACACAACTTCCCGTGGTAGCTCTATGTGTGGTGTCAGGCCTAGTTATCGTGGCGCTCGAGATTGGCCTACTCCGCTGCTAGCAAATCAGCTATAAGACCATCCTGACTCTCTACAGTAGCATTGTGGACCGCGGTGAGACACTGAACCAGCTTGACATGCCCTACAGCCCCTATACCCGCTGCCAACATGCACATCCAAGGGCTGGATGGTTCAGCAGCACAACCCCTCTAAATAGTGAGAGATGGATCACGAGACCCCTGCAGAATATGAGGCATGGCGTACTGGAGGGCGGTGTATAGCCCATAGTTGAGCACATGGACTGAGAATCGCCAATGCCCAGGAATGGTGGACTGCCCACAAGGCGTGCCCCTGCAGAGAGGACCAGTACCCTGAGCACTGCTACCTATTCCCTTGGCCGACTGCGTGGTCCTCCTCTGCCCAACTATTTCACTGGGGGTGTGACTAGTAGGTTTAAGCCGTCTGTATATGACTATGACTCTGCCACTCACAGATATAGAAAGCAAAGAGCTAGGCGATCTTGCTCATTTGGGC
Organism: Chaetoderma sp. LZ-2023a; assembly: GCA_034401795.1. NCBI lineage: Eukaryota > Metazoa > Mollusca > Caudofoveata > Chaetodermatida > Chaetodermatidae > Chaetoderma > Chaetoderma sp. LZ-2023a. The sequence continues at coordinate 15,415,929 of CM067368.1, read as the reverse complement.
GAGGCATGCTTCGGTTGAGAGGACACTGTTGCTCCTATCTCCTTCCTAGACTTCGATGAGAAGCGAGACCCACAGGAGATCCGAGGTACCATCCCAGCCCAAGATCTCATCGGGAACACTGATACGGTAGGACAATCGGCCATTAACAAGGCCAAGACTGTATACAAGGGGATGGGCATCAAGGAGAGGGCGACGATGCTCGGTATGCTCAGAGTCAATGAGGCTGGAGCCATCCAGGTTATGGCTGAGTCCTATGCACATGACCTGGTTAAGGATCTACTGAAACCACGGAGCTCATTCCGACAGGATGGAGAGAATCTCAAATGGGCACCCTTGGCCTGAGCCATATCACTGTCGATGGCCAAACGGGTGCTACCGTCAGCCTCCGGCTACCAGAGGTGAAGAAGTCAGGATTCTTTGGTTTGCCGTTTAAGACCACATGATAGTCATGGCTTCCCGTGCATGTATCATACAGATACTGGATGTACTAGACACTGTGGGTGCTGACACAGGCCCTCTACGCTATCTTCTCAGCTGCTGCTTGGATTTCATGCTTGACGCCTCCATCACATCCTTCATATCTGCTGGAGGTGCAGAATTCCCTGCTCTGCAGGCAAAAGAGCTGGTGCAGGAAGTACTGCCGTTTAGTCTCCCAGATATAGACGAGGCTATCGCTGACCAAATGCTAACCATCCTCTGCATGCATGTCTGTACCATTCGACAGTAGGCCGGCCGATGTTGGCCAGGTGGTGCTAATCATTGCCCCATCAGGACATGGGAACAACATCTTGCTGTGGGCTCTCCTGGCCGAACATCTACACTCTCAATAAATCCTTCTGGTGTCTGACTCCACCACTAAGGTGGTTGATGGTAATGATCAATGGTACAATGGCCCAATCACCAAGACGCAGAACCTGCAAGCACTGATGAAGAAGCTGCTGGCAGCCCGCCTGACAGAACCACTTGTTCTAGTTATCGATGACCCTGCAATGGACCAGAAGACAGTCACCTACCTCAGCAACATCACCAGGTGCATCCGGCACACAAAGATAACTGTCTTCATCTTCTTTCAGAAGTACACCCACGAGATCTCACCAGACATCTGCCACAATGCCCGGTTGCTATTCTTCAGCTCCAAGTGTGGACGTTCCTTGTTCGAGACCATATACGACAGCCTAGCCCTCAAGGAGACTTTTTGCAGGTGTAAAGTGGGCAGCTGAGCTGTACCACTTCATATTCAGCAACAGCTGTGTGGTCTCCCCTACTTCGTCCACCATCTCCGCTACTTCGTCCGCAGTCTCCGCTGCTTGAGGACCTTCATCAGTGTCCTCCACTGCTACTTCGGCAGTCTCATCAAGTCTGTACTGTCGGCAAAACTCAACCCACTGGTTCGTGGTTAGGACTCTCTTCTTATGGAACTTCTCACAGAAGATCCACGATGAAAATCTGATTTGCGAGCAGATTTGATGAGGTACTCCTGGTGGTTATCTGGGAATTTCAGAAATGCTGGCAGATATCTGGCCAAGATGTGCTCAACAGCCTCCTTGCAGCCAACAGTAAACCCCTCCTGAGTACCTTCTGCATGACCGGTGTCATGGCTCTCCGCTACAGTGGCACTGACCTCCTCCCTAAAGTAGTTATTTGCTCCAGACTGGAGGCTATCCAGCATATCTCGCTCTTCCTGGCTATGGAGGCTAAATATGGCATCCCACTTCCCGACTGTTAGTGGATCTTTGGGGTCGACCCTCACCCTTTGGAGAGCTAGAATAGCAGGACTCATGGTTTGGGTCACAGGATGTAGGTCGAGTGTCCTGCCCTGGGTGCTGTCAAACTTCCGGTAGAGTATTCGAGTCAGGAGTTCTTTTGTACTACGAGCTGGTGCTCCTTCCTCTATGGTGGCCAGTATCTCCGCATCAGACAGAGGTGTGACCTTGGCTCGCTCATGCATAATGTTGATGTCACGAAGCAGTCCTCGGACCCTGGCACAGTGGGACAGTGCACGCCATGGCTGCCATACTAACTGTCATGCCAACTTGTCCTGCTGCCTATAGACAATCGACTGGAGAACTTGACCAAATATGGCAGCCGTTTAACCCCTCTATATACCCAGACCTTAAACATGCTGTAGTATGTGCAACGTCCAGATGGGGCCATTGAACCTGTGACATCGCATAGCACTGATCCTCGGAAGGACTGCCTAATGGTCATTCGACCCAGTATACACGATGAGAACCTGTTTTTCACTGCTGGGAAGTACATTGACTTTGCAATCTCGGCACAGATCCACGAGCTCAAGAGCATGACACTCGAGTTCAAGCTTCAGAGCACAATAGAACAGACGGTAGGGCTCCCACAGGTTCTGAACAGGTGGGAGATCGTGCAGAGCAACAGCACTGCTGACACCACCTATGTGAATGATGAGTACTGAGTCCTAGGTCCGCTGGCTCGTGGTCCAACCTTCTATGCGAAGGGAAAGTGGTACTACACTGTGGGGTGCAACGAGGGGTTCACGGAATTCGAAGTCTGTGCAGGTGTCAAGAAGCCCGTGGCAGATCCACTCTTAACCCTCCTCGAGAACATACACTTGAATCCAGCTGCCATGCAGGATGTTCCTCCGGCTGTACACTGAGCAGCTCGCAGATGCGACGATGAATGCTCCAAGACTTCATGTGAGAACACCAGCAAGTCCAAGCCACAGCTAACCAACGGGTAGAGCTGACATTGCATCATGGTGCATCGGACTGTGTCGCTGTTGTGGTCCTGGTTCAGAAGGGAGGAGCCATCCGGATAGCAGGTGGATAAGCTAGACGACTTCAAGCTTGTGGTTGCTGGGACCAATGTTCTTGGTGAGGTACGTGAGCTGGCTGATTACCAACTCTACAGAAAACTCATATGCACTTCTGCGCCTAACCAGTGGAAGCGACGACCTCAAGTCGGCACTCGAGGGCTGTCACCACCTCGGGGGCAGGGACATCCCACCTAATCAGGGCAACCGGCTCAGCTTCAACATCGGAAACATCATAGCTGGGACTCGCTCATTAGGTGTGACGGTACTTTACTTTGGCTATGCTAAAGTATGCGTGTCAAACACATCAGGTATCCAGCTTGAGCGTGCATAGAGCACGACTCCTGTCATCACCGCAGCAGCGTCCACCACTACTATAAGCTCTGCTGTCTTCTGACCTGTCGATGCTTCATGGTCGAGCGTTGGCTCAGATAACCTTACAGCCTCGTAGTACTCATTGAGACTCTCATCTGCCTCTTTGAGGCTCTGGCTGGCCTGAGGTCGGAGTTGTCGTCGGCGTGCCTCCCTCTGGCGCATATGCTCGAGTGCTTTGCTGTACTCAAACTTCTCCTTAGACAGCTTCTCCATCGCCTGGTTATGACGCTCACGCTCGATCTCTGCCGCCTTCTTGTCGGCATAGCTGAGTCCACAGTTCGCTAAGGCAAACACGCCTGCATTCAAGATTGAGGAGGCCATGCTATAGACTACAGTTTAAAGCTACTATATAATTGCCCCAGCGACGGATCACCAGAGTTATGAATGAACCAGAGGCTGATCCAGTCGAGGATATAGATGACACGGACTATGAGGAGGACTATGATGAGGAGGATGATTAAGATGCAGACGACTATGATGTAGCAGAGACCGAATCCCGCAAGCTAGTACACAGAGTGAAAGGAATCTATCGCACTTACATAAAGATTCTATTGGTCCGCTGGCAGCAGTTGGGGCTCTGATCACTCTGTTCACAACGAAGGCTGGTGAGATGGTCCGCAAGATCGCCAACAATGCTCTCCATGGGGTGGAAAAGATTCTGAAGCCATACCATCCACCACCTCAGGAGTAGGTACGTTCTTCGGAGTCACATGGCCTTGGCTACCGTACATTGCCATAGCGCTCATGGCCATCTGGGTTTCTGAACATTTAAGCCGTACTATATAAGGATGGCATCTCTGTACGACCTGGTCAAGTCCCTTAACCTCCGAGGGTTGGTTGACAAACTACTGTTCAGTGAGGATCCAGCAGAGATTAGACACCAGTGTACGGAGGTATTTGAGGAGGTTTTCAGTGATGGTCGAATGATTGACGGCCATCTGTTCATCTGTTTAGAGTTCACCCAGCCCGTGCGTGACAGGATGGGAGTGGACGTCAGTGATGAAATCCGGGAGATTATCAACCATCTTTCTTGAGGAACTCTGCTATCAGCCTGGTGAATATTACTGTGAGCCCCCTCAACTACTCGAGGCTGCACATTGAAAGGGTCACAACTTCACATTGGAGACAGTTAGCCAGTGGCTCAGCCACCAGGCGATGTGGCAGATATACAGACCTCGTCCACGGCACATCAGGCATGCCCAGCTGGAGGAAACTGTCCCAAACAGAGTTCACCTGGCAGATGTTCTATTCCCTCCACATGACTCGGTTGGTCGTAAGATCTACAAATATGCCCTCACCATCGTCGATGTCGCCAGCAGGTACAAGGCGGCAGTACCATTCACAGACAAGTCAGCTAGCCAGGTTGCCAAGGCATTCCAGGGTATCTACAAGGCTTCGGAAAAACCCCTCCAGTGGCCGGAATTGTTGCAGGTGGATGAGGGTAAGGAGTTCAGAGGGGAGACTGCAACCCTCATGCAGAAACACGTTGTGGCAGTTAGGCGAGGTGAGGTAGGGCATCATTGGAATTGGACACTGGCAGAGAGACTGTTCCCACACCAATACGCCCAGGAAATGGCTGCGCCGAGTGAATGTTCTAGAGTATGGGTGAGAGGGCTGCCTGCTGTGGTGGAGAGATCCAATGCCGAGATTACTAGGTTAATCGGGAAGAAGCCGGTAGAGGCTATCAAACACTCTGCTGGTTACAGCTATAGAGGGAGAGGAGTGCCTACCACCTGATGCTCTGGTTCGGTACCTGTATGAGCCTGGTGAGCTGGAAGGTGGTCGACAGCGTGATACAGATCCTAACTGGTCGATAGATGTTCACAGGCTTGACAGGTATGTGGAGGCGGAGGGGCGGCCTACACTGTACTACCTGGCACGCCAGCATGGAGTGCCTAGGCGACCATTTGTCATAGAAGGGCTTCAGCTAGTCCCTGAAGACACACAGCTACCACCTAGGTTGCTAACATGATACTCGATGGGCTCGGTATGGACCCAATCTGGCAGCATTTGGCGCTTATCATAGTAAGCGGAGGGTCCGAGTTTTTCCTGCACATACGTCACCATACCCTGGTTTGCGCATGCATAGGCCTCGGGTTTTAGCTCTGTCCACCACGCCATGTAGGGCATTGTAGAACCTCTGCCAAGAGACCTCATTCTGCCGCTTTGATATTCCCTTAGCCGAGCACTTACTTGCAGCTGTGCACTCCACGTAGTAGCATTTGAAGCAGAGAGTGATACAACGAGAGCCTTCGAACTCGAGCTTGAACAGTCCCGGAGTCCACCCAGCCCATTTGTCCCAAGCTAGCCAGTCCCGCTTATGAGCCTGGTACTCTGCTCGCATCTCAGGGCGAATGACGTCGTCGAGGTTGGAGCCTGCTATAGCGATATATGCAGAGTCAGTGTCCATCTGCAGGTACTCAAAGTATTTAAAAACGCCGACCCAGGTATTTACATAGTTACCTATTCATACCTGCCAGTCTGCAAACTTCCGTCAAACCTCCTATGTGTGAGTGAGTGAGTGAGTGAGTGAGTGAGTGAGTGAGTGAGTGAGTGAGTGAGTGAGTGAGTGGGTGGGTGGGTGGGTGGGTGGGTGGGTGGGTGAGTGAGTGAGTGAGTGTGTTATGCTTTTTTGTTTATTCCGAACGGGTGCATCGTTTTGAGTTCTTTGATCCAGTAGTGTTCTCTGTTTAATCTTAGTTTTTTGTTATCTGTAAAAATTCTTTCAATTGGTCTTATCGTGATGTCTTTCATAGAATGTCTTGGATGGTTGAAATGCCATGAGATTCTCGTGTCTGTTTGGTGTCGGATTGCATGGATATGTTGTGTGAGTCGTTTGCTGAGTGTTTGACTTGTTTCTCCTATGTATTGAGAGCTGCATTGTTTGCATTCTATGAGCTAAATAATGTTGGTGGTATTGCAGCTCATTTGTGTATTGATTTTGTAGTCTTTACCAGTGACGAAACTGGTGAATTTGTCAGCAGTGTTCATGTATTGTTTGCATGTGATGCAATTGTTGTTGTTGCATTGTCGGAGTGTCCCTACTATGTCGTGAGTGTCATTTGGTGTCGGTACGATCTTATTGTTAGCATCTGGATTTTTTATTTTAATTAGGCTAGAGTGGACTAGATGGTCCCTAATGCTTTTATTTTTCTTGAATGCTACTACTGGGTAGTTGGGAAAAATTGGTGCTAAGATTGGTGAAGACAAGATGTACTTTTCCCAGTAGGTTCGAATGGATTTGCCTATGTGTTCTAATGATGGGTGGTATTGTAGTATGCAAGCTGGCCTAGGCTGTTTTTGTGTGGGTTGTTTGTAAAGAATGTCTTCTCTCTGTGTGTTCTCGGTTTTTTCTATGATGGCTTTAATTTCTGTCTCTTTGTATCCCCGGTGGATGAATGCATCTGTGAGTTCCTGTGTGCGTTGTTTTAATCTAGTAGGATCTGTGATGATGCGTTTGTATCTTAATGCTTGGCTGTAGATTATGGAATGTTTTGTGTTTTTAGGGTGGCTTGATTGTTTGTGAAGATACTGTTGTTTGTCTGTAGGTTTTCTGTATAGGTCCAATTTAAGTTTGTTATCTTCTTCGTATACCATTGTGTCCAAAAATGGGATTTTTTCCGTTGAATATTCCAAGTCAAATTTTATTGTGGGATGCTCTTTATTCATGTGTGCGTGAAATTCAAGTAGTTCGTTCTCACTGGTGTTCCAAATGAAAAATATGTCATCTATGTATCTAACTAAGTGAGATGGAGTGCTGCCCATCCATGTTGATAACATTCTGCTTACTATGGTGTACACGTAAATGTTAGCATATTTGACAGCAAACTTGGCTCCCATGGCTGTTCCATGTGTTTGTATGTTGTAGTCTTCATTGAATTGGAAGCTGTTTTTTGTAAGAATGTATCTCATTATTTGGGCCAATTCGTCTGGGTAGATGTGTGCAGGTGTGTGGATATTGTTGTTTGTGTTTGTTTTTTCAAGTGTATGTCTGTAATGTTCTGTGACAATCTGTATGCCTTCTTCGTGTGGGATGTTTGTGTATAGTGATCTGACATCCATTGTGCATAGGATTGAGCCATCATCCACTGTAGTGTTTTCTATATGGTGGATGAATGCAGTGGTGTCTCGTAGTAGATTTGGGATATCATTTTCCGTGTCTTTTAGTAGGTGGTCTGTGAATTCATTAATGCGTGACGTGGGGCCATCGCAGTTGGATACAATCGGGCGTCTGGGTGGAGGTATTTTGCCTTTGTGTATCTTAGGGTTAATGTAGATGCGCGGAGTTCTGACTTTGAATTCGGTGAGATATCTGTGTGTCTGTCCTGTGATGGCTCCGGTGATTAGAAGTTCGTTAATGTATGCATCTATGGTGTCTTTATATTCTAAAGTGGGATTTTCACTGAGTTTGGTGTAGTATGCGACATCTGTAAGTTGTCTGTGTACTTCTGCAATGTAGTCTGTTTTGTTGAGAATGACTATTGCGGAGCCTTTGTCTGCTGGTCTGATGACTATGTTTGTGTTATTAGCTAATGTTTTGAGGGCTGTTTTCTCATGGTGTGTGATGTTGGATCGTGGTGACTTGTCGGGTGGTTTGGTGATAAGCTTGGTGAGTGATGACCGGAGTTTGTTGATGGCACTGGGTGTTGTGCTTGGTCTCCATTCTGAGGGTAGTTTGAATTTGGATGGTGCTGTGGGTTTTTCAAGGTTGTTGCTGTAAAAGAAGTATTTGCATTCTAACTTCCTGATGAATTGATCTATGCAATGTATTTGTGTGTCTGGTGATATGTGGTGTGGTGTGGGTACACTCACTTACTCACTCACTCACTCACTCACTCACTCACTCACTCACTCACTCACTCACTCACACATAGGAGGTTTGACGGAAGTTTGCAGACTGGCAGGTATGCATAGGTAACTATGTAAATACCTGGGTCGGCGTTTTTAAATACTTAAGCTACGTAGCGATCGAGGAAGTCGTAGTAGAACTCCAGCATTCACAGTTTCGCGAGCTCATAAACGGCTATCCCCACCTGGAAGGGCCTTCGAATTGTGATTCTCGGCTTGTGACTCTGGAGCTCGTATGACTCACCGATCTCCTCGAGATCTTTGAACCATGCACTACGCAGGGCTTTGTCTACCACGCGTTCATCATTCATGAAGCTGGTGTTGCTATGACGTTCTAGGGCCTCGATGAGCTTCCCGTAGGCACTGTTGCTGAGGAGTTTGAAGAGATCTGCCAAGACCACTTTGGTCTTATCTACATCTCCCGAGCGGCGGGCCTCCATAACATTCTCCACGAACCACTCGAATGGGCTCTTGGCCTCATAGTCTATGGTGTGGTATACAGCAGTGATCTCCAGGCCATGGGTTATATACCACTTGAGGGTCAGAGCGTACAGCAGCCGATTCTTGCCAGGGAGGGCACTGACCAGCTTCTGGGTGGTGGGCCACTTCCTCCCTGTTCACCCTAGATATGCCAGCATCTCAGACGATATTGCCTCTATAGAAGAGAGGAGGCATTTCCTCGAACTTTGCCCACAGAGCCTTGGGGACCTCTATGTCCACCTCAGCAAACTCAAACCAGCTGTCTGCTAGGAGAGCCTCCTTAAAGCTACCTCACTGGCACCGGACCAATGGCGCACTTTCCTCTTACCACATGGCATCTCTTTGGCCATCGTTGATAGGTACAGAGCATTTGCATCATAGCCGAGTAGACGTTGGCAGACACGCTCACTCCGGTGGACTCGAGTCACACCAGCCTTGTGGTATCTGGTGAACACGATGCTAGGACCGCCAACAGCAGCACCCTTCAACATCTCTTAGGCTTCTTTGTCCGGTGAATAGAGGCTAACATCCAGCATGTGCTGAGCGGTTCCATGTAGGAGGTACTGCAGTGACACACCTGGGAGAGACACTGCATCTTTGAGGATGTCTATTTCTCGTTCTGTGTAGAACTCCCGAATCTGCTCTAGCGCTTCGATGAATGGACTGATGTCCAGGTTGTTGTAGCATCGCAGCCAGTCAGCGAATGTCCGCATTCCATGCTTGCTGAATGTCTGGTTACACTGCTTTGACCCATACCTCGTACGAGACTCATGGGCCGAGGTAGTTCAGCACATCAAGAAACCGTAGCTCAGGTGTTATGAGGAACATGACCTGACTAGCCTTCTTGGCGACTTTCACTGTGCCTGTACTGTCGGTCAGCTCATCAACAAAGTACTTCTTGATGAGTTTCAGGTCATACCACCCAGAGTTGAACCCCAGTCCAGGAACTTGGTCACACCACTCGTTGATCAGTCAATGCTGTCGCCTTGTGAGCCTGTCCAGGTCTGTCGGTATGTACTGTACCCTAACCCTTGTCAAGATTAGAGATGCTCGCCATTGGATCCCCAGCATGAAAGCTCTGATAAGTTCTTTGGGGTCAGGATTATAGAGGTGAGTGGGCTCACTCGTGGTGCCCTCTAAGGAGCAGCCAACTGACACAGAGATAGATATGTGAGTACTCTCCATCATGGGAGTCTCCATAGGATGAGTCTTGATGCCATCTAGGAGTGCTTCAAAGTCATAAACTATGAAGTGTGGGTATGGGACAGTTCGAACTCGTTTAGCGATGCTTGGGCAGCATTTTATACAGCCCTCCCACTGTACCACAAGCCTGCATCCAGAGGCTCTCAGCTTCTCCTCTCTCATGACTGTCTTGCAGTATCTTTGTTCAGCATCCTCACCTTGCTGGTGTTGTGGACACCCATGCCAGTGACAGCCATGGAACTGGCAAATGGTGTTCTTTGTCAGATCATAACCATCTACGGGAACACCCTCGATCCAACGCTCGCCACTGTGCCCACACTCTACATGGTGTATGTGTATGCCTCTCTTTCTCAACTCATACTCGATCCAACGAGTTGCCACTGAACTGGATGGTTGGGGCGGATAGAAGGCTTTCTCATATGCAGACTGTGGTGCCTCAACCTTCTCACCAGGACACACGATTTTTGTTTTGTCGCCTGTACAGTGATCAGTGTGGCGTTGAAGATTGCATGCGTGTGTAAACCTCTGCTGACAGTGACTGCAGACTAGTGTATGTGCCAGCTTGGAGATGTTCTTGATGTAGAAGGTGTGGTGGTCCTACACTCCGATGGTCATGGTGTCACGGTAGTGAGCTGCTTGCCCGATCATGTGCAGGTTCCCTTTCGGTTGGTTCATACACACGAATCCCAGTCTTGGCGAAGAACTCTACCTTGTCCAGCTGATCCAGCGAGGTCTTGCGGACATCAGGTACTGTCTTGCCATGGAACTGTGTGGCAAGCTCTCGTGCAGGAGCTGTACTTCTATCAGCTCTCGCTCCTCGGTGGACTGCTAGACATCTCCAGAGACACATGTTGTCCCTGTAGGTGTCGAGGGCAGTCATACTCTTTTTCTGTCATAGCCAGTCTGGGAGGGGGCCTGTCCCAAGCAGAGGTTGGCGGTCGATGACAGCCCTGACATCAATGTTGATTGATCGAACGAAAGCCCACTTTGTGTTGGGTCGATCGATATTGTCTGTGTCGAGGCAGGATTGCTCTCTTGCTGCCACCCAGTCCTGAGCTGCTCCTATCGTGTTAAGCCACGGGATCCCTGGAGCATTCTTGTGGAAGAGCATCACCCTACCATCTTCGATGTGACGGATGCGATAGGTATGGGTGTAGCGGAGGTATAAGGTGCTCTGGACAGTCTGCTGGATCTTTTGCATGATCTGGCATGTGAGGTCTCCTTTTAGACCTCTGAAGAATGTCCAGCATACTGACCGGCGTCCTCTATCCTCTGTCTCCCTTTCGCCGAGACGCTGGTCGAGAATGTGTTCGCCTTCTCGCCTCATTCTCTGGCCCAAGGGTTTTGACCTTGGCCCCCTTATGCTCTGAGCTGGGCTCAGACCTTGGCATTGCTTAATGATCCTGCATTTGAGAGTTATGTACTCCAGTGGATGGGCCTCCATCCGCCTTGCTACAGTCTTGTCTCGCAAGCTAGCAGTCACCTCCTCGTCCAACTGATGATGCTCACGTATCCGCCGCGCTTTCTTGGGGGATTCCAAGGATCTTCTTTGGTAAGCGCTGGAAACCTCCCCATATTCAGTTCTCGGGAGAGTCACTTCTGCCACTCCTCGGCACGGATCTGGTCGATCATCTGGAGCTCTCTGTGGCTCTCTAAAGGGGCGTTCAGACCCTATCATGTGTGGCAATCAGTACCTGTGGGTGGATGCCTATCTGGGCGTTCAGACCCTATTATGGGTGGTGTATATCCCTGTGGATGCATGTCTCTAAATGTGTGTTCAGACCCTATTATGTGTGGCGATCAGTACCGTGGGTGGTGTATAACCCTGTGGATGCTTGTCTGAGTGTTCAGCCCCTATTATGTGTGGCGATCAGTACCTGTAGGTGGTGTATATCCCTGTGGATGCATGTCTCTAAATGGACGTTCAGACCCTATTATGTGTGGTGCTGGCAATCAGTACCTGTGGGGGTGTATATCCCTGTGGGTGCCTGTCTTTAAATGGGTGGTGCACATGCATGCCCCCTGGATAGGATAGCACGTGCACGTGTATAGAGCCCTATGAGAGAGGTATGGCTAAGTCCATAAGAATGCGTAGCATGCATGCGCACATGTCAGATCCACGTGTCGGTATTGTGAGAGAGTGTATGCTTATATTGTACCGAGAAATCACTTCATTCTCGGCGTTCTTGTCACCGATTAGGACCGGAATGAAGCAAGAATTTTAAAACTGTAGAGTGAGAGAGAGAGAGAGAGAGAGAGAGAGAGAGAGAGAGAAAGAGAGAGAGAGAGGCCAGAGAGGACTGGCAATAATAAGCGGGGGTTCTCCCGAAGAGGTGGCGCGGGAGTATTTTTAGTTTTTTTAGTTTTTAATTTTATTTTTTTAGTTTTGTTTCATGACAGTTTACCCGTTACCCGAGAGAATGACATCGCGTCAAGACCTTGTCTCTAAATGAGCGTTCAGACCCTATTATGTGTGGTAGTAGTAGTGTCGGAATTAACATGATACTACCTCCCTCAATGGCAGCCATTCGCTGCTCCCTGGCCCCCCACCGCCCTCTCAATCCCTGGGGCCTCCATCTAGAGGCATACTAACCACCTGTCTCAACAACCCTGGGGGCCTCCATCTAGAGGCATACACCAACCACATGTCTCACCAACCTATGCCCAGGGATTGAAAGGGTGGTGGGGGCCACGGATCGCTGAACGGCGACCAGTTGAGGGAGGTGGTATCATTTTAATTCCGACACTACTACTGGAGAAGAACAATTGCCGCCAGCTCCATCCCATAAATGAAATGAGTGACACTAATTTAACCAACACGACCGACTCTAGTACAACATCAACAACCGCACCGCACGAACAAGCTGCATCACAACCACACCACAACAATCACCAGAATCAGAGGAAGGGGGCGTGACCAACGGGGAGGCCACAATGATGCCCCAGGACGTGGAAACAAGCACAATAACATCAATCGTCCCAACGTTCATGAGAGGATAGGTGAGATCAACAAACAAATCTCTGCACTCACTAAGTTAGTCACCTGACTAAGCAGCACAAGTGACACTTCAAACACCAGGACTGCACCGACTACCAGCACCACGTAACCATCGAACACATGTTTCGGATGTGGCCAGCTGGGCCACCGGAGGGAGCGATGTCCTAGCCGACCTCCATCAACCACCTCCAATTGCTGACTGCCAAACCCTGCAAATGGATAAACCATTAAACCCATAAGGGCACCGACTGAAGAGTCACCTCGGTGCCGTTCTCATGACCCAGCTCAACTGCGGCCTCTGTACAACAATGTTCGATGGCTTACACTAATCATTCATCATCCACAGTCCCACATACATATGCATGCACGGCTTCACATATGTCAGTGCCTACGATGCCTCCTACATCCGCAGCACTGCCACGCCCTTCTAGCGGAAACTGTGACCCCCGCTATTTCTGCATCTATTCGGCCTTCTTTCCTATGTAAAACGGCAGTGGTGGGTTCTAGCACCTCCGCTGAAACAACGTTTTTGCAAGCACCATGACCCACCACCAAGGCACCTAACACCCAGTGTCCCTTGGTTGTTTGCAAATCACAACCCCTTGCCACTACATCACCAACACACACTATCAGCAGTGATTCGGAAGACAGCATTCATCCAACATCATGGAGACGTGCGAGGAAACACCGTACATGAAAATCTAATGGGCTACAATGGCGTTGTTTCTTCTGCGCTTCACCTAAACATCCCATTATGCAATGTAAAAAGTGGCTGACACAGCTAGCCCTTATCAAAGAACAAGAAAATCCTATCCACACTGCTGTAGACAACAACACCGCATATACAGAATCGGCAACATCCCCACCACCATTGCTACCACCAGCTCCGTCGTCACCAAAGTACTCACAGCATCAGCGACGACGGGCTGCCCATTCCCTCACTCAGCCACCAACTGCACTACAGGAAGCTATTCGGTAACAGGCTGACTACATACAGAACGATGCCGCTTCTAGACCCCTTTCACAGATGGCATCATTAGAGACACTTCCACAGGTTCACAGGAAAGTAATTTATAAGTGTTTCCACCAGTGCCACCATTGACACTGCAGCTTCCATCACCGTTTTCAACAAGCGCTTATATGAGAGCATCCCACCTCATAAGAATCCACCCCTTATGTCTACAAACATCTTTTTGCAAACAGCGACGGGATCCGATGTACCCGTGGCTGGTGTAACCTCGTATTACAGATAGAGGAGATGCAATTCATTCAGTGAGTTGTCATCGCCTCTATCCAAAACGATGCCCTGCTTGGCTCTGATTTCCTCAGTGTCAGTGAAGCCATTATACATTACAGGTAACAAGAACATACATGGTCCACAGATACCCTTGGTCCAGAATCATCATTATATGATATGTGCGCAGTAATATTAACCAGTACTGCCACAGTTGAGCTGGGACAAGAACGGATCTTGTGGGCCACTGCACCACAATTAGGAAGTAACACTCACACAGCCGTGCTGGAACCCAACCCTGACTATATGATAGCCTCGCAATGCGCCAGTCCCCGTATGATTGTGGACACCACGAACAAAAAACACATACCTTTTAGAGTGTTCAATGGCACAGCGGACCCAATAACCCTTGAACCATGGGTCCGTTGTGGCCACTTGGTGGATGTGATATCACTGGAGACACACACCCCCACAACAACACCTACAGCAACTACCGATAACCTAGCGGAACATCTCCATGATTTATACTTACGTGCCACAGTAGGTTTGATGCAGTCTCAAAAACGACATGTATGGACACATTACTTCATAAATATCGTGATAGTTTCTCATCAAGAGACATGCACCTCAGAGAAACTCATCTAGTGAGACATTCCATTGATACAGGAAATAAGCACCCAGTGCAACAACCGGTATGACGTCTTCCCATTCACAAGAAAGCAGAAGCTCATCAACAAGTAAGCGACATGTTGCGGACCAGTGTTATTGAACCATCAGCATCCCCATGGGCCAGTCCCATTGTACTAGCAGGCAAGAAGGACGGATCCTTGCGGTTTTGTATAGACTACTGCCAGTCTTCATGATCTTAGCGTCAAAGACACATATCCGTTACTACGAATAGATCAGGCCTTGGATTCCTTGTCGGGAGCCAAGTGGTTTTGTACCCTTGATTTAGCTAGTTTGTACTGGCAAGTAACCAAGGATGAAGCTGACATGGATAAGACCGCATTCGTATGCCAGAATGGTCTTTTCAAATTCGGCAAGATTCCCTACGGCTTGTGCAATGCTCCTGGAACATTTAAACGTCTCATTGAGCAGGCATTAACCACCCTGCAACGTAATCGTCTTTAGTTCTTCATGTTGGGCAAACACTTACGAATTCTGGACACAGTGCTTTCACGTTTCTGCACGGCCAATTTGAAGCTCAAACCAAAGAAATGTCATCTTTTCAGACAGAGCACCAAGTTCCTGGGACACACCATATCCGGTGATGGAGTGGCTACTCAGCCGTTAAAGACAAAGGCAGTAGCAGAGTAGCAGACGCCCTCTTCAGTCACAGAAACACGGAGTTTTCTCGGTTTCTGCAAGTACTATCACTGATACATCCATCATTTCAGTGAGATTGCATCTCCCCGTTATCAGATCACTGAAAAAGATCGACCATTTGAGTGGACAAGTGAGTGTGAAGGTTCATTCAGTGCATTGAAGGAACTCCTGACGACTGCCACAATTATCGCTCATCCTATTCCTAACCTCGATTTCATCTTGGACACTGACACATTGGCCTATGCCATTGACGTGGTTCTATCTCAGGTCACAGAGGATGGAATGGAGCAGGTACTGGGTTATGGTTCGCGGACTATCAATAAGACTGAAAGATGTTATGCGACCATGAACAGAGAACTATTTACGGCGGTACATTTCGTCAAGTATTATAAACACTTTCTGTACTGACGCCCATTTACTCTCTGTACAGACCATGCCTCACTACGCTGGGTCAGAAGCCTTAAAAATCCGGAGGGCCTATAACTTTAATGTTGTTCGGCAAGTTACATGGAAATGCTGATGCCTTTAGCAGAATCTGGCTCGAGGGTGAACACGAGGAGGCCACCATGGTGACACAGTCTACACAGCCATCTCTGGAGTTCCCCGAATTGCGGTGCGCAGGGTGGAACATGGAGAAAGTCACTCATGAACAAGCAACAGATGCGCAAACACAACACATATGGATCCAGGAGGGGGTACAACCCCTGTTATACCAATATCCGCAATGGCCAAATACTGTTACCAGTGGTTTGGAAAATGCCATATGAATAATACCGTTCTCTACATCAATAACCGACTTATAATTCTGGAATGTTATCGAGAAATTATCTTGAAACAGCTCCATGATAACGCCAGACATCTAGCCATTGAAGGAACACTCATGCAGATAAAACAGAGATTCCACTGGATCGGGATTCACGATAGTGTGAAGGCATGGGTTGCCAAATGTATCCCATGCCAACGACGTGCTGTTGACCACCACCATTTAGCACCCCTTAGCAGTTCCTGTACGAAAACAACATTGATATCTGCTGCATCCAAGAGACACACCTCCAAGAAGGAAAACCATTTAAGATCAGAGGTTCCAGATTTTCTGGTGTGATCGAAGAGGAAGAAAGAAAGGCGGGGTGATCACCTTGGTCTGAAACAGCATGCACGCTAGCCAGATCAAACCCTTTATGGAAGAAACAGAATATATCAAGATCAAGGTAACAACCAGCAACTCTGTGATTGACATTGTCAATTATTACTGCCCTAATGACAAGAATCTCTCACTTGACACAATCCAGGTCCCGGACTGCCACTTCCTCATTGTGGGGGACTTTAATAGCCAGTCCCAGAACTGGGGATACAGAACACTTGATGAACGAGAAGACATTGAAGCATGGCAAGATGAAAAGCATCTTTTACTTGTCAACGATCCCACAGATCAGCCTACCTTCTACTCGCGCCGGTGGCACCCGACAGCAATGCCGGACTTGGCATTTTGCACAGAAGACATTCACAGAAACCTCAGTAGAGTGGTCGGATCGCAGTTAGGAGGAATCGACCACCGCCCAGTCCTCCTATCTCTTTCTGGAAGTATTTCGACAAGTTCACCTCAACATCCAAGGTGGAACTACAAAAGGGCAAATTGGAGTCTGTTCGGCATTCGTTCCAATGAGCTTACCCAAAATATAGCAGTAGAAGGGAGAAACATCAACAATGTGGTCAAGGAATTTAATTCAAGTATCCTCAAGGCTGCCAACGAAGCGATTCCTCGAGGGTTCAGGAAAAACTACCGCCCCTACTGGACAACAGAACTGCAAGCAGCACATGATAAACTAGACAAGGCCAGAGAAGATGCAAATGGTAATCCCTGTCATGAAAACCACTTCACGCTACAACAAACTAAAGCCAGGTATCTAAAGACCAAGCTGGAGGTCAAAATAAGAAGCTGAAAGGAAAAGACGGCAGGGTTTAATTTAGAGAGACACCACACAGCTATGGAGACTAACTAAAGCACTGAATGATGAGGGTGTTGGGGGAGAGAAGATTATTCTTGAAGAAGATGGACAAACACTGGCAGGAAAGATGGCTGCAGATGCCTTTGCGAAGGCATATGCAAAAGAAAGCAACATTTCTATACCACGAATGCATCAAAAAGAGGTTAGAAAAGAGCAAAAGAAAAGAACAGACACAGACACTCACGATGCAATGAAAGTTGACATTAGTTTAGCAGAACTGAAGAAGGCTATCCGCCAATTGAAGAAGAAGAAATCTCTCTGGCCAGATGGCATTACGAATGAAATGATCCAACACCTTGGTAATGCATCTCTCCGCAAGTTGCTAGACATCTTTAATCTCAGTTGGGCCAATGGAGAGGTTCCTCAGTGCTGGAAGGAAGCCAGAATGACTCCTATTCTGAAAAAAGGGAAGAACAAGACGAAAGGGCTGAACCGTCCTATCAGTCTTACAAGCTGCATATGCAAGACCATGGAGTGCATCACCAACCAGCAGTTGCAGTGGTACCTGGAGTCGGAGAACATTATAGTTTCAGAGCAGGCTGGCTTCAGAAGATACAGGGGCACAGAAGATCAAACAACACATCTTGCACAGGTCATAGAGGACACTTTTCAAGCCAAGAAGGTGATGCTAGCTGCCTTTATCGATCTGCGAAGGCATTTGGCAAGGTGTGGAAGGATGGCCTCCTCGTGAAGCTCCGGCACACAGGCATCGGTGGCAACATGTTCCGATCGACCAAGTCATACCTACACAATCGCAGAGCTGGTGGATGGACAATCTGGACACAATGTATTGCTGAGACAAGGGGTGCCACAAGGCGGAGTATTATCACCAACTCTGTTCATACTCTTCATTAATGACATTGTAGCAGAGCTGCCCAATGGGATCCAAGCAGCCCTCTATGCAGATGACCTTGTACTCTGGTGCACCGAGGAGTACACAACGACTGTCACGTACAGAATGCAGCTCGCCTTGAACAGAATTACAACTTGGCCCAATCGCTGGTGTATTACCATCCACAAAGAAAAATCATCAGCCATCCTATTCTCACTGTCCACCAAAATCAAGGTTGGCAATCTGACACTGGGCGGTATTCCACTCGAGTACGAGGACCAGTATACATACCTGGGAGTCACCTACGACAGAAGATTAACATGGAAGGAACATATACAGAATGCAAAGGCAAAGGCCAGACGAAAACTAAACATCATGAGGAAGCTGGCAGGAACAAAGTGGGGTGCCAATGAAAGGATCCTCAAGACCATCTACCTAGGCGCCGTATGACCACACCTTGAGCATGGATTCAGCTCATGGATGACAGCAGCTAAATCTCATCAACAGAACCTCGACAGAGTACAAAACCAGGCACTGCGCATCATCACTGGTGGAATGAGATCAACACCAATAGAAAAAATGGAGCAGACAGCAGGCATCCCCCCACTTAGCTAAGGAAGGGAATGTAAAACACTGATCCAAGCTGCAAAGTTCAAATCGTTCAACAACCACCCGATGAAGATCAGGCAAGCACAGCTGTCATCAGGAAGACTTAAAAGATCAAGTTTTGTGAAAGAGACAAAAGAACTTCAAAGGAAACACCAAGAAATGTTGCCAGCACAAGTAGAAGACCCAAACCACACCCTTGATCCTCCACCCTGGGAAAACAAACCAGAGAGTATAGCTATTCGCACCACAGTACCTCATCTCACAACCAAAGTTGAACATAGTGATTTGAGCAAGAAGGCCCTGACCCTAGCTATGCTGGAAGAAATGTACCCTCAGGAGACATGGATAAGGATCTACACAGATGGATCAGCCAAAGATGCAATTAGGAGCGGGGGTGCTGGACTGCACATACAGTATCCAAACAAACAACATGAGTCAGCTGCAATACCGACAGGCAAACACTGCACAAACTACAGAGCTGAAGTCGAAGCACTGGTTCATGCAGCTAATACCATCAGCAGAACCGCAGACCCTATTGCACAGATTGTCTTTTTATCTGATGCCCGCTCAGTCCTTGAGGCTATCACCAAAGGTAAGCTGCCACAACTTGAAGAAGCACTACAAACCATCAAATGCTTTTGGATAGCACTGCAGTGGATCCCCTCACACTGTGGAGTCCAAGGAAATGAGGAAGCAGACAAGATGGCAAGGGTGGGTGCAGAAGAGAATCAGACAGAAAACATGGTTACCCATACAGTGATAAAGACTATCATTAAGTCAATCTATAGAACACCTCAATCAGAAGATGCCTACCATCATCTCTCGAGGCCAGAGAAAGTGACAATTTTTCGTCTCAGAACTGGACACAACAGACTAAACCAACACATGCACAGGCGGTTCCACCTTACGACATCGCCCGCTTGTCCTTGTGGAGAAGCAGAACAAACCACAGAGCACATACTTCAATGTTGCAGTAAGTATCAGCTGCTGAGAGAAGAGATCTGGCCTTTGTCAACCTCTTTTCTTGAAAAGCTGTATAGCCCTGCGGAAGAACTGCAGAAAACCACAGATTTCATCTTGAGAACGGCTCTCAAAGTGTGGTACCAGCGATCGAAAAGAAGAAGAGAAGTACCCTTTCAAATTAAGATTGTTGGTGCACCGTGGGAGCGAGTGATTATTGACGTACTCGGACCTTTGAATATGATGGTTGACGGAAATAAGTATGGAGCGAGTGGCTATTGACGTAATCGGACCCTTGAATACAATGGATGATGGAAATAAGTACATCCTCATATTACAAGATTACTTTGCGAAGTCGGTGGAAGCATTTGCTTTACCGGACCAAGAGGAATCTAGCATAGTGGAGGTCCTGGTAAGCAATGTATTCTGCCGTTTCAGTGTGCCCTATCAAGGAAGTAATTCTGAACGCCGGTTGATCTCCTAGCTCTGCAAATTGTTCCATATCATCAAAACAAGGATGACACCTTATCATCCGCGCAGCGACGGTATGGTCCAACAATTCAACCATAAGCTGGTGGAAATGTTGACGAAGGAAACACACCTTGATTGTAGAGATTGGTATCTATGAATCCCATATGAGCTCATGGCTTACCGCACTTCAGTACATTCCAGCATGGTTTATACACCGGCTCGGTTACTGTTAGGCCATGAATTAGCCTTGCCCCTGGACATGGCCATGCCCCGGATTCCAGGGGAGAAAAATTCACTTTCTCTCTATGTACAGCTCATGGGGCAGCGGGTATAACAGACCCATGAGTTAGTGAGAGCAACAGTATCCACTACACACCGGTGGCAAAAGACGTGGCACGACCGGAGAGTGCATGGAGATCCATATTAAGCAGGAAGGATGGTATGGGTTCACGATTCCAGACGATCTACCAACGTGCCAGACATCCACTTCGATCAGCTAAAACCCTGTGTCGGCGACGACCCTGCACCAGAGCTCGGGCTGGGAATTCCCCATGACACGGTACCCAGACAGAGGTTTCTATGGAAACTAGTATTCCCAATATTAGCGCAGAGCACTGCGGTGCCAGTTCGACCCTTCTTCTACCAAGTCAGAAGTCCGGTGAACAAGCGGCTGATGCTAGAGACGATGACGAGATACGTACTCACTCTCTCCCTCCTCAGCACAGGTCTACTCGATCTGGTAAGTCGTATCTGAAAACCTTCTCGTTGGTTTTGTCCAAGGGGACGGATGGAAAAGTTGTTCCACCGACCTATCCCCATTCACACCCACTCCATGCTATAGCCCCATTTTATAGAGTTACCACAAGTGGAGGCTGAGGCAGACCCAAGCCATGCTTCCTGTGGGGTGGAGCATGTAATGAATAGCACGGAAGTGACGGGGCCGGATGGGGCCTTGGCATGTCTATAACAGCAGAACTGCACAACTCAGTATACCCGAGCACTCCATGAAATCGCGAGACAACTCTCCAACCAAGAGACACCCATATCCATAGTCACACCACCGCCCCAGATCCAACTCGCATAACTCATCTATACACCAAGTTTGGACATCACCAGCCCAGTCCACTTCACACTCCACTCATCATCTGTTGACGATCAATCTTCAGATATGAGAGCGACTGCTGTTACAAAGGAGGTGGCATCCCGCACCACATCGACCTATCAAACCGCCCGCTTTGGGCAGGGAAGCAGCCTGTTCAGCAGAATCTCGGCTCGAATTTTCACGGTACCTAAAAACTATGACAAGGTACCAACCGTCGTGTAATGGGAGATGACCACCCACCCATTTCCAAGGACCACCCTATCCCTACGGTCCACCCATTCCCCCGTGAGCAGTCAGAACATCACACCACAGACGGAACGCCAATCACATACAAAGCATACTGGCCATCAGGACTGGATACGTCAACTCATCATTGCACACACATCACATACATGCTCTGTTGTGCAAAGAGAAACAGAGATCTTCATCATCAGCAACAACATCATTTGCCCGCACCTAGCCTTTTTAATTAGAAAAAGTTTGACACATAAATTTCTGCACCATTCCCATCCACACAGATGCGGATGGTTTTTCACCTCCCGCAAACCTGATCTCCCGCAACAACAACAACAACAGACTCTGCATTCACCAGCATGGAAACCTGGAGTACGCCCACCTCACACTACATCAGCATCATACAGCAGCCCGGATCTCCCGACAACAAGACACGATCGTCATCAACACCAGATAAGTTTCTCACGCAAACACATTTTGTCCAGTTGCGGAGAAACTGATCATACGGATAGAAGGAATACACTGCAGCCATCTACAGTACGCACTACGGGGGGGGGGGGGGGGGGGCGGGGGGGGGGGGGGGGGGGGGAGGAGAACCTCTCCACGCCCCCCCCCACCCCCGGAAACGTCGTACAGAAACAGCTAAAGATAGTATACATCATTCACACGTAATAACAGTCAATATTATTAAGAGAGCAAGATACCCGCATTCTGTCGCCAGTCACGAGTAGGATTTTATTACCGAAAGGTTGAATTCGATGATGGATTGAACAAAGTTATGACAGCACCCTTCATCGTCATCCGCGCTCTAAAAGTAACTCTGTCCCACCCACGGGCTCGGTCATTACAGAGCGAAATACAATCAGGTCCGATAAAGTTGGCACAGTACCGCAGCGACAGTCGACCCCCCCCCCCCCCCGCCATATTGCTGCAATACAAAACATCGCATTTTCACCGCAGAGCAAGACTCATCCACAGATAACCAGCCATGCGTATCAATCAAATTCACCATCACAACAGAAACACAGACACTCAAGTTGACTGTATTCACAATCTCCATACGGCGGTATTGTAAATTTTAAACTGTGCCACACATTATTTCCGAGCTGTGTTGTAATTATAAATCTGTCTGGTCAGGGTAGGGGATGAGGCTAGTCATACCCATAGAGGAGGATGCTTGGCAGCCCACCCACTCGGAAAACCTGGCCCAGCTTGGCGGAGTCAGTAACTTGATTTTTCCGCAAGACATGGGACCGTTTAAACCATACACTAGATTACATACAGTTTTATTGTCATTGTTTTAATTAAGAGCACCATCGTTCTAACATGTATACAAATCATTAGGGCATGGGGGCGATAAAGCGGCATCAAAACCTTGA
Source organism: Chaetoderma sp. LZ-2023a (assembly GCA_034401795.1). Classification (NCBI taxonomy): domain Eukaryota; kingdom Metazoa; phylum Mollusca; class Caudofoveata; order Chaetodermatida; family Chaetodermatidae; genus Chaetoderma; species Chaetoderma sp. LZ-2023a. The sequence goes on along the minus strand of CM067368.1, from coordinate 15,393,087 downwards.
CAGTATAATATCAGGGAGAATTTCAAAAATTACCTGCATTCCAGCCGCAAATCAACACAGGCTGAGAATTACCTATCTACAGACAAAAAAAACGCATGTATAAAAACTCGCGCAATATAGGGACGCTGTTTTAAGGAACAAAGAATAAAACATATATTTCCATCTGTCGCACCAACAACGAATATTACCAGCATCAAGGCCCCCCCCCCACCCCCGCCATTAACATAAACAATCTCAAAGTTTCTGATCAAGCACGTGTTTTTCACGAAACACGTACGTGACTCTTACTTCTATTTCCAGTAAATTGGATCTAAGGCTTTAAACAAAAGAGCTGCCCAAATAACGCGACTACCACAGTGTCATGGAGGAGGTGAGAGGGGTGAGTCGGACCAAGTGCCGCTGACGTCACCACGCTCTCCCCACCCCATCGAGCACTCCAACCTAAAATTCAGAGGCGAGTTTTTAAGCATCCAATATGTAAAAACGAATCACCCTAATTGAAAGGCGATCTTCCATAGGAATAAGTAGTTCCAAGTTTTTACGTTGATCAGAGAATCGTTTTCCCGCAGAATAAAGACGAAGTTAATATACAAATCTTCCTATATTTAAAAGTACTCCCTTTACATGGGAGGAATAATTCATCCGACTCCAGGAATACATAGGTTAACACTTTTCTATATAGGGCATGACCGAATCACCCTCAGACTTTCGGGTGTAGTCATCCGCCCAAATCATATAAAAAGGAGAATCACGCACTGCAACTTCGTCTTCCCATCAAAACTCGACACCAGGGAAGAACACCAAGCACTAGGATTTTTTCGTGTCGAAAACTAAATTCTGCTGTTTAACTATTCTTCTTATTATTTCATTACGATATTACTAGTTTTTATGAAGAGATAGGGAGTTAGAAATAGCTTAGGCTACCTGCACCGCAATCATCATGCGGAAATAAGATACCTCTCCACGAGGACTTGTCCAATACATCGTAAGAATCGGTGCCAGCTTCATCCACAAAGAAATATCCATGTGTAGCGGGTGATCCAAATGGACGGCAGTGTACCCGCACCGTCACACGTAATTCCGATTTGACATTATACATAAACCGGGATCATCTTTTCCAGCATGCTTTTTGTGTGGACTGTCGGTATCTTTACACCGCAATCCGCTATGGGGTAACTCACACGCTACGATATAAGCACCATGTTCTGGTAGTGACGATAATACCGGGAGAAGAAAGTGAGAACGTTGAAGTGCTGGCCACTAAGTTCGAGACCAGGCTTCCGCTTGTAGTACTTCCCAGCTCAAAGATGCCCAGAACCAAGCATACAACATGGTGACAGTCAGAAAGCAGGCGCCTGCGTTCAGTAACTCCCGCCACCGTAGCAGCCACACGTCATGCATTCAGTCATTATGTCACAACTGCCACACCACACACATCCACGCCATCCACTCCGGTAACCTGTGCAGGAAGGAGTCATACCTCACCTGCAGTTCCCAGTCCGGCAGCACCCGCCATCACCACGCCATCCGCCACCAGCAAGTCACCAGCATCAGCCACCGCATCCACACCTGCAGCAACATCAACACCCGTGATCAGCCGGCCAATAGCAGTGGTAATCACGTCTCCACCAGCCGTTGGTATACAGAACATTTCGCGATCACCATTTCCTAGTGGTCTCGTAATTGACGAGGAGATCTGCCACACAGGGCAGTTAGTCCCCACCGCCGCAACACCCAGCATCTTCACACCACACTCAGAGGAGATCCTACCCGTGCCCAGAACCACCACTAGTCGGCTATTGAAATCCACCAAAATCTAGAAGCTCTCCTCACAAGCAGTAGTCGCAGCAGCATCACTCCCGAGGTCAATCATACGTCTCACCACGCTCGACACAACCACCATCCCAACAACGCCGACCACCTTAACAACAACAGTCATGACAGCATTCGCCCCGCCAGTACCACTTCACATGACACCAGTAGCCACCACGGACATCTGTAACACTTCTACAGACACTCCCGCACCACAGACTTCTACAAAAATCCCGGATAGGGCCCTCTATAGTGGTGAAATATCAGCTAGTGAAATACATCCACCACAACCCTCCACTGCAAGCCGTGGTACCCAGACTCACTGGGGGAACTTCACAGCAGATATTTGTGGGTATTTCTGCCACGGATGCAGCAGAATTAATCAGTAGTTGTGCGACTTATGGAAACTACATTATTATTATTTTTATTTTTGAAATACTTTTCTCATTTATTATATATAATTTAACAATTGACACCCGGTCTCTAGGATTACCACGGTCATCCTACACAGCTGCGCAATATTCTTGAACATCTGTGTATCACACAAAATGATCGCTGCGGATGCCCGCGTTGTAAATACGTCGTGTGCCGCGTAAGTACACGATGCACCGCAGCGAAACAATGTCATAATCCCGTCACGCAGTCTCAGCTACGCTGATGCTCCCTGATAAACTAAGCCTTTTTATACTTTATTATTTTGCTATTTTTCTTTTTTTTTAAACCCAGCGTCAGTACGACGGGATAAATTTGGTGCAGCGAGAGCTGCTTGTATGGACCCGCGATAAAAGTCCGCACTCTGTGCATCCCAGCATATATTAGCGGATGCATGATTATATTTAATTAGTAATTCCAGGTCAAAAATCAAAAACTAATGGTATGCCCCCCCCCCCACCCCAACGACCTCTGAGGCACCTCTATGTGCTCTTTCTCCGAAAACACGTAATTACGTGCATCCCTTAGTTTACCTGGGATGTACTAACAATTAAAAACTAATCTCTGATGCCCTCTATGGATATTTATTGTGATTAATATATCTATATTTTTATTTACTATAATTGTTGTATACGTTGGAGCTTGGGTGTTTCCTGCGGAGAAATGATTATCCGCATCCAAGGAACACCCATGCGAGCTATTGTTTAGCCAATCATTCTACTAACTAAAAGTTAGCACGCACCAAAATATTAAAAACAAACCAAGAAAAAAGGGAAGGAAAAATAATTCCAGGTCAAAAATAAAAAACTAAAGGTATGCCCCCCCAACCCCAAACGACCTCTGCGGCACCTCTATGTGCTCTTTCTCTGAAAACACGTGTCTCACGTGTCACTACTTCTCTCAGGCCACGCGCCAACCCGGGAAATCTATAATTCCCACCTAGTGTGCGTCTGTGCGTTCGATCCGCGAGGCATGATCGCTTGTTACGGGTGTCAAACTGGGAGGTCTGGTGTAGTGCGGTTCGACCAGGCAGATACTGGCCGTCCTAGCCAAGCTGGGTACGGGCCACCCGTCCTGGATTCGTTCCCAAAAGCGCACCCCCATGGGTAGAGCTGTAAGCGTGTATAAGCCTATGCGAGAGGCATTTTAAGTTCGTTAGAACGCACTCAGACGCTTCTTCGACGACACATGTGTCGAGATCGGGAGCGAGTGTGTACCTGTAGTGTACCGAGATGGTACTCGTAAATATTTATAATTCGGTTATTCTCGTCGTTCTAGGTATCAGTCAACACCAGAATTTGACGAGCTTTTCAAAATTAAAAACCATTTTTTAAATCGGTTAAGAAATGGCCGAGTTATCATCGAAGCTCCCAGTTAAAATATACTTTTAAATATTGCTATAACGTCGTAATATATAGCTGGATACACAGTGATCTGTGTACACGTGACTTGCTACGTCACTTAACATATCTATACATATCTAGATATATAGTTCTTTGTGTATACGTCACATTATTCTAATACGCTGATTGGCTGGTACATCGGCTGATGGTTGGTTCAGGCAGCCAGTTCTGACGTCCCAGCAATGATAAAAGGGGGTGAAATTCGAAGATCAGGAGAATCGTCGGCGTGGAGGCCGAGAGTCACGAGCTGACTGGAGGTGTGGACTAGACGAGTGACCCGGAATACCTGCGGATAAGAAAGATACAGAACATCCCCCACAGTTCCTTGCAGCTTTGAGCTCACCCACACGTAAAAGCAGTTCTTGGCTAACCCGCATATGTTTAATTTTGGATGCTCCCGGACGGCCATCCGGGAGCAATAATAACCTAAAGTTATGGTTCCCATTTCCGAATACCTTTAAGCAGAACTTTCTGCGGGAGGGTCCTTGTGACGCGTTATGTAAATTCTACATAATGTAGCGCAGCGATGTTTCTTGGTGGGTGACTCGCCGGATCTGCCCACCATGCGAAAGTGGACTTCAACCACTGCACTGCATGTCGTGTGGCCACCTTTATAACATTTTGACCTCAGTCGAGTAGACTTTGCCCAGTGCGCCGAAAGAGCTATGTGACGCACCCCACACCGTGTGCCTCTTTATGTACGTGCATTAATTATATTTTTATAACAATCCTCTCTGTTAATAGGTTATGATTAACGTTTATACTTCCGTCACTGGACGGAGAACTTTCTTCACACCGTTTAAATCCTGATTTAGTTATAGAGATGATCTAGCAGACATTACCTCATTGCTCTGCTTTACTGTCCTGAGTTTGTACCGTATCATCGTGGAGTCAGCATGTGGAGACCCATCTATGGAAACCAGCTGCGGAGATCTGCATGTGGGAAACCTTTCATCCTCAGGGAATGTGTTGACTCGTGCTACGAGTATATAGCGCCTCAATTTCAGTAACATAGTGGCCTGTTCCATCCAAGTAACTACTAGGTACTCAAGTAACTATACCTATTACATTTTATCGTCATAATTTTCGTCCATATATGGTACTGATGACTAACACTAGGATGGTCTTTTTCCCTAGCATTTTTGTTGAACAAAAGAGTGGCCCTTTTTGCCAGCTCTTTTCCTCCGCTTCGGCGTCGAAGGCATTTTTCTGTGACGGAGGCCCATGCGAGGCACTTTCCTCTCGCATGGGTGAGATATCCTGGATGGAGGCCCACGAGAGACTACTACCTCTCACACCATTAGTCATCTGGGTGATGGAGGCCCACGCGAGGCACTTCCCCCTCGCAACATTAGGAATCTCTTTAATTGCATAATGAAGGTATAATAGCTTATGTTAAGTTAAACAGTGACCTCGTTGTGCGGATGCTTCCCTTGCAGGGATACCTCTGCGGATTTACGAATCTGTGTGGTACCGCCGACGACTCCATGTGCAAAGTACACCAGCAAGCTCTACTTTATGTTTTATTATTATTATATGCTCATATACTGTCAGACGATCCATCTTGTTTGACAAATAGTTACCTCTTTTTCTATATAATCTATTCTCCATAGTCTTAGATTAACATGGAAAGACATACAGATGACACCAATAGCTGCGATGATACCGTGCAGTTCAATCTCAGCAGCAATGGTCGCATGGGCCACCAAAATGATTGAGTTGCACCGGCCTTAGGAGCCAGTCTATGTACTTCACGGAGCAACATCATGCGGGATCCGGAACCCCACGACTCGGAGCTAGCCAGCCCCCTCGTTCATCATGCACGTATGGTGCGACGGCTGAGCAATTCATGCCGGAACAACCCGACGGAACCCCGCGAGCCACAATATTGATCAATGGTAGACTTCTTTAAATTTATCAAAGCCATACAATTCATATACAGTTGTGACGGAATTTTCAATTGTCATGACTTGGTTATAAGCCACTATGATTGGAATGTCAGCTAACTAGCGATGTATTTAATTATTATGTCAGATACCTGAGTGACAGATCTGATCCACCAATTAGTTCCCTTTCTGTCGAGTTCCTGTTATCCGGATGATCGCTATCTTTTTGTGCAGTTGTTGGCAAAATAGTAGGAAATAATCAATGGAGTTGTGGTTGGCAACCGATGGCCATATTATCAGATTTGCTCTGTAGAATGCCTCCACCCTTTCATGTAGCATAAAATGGCGACACATATTGGCACATTCCTAGTGACATGGTGTGCACAATAGTTTAGAGTGTGAAGCGGGTTTACTGATGAGTGTTGAGTAACTATTTTCATATAAAACTTTTGATATATCATTGTATCACCTACTTTTTCACAATTGACACTTTTAGTTAATGGTGAACTTATTCGTCACCACAATGCACATACAATTTATGAGACACGGGCCTATCCTTTGACAAATAGTATTAATGATCTAATCCTGTTATGTAGCTGTATTCACATATACGTCAAAGTGGTCACTAGTATGTTGTAATTTCGCATAGTGTCATGTATCTATTTTTGAGAGCTTGCTTGTATAAAAAAATAATTAATGTCCAATGATAGGGACTGATGATCGCCACATTGTAGTCACATACAATGTGACTACATTGATTGTGAACGACTAGATTGTGAACGACTGAGGAATAACATCGGCATCAGCGGTACAGCCTTAGCCTGGTTAAAATCATATCTTACGGACAGACATCAATCAGTGTGCATTGACAAATCATTAAGTTCCAGCATTCGGCTAAAGTATGGTGTCCCTCAAGGATCGGTCCTCGGTCCCAGATTCTTTACTGTTTACTCTGCTCCTATAGCAGATATAGTGCGGCGACATAACCTTCAGGTGCATATGTACGCAGATGACACGCAGCTTTATCTAACATTTAAGCCTAACATACCTTGTCAGGAAACATCAGCTCTACAACAGGTCCGAACATGCGTCGCCGATATTAGCCAGTGGATGACCAAGAACAAGCTAAAACTCAATCCAGACAAGACTGAGTTCCTTATCATAGCGACAAATCAACAACGCAGCAAAATCGGCACTACGGAAGTTCAGTTAGTTGACAGCGTGATCCCGGCAACTACATCCGCTAGGAACTTGGGCGTGTATCTAGACCAGGCTATGAATATGGATGCACATGTAAGCTCTGTGTGCAAATCTGCGACTTACCATTTGCGTAACATTAATTCCATCAGAAATGTGCTGACATATCAGACCACAGAGACACTTGTTCACGCGTTTATCACATCACGATTGGACAATGGAAACAGTCTCTTATATGGCATCACCGAAAAATCCCTTGATAAACTGCAATATGTGCAAAATGCTGCGGCTCGTCTGGTAGTCAAGGTCGAAAAGCGTCATCACATAACACCAATTTTGAAAGATCTTCATTGGCTTCCCATCCGGAAACGGATTGAGTTCAAGATTCTGCTCTTGACTTGGAAATGTCTAAACAACAACGCTCCCGACTATTTGCAGGAACTTCTCTTGACATATGATCCATGTCGCAGACTTCGTTCTGTGGATAAGCTATTGCTCCAAATTCCGCGATCGAATTTACGCTCCTGTGGGGACAGAGCCTTCAGTGTTGTGGCTCCGAGACTATGGAACCAGCTACCTGTCCACATCAAATCCATCCAATCAATTAATGATTTCAAACAAAAATTAAAAACACATCTCTTCACAAGCGCCTTTGAAAATTGACATTGACACATGGCGCTTTACAAATGCTGTATTATTATTATTATTATTATACAAAGTTGCTTTGCCAAATAGCATGGTGACAATCTTCTTTGTGAATCTTCTCATTGTTCAAAGTAAAATTCCACAGAACCTAAGTGTGTGCATTTGTTGATCATTTTAGTCATTTTGCCTGCCTTTGATCTCACTTTTATATTACTATGACCGTGATCATTTGCAACAACCTACGGATTTGTGTTCATTCCTGCTCAATCCTAAACATTTTATGGTGTTTTGGGCCATTTTTGACAGATTTCGCGAATGCCTTCCATGTGTCGTATGGCGTATTGAAACATACTTGGATGTAATTCGCAAGATGTGATAATTTTATATTGGTTGCTTTTCTGAACAAAATTTGTTTGTTTATTAACGATTTCATTTATATATCTTTTAGGTTTTCTTAACATTTTTGCTTAACTCTTGCCATTCAATTAACCTATTGGTGTGGCCATACTGGCTACTAGATAAATGTGGCCATACTGGCTACTAGATAAGTGTGGCCATACTGGCTACTAGATAAATGTGGCCATACTGGCTACTAGATAAGTGTGGCCATACTGGCTACTAGATAAATGTGGCCATACTGGCTACTAGATAAATGTGGCCATACTGGCTACTAGATAAATGTGCTGCCTGCCATCGAAAACACCCGATGGCCAGACAGCATAATATCCAAAGACATGTTATGCAAGATGTGCAATATATCGCCGCTGTCAGTAAAAATCTCCCAGCAAAAATGTTCCAAGTTTAGCCATGTGCTACGGATGCCAGAAGACACACCAGCACAGAGAGCTTTGGAATTTGCCCTATAGGGAGCCAGCAAATACAAAGCCAGGAGAGGATGTCATTGCATACATATGTTAAGCGCATTGAGAGATTACCGCAACAAAGCAGGACACGGTCCACGTAGATCAAGAATGGACCTGAGGACGCTAAGGATTTTGGCTAAAGACAAGACACTGTAGTCAAACGCGAAGGACTGATTGCAGCTGCAGATGTTTCTACAACTACAGCCGCAGAATACAGTAGTCATACATATGGCCATACATTTCTTTTAAGCATCCACCATCCTTGACCATGGTACATACATTTCTTTTAAGCATCCATCATCCTTGACCATGGTACATACATTTCTTTTAAGCATCCATCATCCTTGACCATGGTACATACAATTCTTTTTCAATATGCTTTGTCCCATTGCATTTTCCATACCATCATCTTATGATATGGTCTCAAAACATTTTTTTTCTGTTCTTGACAAGTTTTGTTCATTTTACCATTCCCACCCATGTCAGTTGCTTTGATGTATTTGGATGTTGTGAGAACTGTTTTAATAAAATTTTTGTTTTATTTTTTACACTTGCTGGCTATGAACAATTATTATTAGTATTACTTATTATTATTATTATTATTTTTATTATTATTATTATTATTATTATTATTATTATTACTTATTATTATTATTATTATTATTATTATTATTATTATTATTATTATTATTATTATTATTATTATTTAGGCTTGGCAGGATGAATACCTTGTCTGGGATCCATCAAATCACAGCAGTTTAACTTCATTGCGCATGCCTCCAACTGAAATCTGGACACCAGACATTTCCATTTACAATAAGTACGTTTCTTATTATGATTTTACACTTATTTACCACCAGTTAGATAGTAAGTAAGCACAGTATGCATCAAATCTCAAGTACACTGCATATATTTGCATTAGCACACACGAGATACAGTATTATTATCATCTAACCATTGTGCAGAACGTATGACCATATATATATATATATATATATATATATATATATATATATATATATATATATATATATATATATATATATATATATATATATATATATATATATATATATATATATATATATATATATATATATATATATATATATATATATATATATATATATATATATATATATATATATATATATATATTTATATATATATATATATATATATATATATATATATATATATATATATATATATATATATATATATATATATATATATATATATATGCGTGCGTGTGTGCGTGCGTGTGGGGTGCGTGCGTTCGTGTGTGCATTACTCATTTAACAGGAGAGTTGGATGTGTCATTATTGTGTTTATCTTATTCTGCATTGCAGCGTTAAGGCTGAGGAAGCTGATTGGCCAGAGACATATGACATATCTGTGAAAAGTAATGGTTTCGCTAGTTGGCTCTTCCCTTTCATTGCAGAGACATCGTGTAGAATTGACATCAGTGAATTCCCATATGACACACAATTATGCTACTTCAAACTCGGCTCCTGGGGATACAATGGTTACGAAATAGATGTGCAGACCAAGGCCATAGCTGGTGATGCAACTGCCTATATGGATAATGGCATATGGGTACTGAAGAACTTGACTGCAGCACGCAACATTAGATACTACAGTTGTTGTAGTGAACCTTATCCTGACATAACATTTACTGCTACACTAAAGCGCAGGTCCCTGTTCTACAGCATCAACCTCATCTTACCGTGTATTATATTTACTTTTATTAACTTGTTCACATTCTTGCTTCCAGTGGAAAGTGGAGACAAGATCTCCCTTAATGTTACCATATTACTTGCTCTTGATGTGTTCCTGCTCCTGGTCGCAGAAAGCATGCCACCACAATCTGAAGTTGTTCCTGATATAGGTATGTCAAGTGACAGATTTTTCAATGCATACACATCGGCAACACCAACAATTATTCACACCACAATGGATTAATCCAAATTATCGATCATCACATTACATCATAATCAACACGGTCACATGTTGACTGACGTCATAATCAATAACATCATGAATGCGGTAATTAAGTCCGTCATAAACGCTTAATGGTCCATCAAGTTGTACGAATTGTGTCTTTACTATTTAATAAACATGTTGTTGTATATTTTGAAACTAATTTGACAGGGCGCTAAGTACTCATTCAAATTCGTTTCAAAATATTTAACAGCATACTTGTATAATTTTCTGGAAATCGAGATTCAGAGCGTGCAGGGATTGATCGATTCCAACTTGGCAAAGCGAGGGTGGAGCTTCGCTAGAGAAGGAATCAATGGTAACTATGCACAGATCCAAGTCGAGCTGTTTCACATCGTGAGTATACAGTGTTCACAATATCACCCCACCCCTTCCCCAACCCACTGATGTCATCGTCAATGAAGCGCGGTCGGATATACGGGTGCACTGAAAAGATATTTTGTCAATCGCGCCTTTATCAACCCGCGATCGTGGACTGGAATGGTTTCAACTAAAATTTGATAGGGGGCAGAATTGAATGGATTAATCAAGTTTGAGCTATTCCCGCCAATCTTTAGCTAAGCTCCACCCATGCTTTGTCCGTGTTGAGATCATTTGATCCCTGCACTCTCTGAACCTGAATTCTAAAAAACTTGTACAGGTAAGCTGTTGGGTATTTTGAAACTAATTTGACTGGCTAATTAAGACGTCATATCATTGAGCGAGAAACTATATTAATCAATTATAAAAAGCAAGATGCTCTGTCAACTTTCCTTCTTCCCTGCTTTCTTCCATTCTCTGACTCATTGTACAACCAATGCTCTCAGACCGATCTCATGGTGACTTCGTGTAGTATCTTTGTTGTAAAGATTACCTATTTTGTTAGGCAAGATAATTATGACAACGAACTGGTCCATGGAAAAATAATTACTGATCAACATGTCTGCCCAATGATCTTGTCAGGGTCTAGCATAAAGGTCCATCATGATTATGTCTCATGGAATGGCATGGCAGATGTCATGTCATACCAGATATATTTCCAACAAGTATGTCTCAGCAATGGGTACCCGTTTCCATTACTTGCTATGGGATGGGGTGGATGGGTTTAGATACAGCGTAGGTTCATACTAACTGGCTACAGTACATACATGCAATATGTATTAATATTAGAACTTTAGCTAGTTACGGGGCAATGGATTCTTGGTTTAGGCGAGATCTCATGTATGTCTTAAGAGAAATTTAAGTACTGCACATAGAACCATTACAGTGGAAAGTATATTTGGCCACCACAAGCTCCAATGACAACATTCTCATTCAATAATCACCCTATATCAAATGGGAAATGAATTTTTACTGTTTTTCTAGTAAATGTCTAAATTTATATCAGAGTTTGTTTGATTTAATCCATCCTTTGTTTATTTGTCTAACAGATACCACAAGTTCTTTCCTTTTACTTGCACACAATCATGTTCATGACGATGCCATATATTAAATTGTTATGGATTCTATGCAATCTATTGGTATGTTCCACTAGCAGTAGGCAGGTTAGAACATAGATGCTTCCCGAACGTTTTGGTTGCATCTGTATGTCTCGCATATTCATAAGATTGTGATTGGATGAGTCTATTAAACCGTTAGCACGCATATGAGATAAAATGGCTTATGGAGTGGTCATGGGAAATGTTCATCTGCATACGAAGAGAAGCCGATTTTCGAAAGGTTACTACTGGAATGACTGGCTCTATAACTGAACTAGTCACTCGAGTGGTAAATTTTATAACATAGTCTTCACTTGTTCGACAAATGGACATTTTCTATGGAGGAAATTTAAAGTTTCTTGAACAAATTCAATGGCTAAAGAGTTAATAAATCTGAATTGTGATGCTGGTGATCACAAAAAATACATAAGCACCTCTGTTTTTCAGGTATATATTTCATAGCATGTAATGGCATCATTGGCTTGTCAATCATCTGCAGCGTATTCATCATCCATCTGTATTATAAAGGGTCGCATTGCCAAAACGTCCCTGAATGGGTTCGCCTCGTTGTCATATTTAGAATTGGGCATTTGCTGGGATATAGAAAGAGACTCCGTGCCTGGCACGGCTACAATTCTCAATCTCAGTCTCCAAAGGTAAGGTGAAGACGGGGATTGAGGTAGGACAATCGTACCATGTATTCATATCTTTTTATGTGCACATCTTAACGAGCAGCGCGATGTTTGGATAATAAGTATACTATCTCTAAAACGTTTACAAATGATTCATAGAGGATCTCAGATTAGTTCCCATTTCATATCGCACGAGTATAGTATTAATGATAAAACGGTCCAAAAGGTGATACGTTTTAAGAGTAACGTTGTGATTTTTCAACAAGCTTTCGAGTTTAGCAAGACCACCTATGGAGCAAGCTCCATCGAGTTCTAACTGGAATCGTATGGGTAATTTTGATATAAATTGTTAATCAGGTTGAGATAGTGGTTATCACATAAAATACGATTTCGAATTGTCATGTCGATTCTTGTCAGATATTATTTTTGTCTATCTCTGAACAGCCTCACTATACTGAGAGCGCTTACCAATACGTAACACTTTCACTTAATCAATTGAGTTTTCTGATTACTTCAGTAAAATTTATCAACGTAGTTCATGACCACTATATTTCAAAGGATTTCGTCAATAGCACGTAAATAACAGACGTCCTTGCAGGTAGGTAAAGTGGTCGTTACACACGTCATTCCAACAACAATGTGTACATTGTATATCAGTGTTTCACCGTATATTGCTCACGCATTACTGTATTACACTAATGGGATATGACTTAATAGGTAATGATTTAAATAATGTTATATATTGGTTCTAGAGCGTGCTTGGGTGATAGAAATAGATATTCATTTCCAATAATAAAAGAATAACATCATACCAAGTTTTGAGACTGTATTGTCTGAAACCGATTCAAAGATTTATAAGATTATAACCATCATTCACAAATATATTAATAACAGTGGCATTGTATGGTGTAGCACGGATCGACCGGTTGGGTACTGGCCGTACCAGCTAAGCTGGGTATGGGCCACCCGTCCTGGATTCGTTCCTATAAGCGCACCCCCCAGGGTAGAGCAATAAGCGTGTGTGAGCCTATACGAGAGGAATTTCGTCGTGAAAACGACTTAGTTCGTTAGAACGAGTGGTGCGCATGCACACACATGTTGCTGTTTCGATGACACATGTGAGTTACGCCCAAGAGCGAGTATGTACTTTTAGTGTAGCGAGTTGGTACTATTTAATTCTTAAAAATTACTTGTTCTCGTCACTTCTGGTATGAATCAAGACCAGAATGTGACGAGCTATCCAAAACTGTAAACCATTTCAAAATCGCTGAGTTATCCGATTTCCCCCTTCAAATTATGCTCAAAATATAGATATAATCGGTGATGTGTGTACACGTGACTTACTACGTCATCTACACATCTATATCTATTGTAATATTTAGATAATTATGTACACGTCACAAGATTCTAGCGCGCTGATTGGCTGGTTCAGCAAATTCGGATTGGTTGAGGCTGCCAGTTCTGACGTTCCAATGAGTATACAAAGTGATGATTTCAGTAGATCAGGGGGCCGAACAGTCGAGAGCTGTCTACAGTGTGGGGATCTTGACGAACCACCCTGAACACCAGAGACTGATACCTACATATTCTCGGTTCCTGCACGTTTCCAGCTCAGAGCTCACACCGGAGCAGTTCTCGGCGCACCGCAGCTTAAATTTTGTACGCTCTCCGACGGCCGTCTGGGGACAAAATAAGAACTAAAATTTATGTTCCTCTTTATATAACAACTATATAGCAACCATTATGCGGTGAACCCTTTACGGGCCCAAACTGTAATTCTACTTGATGTAGAGCAGCGATGTTCCTTGGTGGATGACTCACCGGATCTGCCAACCACGCCGAAAAGTGGACTTCAACCACTGCACTGCACGTCGTGTGTGTTCTTTTTAACGTTTTGACCTCAGCCAAGTAAACTTTGCCCGGTGTGCCACAAGAGCTATTTGACGCACCCAGCACTGTTAAGCTTTAATATGTACATGCATTAATTACAATTATATAAGTAACCTTCTTTGTGAATGGGTTATGATTAACTTTCTTAAAACTACCGTCGTCGAACTGGAACTTTTCGTCGATACAGCATTTATTATGTATGACTTACAAACTATTTGGTAGACATTACTTACTATTGTGTTTCACTGTCCTTGGCACGTTTGCAGATCGTCGTACCTTTTACAACTTGGAGCCAGCATGCGGGAACCCTGTTTGCGGAGATCTACATGCGGAGATGTATCCAGCTTTAGAGACCGTGTCGACTCACGTCACAAGTATAGTGACGTCTCGATTTCAGTAACATAGTATCCCGATGTGTAAGATTGGCTACTGAACAGCCAAGTAACTATACATGGTATCTTTAATTATACAACATTATTTCTGTAAAAGGTACTGATGACAAACAGGCACCGTACCGGTCCTCGGACCGCATCTTATAATTTCTTTATTATTACTGTTTATAATTATCCTTGTTTACTGTAAGGTGTTAAGACTAACCGTATTAGGTCCATCAACCTGTATTACCACTGTTCTGATCAATCCATATACCGTCATTGTTCTGTACTTGGTTAGTTAGGTATATGGCCAGCGGCCATCTTGTTGATATGTTTTGCTTATTTATAGAAAACGTAGGACTGCAGTGCATTAGGAACTACTATACAACAACATTTATATATGCATCACTCTCCCCCGCCACCAACAATTTTTCACTGAGGGCGCTGTCCGTGCTATAACTCTGTTTAGCCTGGCATGCTACCGACAAAACCTGACTATTCAGCTCGATAGGATAGGTTTGATGTGATTAAAGACAATTTCTTCGTTAGGAGACATATAGTGTTCGCCTCATTTCCGGTCGTTGCGGTAATCTAGGCCTGCACTCCGGCAAGGTTGTGTAAAATTGGCCAACTTACCTACAGGGCCTCATATTCATAAGGTCATTGTCTCTTTTCATGTTCCACTAAGCCTTATGGCTTCTTAATTGTTTGGATGTCCTTATCAGCACCGTGGACTGATCCGACTCTGGGAAACCATCAGAGGTTTCCGAGCGGTGATGGCCAAGGTACGATGTCACATACATCTCCCTTGTATCTTCGGATACTTAGTAGTTAGTTATCCTTGCCAATGAAGGAAGCACTGCGAACACATTATTATTTGATAGATTGTTAAAAGTATACTTCTCCCACACCGCAGTGCATATTGAAATTTAAATATAAACCTAATGGCGGGTCAATACTTAGCTTCATAAGACTTGGCGACGGACGCGATGCGCGTCTCCACCAACCTCATTCAAATGTCTGGGCAAGATGTTGGAATCTGCCATGCCGTCATGGGAAGCACATTTGCGGTGGATATTCGTCTCTCTATCCTCACCATAACGATAGGTCAGTTATAAAAAATCTGCTTGTGTTAAGGGTAGCCATTGTCCTGTGATGTTTTATGTGGTTATGGATCATGGCATCCGGATTCTCAGCAAGCTCGGATGTCTGGCAAAGTAACATGTACGCACGCTGGCCTTAGAGGTAGCTGCTTTAGGACGTCTGCGCCCATTGGACAGCCGTATCTAAAGATAGGTAGGATCCCCGCCATTTGTGGGCTGAACTAGTTTTTGTTTCTAACACCTAACTGGTAGGTCAGTCATAGCAGAAGGCCCGCACAAATAAAAGCGGCACCAACTAATACAGTATCTTGGAACTACATACGACTTGGGAATCCCTTGGTTTAAACGTGATTTATTTGTTCAGATGGGAGCACGATAAGACTTAGAGTCTTATGCCCGTGTCTCCCATACACATACAGATTATTCAAAACTTTTTTACAACAAAATGGCGGCAAATCATAATAGTTTAATTAATTGTAGTCTATTGGTGTGCATAAGTATGTGAATGTTGAGTGTGAGGTGGGGGAGAGTAGGAAGAAAGACCGAGATAGAAAGGGAGATGGGGAAAGGGGGGGGGGGGGGTGAGAGATAGAGAGAGCGAGGAATAAGATCAAATGGAAGAATAGCAGAGGTGAGCTCTAGGTGCTGCCTTCGCCCCGACCTGTACGTGTTGGGCTGCTGTCCATTTACCCCGTAAACTATAAGTTCACAAACAGGAAGCTACTGAAAGCGGTTGGTGTTAATTATGTATTGACATACCGTATTACAGATCAGTTTGTTCATTTCCAAGTTGGTAGTGTAAGTCCCGTATAGAAGCTGGTTGACCGTAAGATTAGCAAGAGAAATATCGTTCAAGGCAAGCTGATTTTGGAAAACGACTCTTTGCTCGTTAAAAAGGGCACAATGTAAGAGGTAGTGGTGTGTAGATTCATCATTGTGCCCACAAGAACAACTGGCAGATTCCGACAGAAAGTTGTCAAATAGATGTCGGTTTAAAGAACTACAACCATTTCGGAGCCTGCATAGCATTATGTTGGCAAACCTCGGGCCTACGTAATACCACTCAGGGGGTTGTCGTATGGATGACATAGCCTTGAGTTTGCTTTTAAATTCTAGAAGAGTGACAGAATCTCTCACCGGCACAGGAAGCATATTCCAGGCGCGGATCGTTGCTGGGAAAAAGGATCCAGAGAATAGCTCAGTACGGCAGCGGAATGGAGTGAAGAAATTTGGATGACGGATATTGTAAGGATTTCGTACTTGGGATAGTGTGGGAAGATGGTTGACCAGAACGCTCACAGGTCATCCCGTTAATAATTTTAAATAGCATAGATAATCTATGAAATTCACGTCTGATTGACAAGGTTTCGATGCCTGTTTCTAAGTACAGGTCTTCAGTGCTCGCACTACGTGTCATTCCACATACCGTTCTGAGAGCATCTTTTTGGATATCCTCTAGCCGAATTACAAGATATTGTGGAATATTATCCCACACAACATCTGCATATTCTAACGATGGTCTAATAAATGTTTTGTACATGATCTCGAGACATTTATGGTCCAGAATATATTTTAGACCTTTAAGTAAGGAGAGTTTGTGTTGAGCGTTTGCTATGAGATTACTCACATGGTTAAGCCAATTCCCTTTGTTATTAAAGGTAATGCCGAGGTGCTTATGATCAGTTGATGGTAGAATTTCAGAATCTTTGAAGTTGATTGAAAAGGATGTGGGCTCGTTGCGCAGGGAAAAAATTAGAGATGTAGTTTTCGAGGCATTAAACTCGACGAGCCACATGTTTGCCCAATGCGTCATGGTCAGTAGATCGTAATCGAGTGTGGCAGTGTGTTCTTTTAGATCATCTGACATTACATATAGGCACGTGTCATCAGCAAAAAGTCTAATATTGTGAATTATATTGCTGGGCATGTCATTAATAAAAACTAAGAATAACAAAGGACCAAGCACAGAGCCTTGTGGCACTCCAGCATGTAAACGAAGTAGGGTGGACTCATTGCCGTTTATAACTACTCGCTGGTATCGGTTTCCAAGATAATTTTCGAACCATGTAAGTAGATTTCCACAGATACCAAAATTCCTAAGCTTCTGTAGGAGGCCGCGATGCCATACTCGATCAAAGGCTTTAGATATATCGAAGAATAGACAGATTATTTCCTTTTGATCGTCAAGGGCTTGAGTAATATCCGTGTAGATATCAAGCAGTTGATCTACTGTAGAATGTGATGGAAGAAAGCCAGACTGATATAGAGTGATATCATGTCTAATATAGTTATAGATATGTTTAAAAACGGTTCTCTCCATAACTTTACTAAGACAACTCAACAGTGATATTGGTCGATAATTTGAACATAAGCTCTTGTCTCCTTTCTTGAATATAGGAGTTACATTAGCGATTTTCCAAGAAGTGGGGAACTGCGCACTAGAAAGTGAGTAATTAAAGAACCGCGCTAGTATTGGGACCAATACTTGTTGGCTCTCGAATAATAGTTTCGGGCTTAATTTATCCGGGCCAACAGCTTTAGACGTGTCCAGATTGGACAGTACATCGGAGATGTCAGTGTTTGATATTGTAATTGAGTGGAGAGTATTGTCCGTATACATAGATAGAGGCGGTAAGCTGGCATTAGCATCGTCAATATTGGCGATGCTAGAGAAGTACCGGTTAAGGGGGCTTGCCTTTTCTAAAGAGTCGTAAGAGAATGAGCCGTCATCGCGCCTCAGAGGCGGCATTTCGCTAAAATTAGAGTTAGTATCACATAGGAACGTCTTACATATTTTCCACCACTCTTTAGAACCTGTGCGTCCATGCCTTATTTTTTCAGCTAATTTATTCCTGAAGTTTTCTTTCGCTGTTCGGACTAATGTATTGATGTGGTTTCTCTGTTTTTTAAAGTTGGCCACATCTTGCTCTCGGTTAGTTTTTCTTGATTTCTTGAACAATTTTTCCCTGACTCTCATTTCGTGCTTTATTTTGCTGGACATCCAGACTTTATCGTTTGGGTTTATAGTTATAGTCTTATTTGGGATATTAATACTAGCAGCGGCAATAATGTTTGTAGTGATTGTCTGACACCAAATGTCGACGCCATTAGCATCGGAGATGTTATTCCAGGGTGCGTTAGTTAAGTGATCCCTAAATAAATCCCAATCAGCTTTCGCATAGTCCCATATATGGCGAGTGTATGTTTTACGTTTAGGTATGGAGGATGATAAAACCAAATATACTGGAGTATGATCACTACAAAATGGCGCAAGTACTCCACTCTCTTTTACTATTCTGGCACAGCTGATAATAATTGGATCAAGTAATGTATTTGAAATGGGTCGGGTTGGTTCTTGTATTAACTGGTGGAAGCCAAACGTAGATATGATGTCACGTAGATGATGCTTAGATGGATTGAGAAGATCGTCGTTAATGTCGCCGAGTAGGACAAGATTTTTGTTTGGATTTAAGTCGCGAACATTCTCAATATTATCTGTGATAGTTTGCCATTTGTCAACACTTGTGTTAGGCGGCCGGTAAATTACACACAATAATAAACCAGGGCGGTCGTGAATCTCGACCCATATCATTTCGATGCCACGACATTCATATTCAATACGACGGGTAGTTGCCACGTTGTTAGAAATATAGACGCACACGCCTCCCCACGGCTGCTGGCGGTCCATCCGATAAGGCTCCTGGAAACCAGGTAATTTGATTAAGCTGTTGTTAATATTTTGGGTAAGGTGGCTTTCAGTAATGGCAATGATGTCAAAGTTGGACAGATTAGCTTCGATAAGATGTATTTTATCTTTGAGGCCGCATACATTGAGGTGGACAATAGACATTTCTGAACAGTTAGTAGGGCCTGGATTAGTTTCTACATCGCCAGCCAAAGAAAGGAGAATGTAAATTATTAAACAGGTCAATACATTACTCAGGCAGTAATTAAAGAGTGATAGGAGGGCTGTGTAAATTCCTCGAGGGCGTCTAAGTATTTCTCGCAATGGAGGTGGGGTAGCTCGATAGTGCTTGGGTTTGACGGAGTGGCAGTTAAAAAGCCCAATAGCCGCACGGTAACATGCTATGTCATTATCCATTGTCAATTGGGTAAATCACCGAAGGCCATTTGCACGTGCTGCAGTAAGGCAGAGGCAGACTTGAAAGATCAACATATAGAGCTCCATAGATAGTAGGGAGAGGGTGGTAGGAGTAAGAGATAGGACAGATAAGGAACATGGAGTAATAGAGGACAAATAAAGACAGAGTCATTAAAGGCTTAAGTGGTAAGGTACGGCGCTTGTGGAGTGATAGTGAGAACCATTTGCTGTGGTGGAGAATTTTTCTTGGTGTGCTGTGTTGTATTCAAACAATGGTTGGATTTGGATGATGGCCTAATCTAGTGTGGCAGAGTGGTTCAGGGCAATAATAAATATAAACTGTTGAGTATTATGGAACAGAGTCGACAGGGACCCGGTGCTGCATCAGGCAGCAAAAGTCCCCCGATCAAAATAGTAAACAAGAAATCAGTGTTGCACTGATGATATATTGTCATGACCCAATTGTAAGTGAAAAATTCTAACCACCAATAATATGATTCATGTATTCTACTGTTGAATATACAATCAAAATTCTGGAAGACACCCGGTGCAGCCTCGTGCAGCAACAGTCCCCCGACGAGTCAGTTCCAAAATATTCGTGTAATAATTCGAACATTTCCGTTGTAGGCCTGCAGTTACTAGTGTATACGGTTGAAATTGGTAGGCTGTGTTGTATTCAAACTAGGCTTGAATTTGAATGATAGCCTAGTCTGGTGTGACATGTAGTTCAAGGCAACAATAAATGTAAACTGTTGAGTGCGTGGAGCAAAACAAAATGGGGCACGGCGCTGCCACAGGAAGTCATGTGTTGTGACTAGAAAATGTACACCAGATCGAATAGTGAGCCGGTGCTGTCCCATGCAGCAATGGCTTCCAGTCAATATGTTCAGTAAATAACTCATAGCATTGTAAGCTGGTTGAATGTATAGCTCATCGAAAGAGGACTCAGCGCTGGCACAGGCAGCAACGGCTTCCAGTCAAAAAATGTTCCAAATAATATTTCATGTATTGTAAACTGTTGAATATACAGAAATCAAGTGGGGACCCGATGCTGCCCAAGACAGCAGCGGATCCCAGTCAAAACAATGTTCGACAAAAATAGTTCATGGATTGTAAGCTGTTGAATATACAGTGAGAATTCTGAAGGGAACCCAGTGCAGTCCCGGACACCAACAAATTACATCCAGAAAAGTTGGGGATACTATTTCTTACATTGTAGTTTTACCGTTACAAGTATGTACGAATGAATCGGGGTACGTGAAATTAAGGGAAGTGCGTTACCAGGCCATAGCATAAGGGTAGCAGTTTATGATTACATGAGTAATTTCATATTTAACATTATAATAACTCGGTAGTGTCAACCAGAGGCGTATTAAAAACACCATAACGCCAAGCTAGACAGCCGCGCGGG
Source organism: Chaetoderma sp. LZ-2023a (assembly GCA_034401795.1). Classification (NCBI taxonomy): domain Eukaryota; kingdom Metazoa; phylum Mollusca; class Caudofoveata; order Chaetodermatida; family Chaetodermatidae; genus Chaetoderma; species Chaetoderma sp. LZ-2023a. The sequence continues at coordinate 15,371,876 of CM067368.1, read as the reverse complement.
CAAGGAATGTTCACTACACAGTACAGAGTAGAAATAAATTAAAATTTAAACCCAGATTATATAAATCTGGATTTTATATACAAAATCGCTCATTCCGTCTTCACGTAAACCAGCACGCAACACCTTAGTTATATTTTTCACTATGATGGTCTTTTTCACATCACTTTTGGTTGAATAAAAGAGTGGCCCTTTTTGCCAACTCTTTTCCTCCGTTTCGGCGTTGAAGGCATTTTCCTGTGACGGAAGCCTGCGCGAGGCACTTGCCTCTTGCACGATATCCAGTGACGGCGGCCCGCACGAGGCTACTACCTCTCACAACAATAAGTAGCATCGAGGAGTAATGCCCGCGTGAGGCACACTGCCTCTCGCCACACTAGGAGTTTCTTTTTCCTTTCTTTTTCAGCATAAGGGTATAATAACTTATATTAATTTAATTAGTCATCTCATGTGCGGAAGCCTCCCTTGCGGGGATACCTTTGCGGACTTACGAGTCTGTGTGGTACCTCCGGTGTCACCACGTTTAAAGTGCATTAGCTGTCTCTATGTCATGTATTATTTTATGCTCATTGTTATCTACCAAACTCTGTGGTTTGTTTAGATCATATTTCATTGTTTTGGTACTTTATCACAAATCCTTGTAAGTCCATAATTTCCAATTACTATGGATAGGCATACTGGTGACACAAATTCATGGGTGGACACCATTCAATTCAATGTTAGCGGCGATGGTCGCACAGCCCCACCAGAATGATTGAGTTCCACCAGCCTTAGGATCCTATCTCTGTATCACGCGGAACAGCGTCACACGGGATCTGGAACCCCGAGACCAGGAGCCCCCTCGTCCGTCGTGCACATGCGGCGTGGCGGCCGAACAGTACATACCGGAACGGCACGATGTTATCCCGCGAGCTATAATTGCACAGTATTCACAATCTACACCAATTGTTCATCCAAGAGCTCTTAAGCGATAATATGTCCTTAGGTGTGTGACGTCATTGATAATAGTAGTCCCTTACAAAACCAAGCTTATCGGTGTCTCATTTTAAATGACATCCATTTACTTTATTTTAAATAAGCCTTGTTATCGTGAATTAATTCACGTTTTCTGACTTTGCGATTGAACCAGTGGTATAGATTTATTATAAATGAATGGGATAATGCTGGGGAGGGTCTAAAATGGGGTCTTCCGAACGCCATTTGGCAGGAGGTCTGAGATTCTAAAATGAGGCCTTCTTAAAGAAAATAGTCTTTTGCATATTGAGTAAGCATAAGATGCACTTAGTATACTAGAAAGGTACATATCCTTTAGTATAATGGTCAAGCCCTGAACGTTGGGATTGAGTCTCCCTAGTAATGTACTACAATTATATTGATATTATCTGAGCGAATCAAGACTCAGACGTTTCTGCCATCGTTCCCACAGTTAGTCTTTTGTTTAAGAAGTTCTTGCTTTACAATCTTCATGTACCAATGCTATTTAGCCAGAATAATATAACAATCATCCATCCATCCATCCATCCATCCATCCAACAATTAATCCATCCATCCATCCATTCATCCACCAATTCATCCATCCATCCGTCCACCCACCCACTCATCAATCTATCCTTCCATCATACCATCTATCCACCACACACCCACCCACACACCCACCCGTTCACCCATCCATCCATACATCCATCTATCTATCTATCCATCCATCCATCCACCCTCCATCCTCCATACTTCATCTATCCACCAACCTACCACCCGCAAACACACCCATCCGCCTGCCTCTTTACCTTCCTGTATGCATGTCTGGTTGTTAATTAATTAATTAATACATCCACCAACCCACCCTCCACCCACCAACTCATCGATCCATCCATCCATCCATCCATCTATCCATCGATCCATCCATCCGTCCGTCCATCCGTCCGGCCGGCCGTGCGTTCGTCCGCCTGCCACGCCCGCCCGCCCGTCCGCCCACCCACCCACCCACTCATTCATTCATTCATTCATTCATTCATTCAATCATTTACATTCAGGTTGAAAAATGTGCTAGAGGTGTCTATGGAGGACCACTTACAAACATGAGGCTGTCAGCTGCCATTCAGACTATGCCTATGAGAAAGACCCATATTGATCCTAATGGCAATGTGACGGGTCGATCTACTACTCCACTAAAGCCAGTGCTGAATGAGGCATATATACCTGACAAATCACAACCTGTAACGCCAAGCCGCCTTTCAGATGCTATCAACAGAGTGGATGGTAAACATGATGTCATGGACCCGGTATTAGAATGGCAAAATGTTTCTTTGGTAATGGATCGACTTTTCTTTGTGATTTTCACAATGGCAACATGTGGATTAACAGTACATTCATTGTCTCGTATTAACTAGTGGCAGTATGGAATATCCAAAACATACTGTTACCATACTAACTCCATTAGACCTAGATAAGAATGTAAGAGGCCAAGCAATAATATTAATCTAACAAATGTCTATCCATTTTCTAATTATTTAAAAATAAACAAATACCACAGACGGTGTATAATAATTTTCATTGATTTTGCCCCATCACAAACACTGCCATACAGACTTATTATGATAGCACATATTAATGTGCAATCCCTTTCGCATACATGCTATTTATAGATATATCCTTTATATATGGTGAAAGTTTATCTGCATTTGACACTTAATGTAATTTTCGAGGGAATGACTACTACTACTACTACTACTACTACTACTACTACTACTACTACTACTACTACTACTACTACTACTACTACTACTACTACTACTACTACTACTACTACTACTACCGCTACTACTACTACTACTACTACTACTACTACTACTACTACTACTACTACTACTACTACTACTACTACTACTACTACTACTACTACTACTACTAAAACTACTACCGCTACTACTACTACTACTACTACTACTACTACTACTACTACTACTACTACTACTACTACTACTACTACTACTACTACTACTACTACTACTGTTGCTGCTACTGCTACTATTACTGCTGCTGCTGCTGCTACTACTGCTGCTACTACTACTACTACTACTACTACTACTACTACTACTACTACTACTACTACTACTACTACTACTACTACTACTACTACTACTATTGCTGCTGCTGCTGCTACTACTGCTGCTGCTGCTACTGCTACTGCAACTGCAACTGCTACTGCTACTGCTACTGCTACTGCTACTGCTACTGCTGCTACTGCTGCTGCTACGACGACGACGACGACGACGACGACGACGACGACTGTGTCATATGAACTTGCGAGTGTATCAGTATATCTGACATGTCTTATTCTTTTCGTTCGCTGATCATACCGCCAGTCCTGTAAGTGACTATCGACATGATCATAAGCGTTAAGTGCGTGGATCCATGGTTTATTAGAGTGCGCCGTGCGCCTGGAACCTCCGTCTTCAGCACTCGAGGTTTCTGTCAGGGTTACCTCACCCTTACCTCCTTTAGTCGCCTCTTACGACACGCAGAGGATACGGAAGGTGTATTCTAAGCCCCACCTACAGGGCAAAAACTATCTGACATGTGAAAGCTGGTCCGTTAAACCAAGATTTTTGATTTTTTTGGCACCGTGGTCCAGCATAAAAAAATCTGGGTTGGTGATGCTATGCGGAATTGCTGTATGGCAGTTCGATCCTGGCTCGAGAAATGATGATCAACAAAGTAAACTAATGGATGCATTCCATGGGTGGGCTTAGCACAGAAATTGAAGCCATTACGTTGCTAGTGCCGCATTAAAAACTAAGCAAAACCACTACTGCCAATGCCTAGACTGAGATCGGGCGAGGGCATAGCATACACATCATACAGCGTGCATCCAACTGGTAGTCTCATATGAATTCACCAGTGTATCATTATATCCGACATGTGAGACCTGGTCTGCTAAACCAAGATTTTTGTCTTGGCGCAGTGATCTAGCGGAAATATATCTAGATTGCTGGCGCTATGCAAGATGGCGGTTCGATACCAGACCAGGAAATGATGATCAACAAAGTAAACTAACGGGTGCATTGCGTGGACGGGTTTAGCACAGCGATTGAATCCATCACGTTGCCAGTGCACTAAAAATCTAAGTAAAAATATTACAGCCAATGCCTAGACGGAGACCGAGTGAGGGCATAGCATACACACCATACAGTGTGCATCCGAAGGATAGTCTCATATTAATTCGCCAGTGTATTAGTATATCCAACATGTGAAAGCTCACACGCTAAACCAAGATTCAGGTCCCGGTGCAGTGGTCCAGCGGAAAGATGTCTGGGTTGCTGATGCGATGCGGAATTTCAGGATGGCAGTTTGATCCCCGTTTGGGAGGAAATTATGATCAACAAAGTAAATTAACGGGTGCATTCAGTGGGCTGGGTTGGCACATAAACTGAAACCATCGCGTTGCCAATGCGCTAAAAACTAAAGCAAAACTACTCCTGTCAGTGCCGCGACGGAGGGTGTGTATCAATATATCCGACATGTGAAAGCTGGTCCACTAATCCAACATTTTTGTCTTGGCATGGTGGTCCAGCGGAAAGATGTCTGGATTGTTGATGATATGCTGAATTGCAGGATGACGCTTCAATCCCCAACCGGGGAGATGATGAACAACAAAGTAAACTAACGGGGTTAGCACACAAATTGAAGCCATCGCGTTGCCAGTGCGTTAAAATCAACTAAGCAGAATTAGTACTGACAGTGCCACGATGCAGCCGTGTGAGTGCATAGCATACACACCATATGGTGTGCATCCAATGGATAGTATCATATGAATTCTCTAGTGTATCAGTATATCCACACACAATCTAAAGTAAAACTTGGGTTGACCATGTGTTTCACTGCTCTAGGCAAAGACGCATTGAAACCCAAGAATGAATAATCTGAAAGAGGTTTGACAGGGGGGGGGGGGGGGGGGGGGGTGGACTATGCAGAGATATATCTGATTGTTTTGTTTCCTTGCATGTGTGGGATGACGCCAAGATTATTTTGCCATTTTTCAGCTTAGTTCGTTCACCATGGTCTCTACATAAATTGATGGGCATACCGCTGCCAAACACTTGCTTGATCAGTCTGTCTGTTTGATGAACATGAACCATATGTTCATGCCCCCCCCCATAGCGTCGTACAGTCTTCAGGCCTTTGTGTTGACATTAGGCTTCAGTGTCCTTATACTATTGATAAGAGTCATTCAGCTTAGAGTGCGCCACGAGATAGCATGTATATAGATCCTCCTCCCAATATATGCTATTCTCTACACAAGCAGATGTGATGTGCCGGCGATAACATAGACACCTAGTATGCATTGACTAGCGCATCAATATCTTATGTCATCTTTTCCTCAGAGCGTTGACTAATGACTAGCCCTATACAACAGAAGGATCCGAATTGTTACTCAAAGCATATTGCGTCATAATGACTTATGTCGCATGTAGGCTGACGTCACAACCATTATTACGTGATATAACTCCGTCATGAAGCACGAAATGGTTGTCAAGTGTATGATTTTTATGTCACTGATGGATTTACAATTTAATAAACATGTTGAATAATTTGAAACTAATTTAACTGAAAGCTGTTGCTGCCATAGTCAGCAACAGACCCTAGTTAAGTTAGTTTCAAACTATTTAACAGCTTACCTGTATAGTTACCTTGGAATTGGAATTCTGGGAATTCGGGTTTCAAAGTATATACATCGATCCCAACGCGCGCAAAGCGTGGTAAATCTTAACAAGAAATGGGCTTGGCATGGCTATAAATGGATGCTTTTATTGATAAATATGTCAAATAGAAGTGTGCCTATCTGTATTTTCAACCTTGATATGACTATTAATGGAAAACCTGATCAAATGGTATCTATTCAAGCGATCTAATATGCCACTCATAAACTGTACAGGTAGTTTTAAGCTTTTTTATCATGCCGCCAACGAAATATATTCAGGATTTAGTAGCTAAATGTTGGTACAATTGTACACACTATGATGGCTATCATGCTTTACTTTTCAACCAATCAGAAAAAACCTAGTCTGTCTGCCTCAGTAGATACACTCAGTCATAAAGGTGCCATCTATAGTTTGCCAATGTGGTGTCAAAGCAACCATACAGGTAAGCTGTAGAATATTTTGAAACTAATTTGACTGGAGGTTGTTATTGCTTTAGGCAGCAGCAACTCACGGTCAAATTAGTTCCAACATATTCGAAAAGATGCGTATTAGATAATAAATAATGAAATGATTGCTTGAGGAGACAAAATGGCGGCAATCACTATTCAATATTTACTCGATATTACAACGATAATTGTGATACAGATAAGGGAATGTGACAGAATATGAATGATATGGAATCTATACATCATAATCTATCGGTGCAATACATCATTTGAGACGAAATTACCATCCCTTTAACGAACCCCAATATATGTATGTATGTATGTATGAATGGCACAATGCAGAGGTATACATCCACTCTTTCCGCACCGTTCACCCTAGTTTCTCTCAGCATGTTCTTTGTCAAGGTCGATGCTCATGAAATCGACAAGAACGTGGTCAACCATGTTAACTGATGGTGGCCATGTACAATTAATGTTTCTTAGCATTTCTGCTGTTTTGCTGTATCACACACACATGTTCAGAATATTGGGTTTCTGTGTATACTTGTGATTCCCTCTGGCAATTATTGATACGCTATAGACAAATATTACTGGTGTATTTACCAACTTGTCCATCCCTGGTGCACTAAAACCCGTTCTCTCTACACGAGCTCATGGTCTTAGTCATTGCCCAAGTACCCATCAACTTGAACATACTTAATCAAACGCAAACAAACATGGAAACAAAATACTTGTAAAGATAAAAATATGTGAATACAATATAGAGACTTAAGCTATATCATTTATAATAAAAATAGACAAATATGAAAATGTAATGCTATTTTCTGACGAAAGGTCACACTTATTGTGAATTAATGCTTATAGGACCTAATTTAGGGATCCAATCTGTCATGAATCTGTATATGAAGTCATACACGGGAAGGCGTGGCTGGAGCTTAGCTAGAGATGGGAGGGGCATAGATAACACTGGCTTCATCTATTATATCTACGATCACTGCATAGGGTATTAGATAAATAGCCATCTGAGGAGGGTAATACGCTCGCTAAGAGAGTTTCTGATTCAGTTAAGTAATATGTATATTATTGTAGCACGAAATATGATGCCTTCATTTCTGTCGTCCATTGCCGTGTCACGCATAATGACCCGTCGTCAGTTTCTCCTGCAAATGTGCCTGTAGGGAGAGCCTTAAGAGGAATGAGAACTTGTAATCAAACATTTCTCAGCCGTGTTTTGAGGAGGGTGTCATACCATGCCTCCAGCGTTCATAGCTTGAAGTTATACTTTCTCTGTCTCTGAAGGGAAAATTAGAATCAATCTAGCCTTGGTCAGTGTCACATATGACGCCGGATGCTGCGGTATACCGTGTGAATAGCATCCGTACTGCCAGGCACATGGGGTGGTAGTGGCCGTGGCGGTAGCGGCGCTTACTGTATCGTTACGCCTTCGTACCTCAGCTTCCCCTTCTCTCGTTCTACTGGAGTGTTCTTCTCCAAACGTGTGTAGGATCTTGACCACGGAGTCCTAAAGCCATGTGCCAATTCCGGGGTAAAAAGATACAAAGCCACCAGCAACAGCTTTCAGCAACATTGTTTTCAATAACTTTCGTTCTACCAGAGTGATCTTCTCCAAACGTGGATGAATGTGGGTCTGTGGTGTTCCGAGGATGTACGCCAATTTGGGGTCAAACGCTACAACAACAATAGCTTTTCGCAAAATTGTTTGCAAAATGGAAATTTTTCAATAATTCTAGTTCTACCGCAAACTTGAGTGGATGTTTGCATATGGCGTCCCGAAGACGTCTGCCAATGTTGGTGTCAAAAATCTAAAACGCAGCAGCAACAGCTACCAACATTGATCAATAATGAGCAATGGAAGGATCCGATATGTCACTCAATTTTATTACATCATGCTAGATTACCTCGTATGAAGACTGACTTCACAATACATAGCGGCGTATCTAATTCCGTCATAAACCGTGTCATCAGTTGTAGAGGGGTGTCCAGGGGACGAACAGAGAACCTTGACCAGCCTCTATGAAGAGCCGCAGACTACTACTGCATCTCTACCATCTGCCTATTGAATACTGTCTGGATTTTAATGCGCGATTTTTATACGAAAACTGCATGTACGTGCGAAAATATTGTGGCCAGTCATTAAAGATATATAAGCAGCGTTAGTTTACCACTAAAAGTTAAGCAATGTAATGTCCATAAAGCCGTTGATTCTTCGTTCACTTGTTGGTGAGCTGTCATGTTAGTTGTTTCTCATCTCAATTCGATTGACAAATCACGTGACGAACCGGAAAGGGGGAGGGGGAATCGGGATCGTTTATTTCGAATCCGGACTGATATCCACGAGGATAACTAGAAAATAACGTCCTTACATACTGTGCGTAGTGTGATTGTTGTTTTCAAACAACAGGAAACAATGGGTTTAATTAGATTAAATTCCTAGACTGCGTGTGTGAATATTACTTATATTAGCATGTCCAAGAGGCTATATACTACAGGGGAAACCAGAAAGCCAACACACTCGACCGCATTATGTCATATGAAGAAGAAATGGTTGGAGATATTCAGCACCTACCACCATTAAGAAAGGGCCACTATGGCTCAACGCAATCCAATAGACGCAATTCAGCATGGATACATGACGACATCAAGACCAACGTGAAACTCAAACAGCAAGCCTTTAACAAATTCTGAGAAGCACGCGTAGGAAAGGGCTACAAAAATACGAAAAGAAGAAACCAACTGAAGTGGAGATGGGGAAAGCAAATTGAGAAATGGAGCAGGAAATAACGAAGGGGTCAAAGAAAAATCCCACGGCTGTCTATGGCTATCCCCGGCCAAATCTCAATACGAAGTCCGGAATTGCTGACCTCAAGCTGACTAATAGCATTCTAACTAAAACCAACAGGGACAAGGCAGAAGAACTGAATAAGTTTTTCGTAAGCGTTTTCACCCGGTAAGACACCATCACCATTCCGCAGCTCCCCCAGTTAGAAATGAATGAATCACTGGATCAGAATTTAATCAAGCAATACGATGTGCGCAAAATCCAAGCTGGGCTTAATGTATCAAAATCCCAAGGACCAGACATACTCCATCCATGAGTGCTGAAGGAAATCAGCTAACCCATCTCCAAGCCACTCTCAATCCTATTTAATAGATCACCGAGTGATAGGAGCATCCCCAGGACTGGAAAAGGGTCATGGGTCAAATCACGCCAATCTTTAGAAAAGGCAGCAAGACTAGCAACTACAGGTTAGTGAGTTTGACGTCAGTTATATGCAAATTCATTGAACGCTTTGTAATAAATGAACTAGTCAAACACATATCCAACGTCATGTCAAATTTTCAACATGGCTTCTTGCTCCTGCACCACACAGCTGTTAGAAACCAAAGAGTACTGTGCAAGTATCGTAGATGATGGTGGTTCTGTATATGTTATTTTGTTAAGGCTTTTTGACACTGTCCCACATCAGGGACTGCTCAACAAGCTTAAGAGTTATGATGTTACAGAGAATTACCCTTCTTAAGTAACAGAAAGCAACGTGTGTCAGTCAACGGTTCCTACTCTGACTGGGCACCAGTGCTAAGTGGCATCCCAAAGGGAAGCGTACTGTGACCAGTACTGTGTGTCATCTTTATCAATAATATGGCTGGGATGATCGATAGCATAATCAAGCTTTTTGCTAATGACACCAAATTGTTCTCTCAGATTGCCTACAACGACGATCACGAATGTCCCCAAACAGATCTAAGCAACCTGAAAGAGTGGGCTGACACATGGTAGCTACTATTCAATGCCACACGCTAAGTGGGTACCCCTAGAAGAGTCAACGTGCGAGAAGGACATGGGTGTCTACATGGAAAACACAATCGAATGCATGCAAAACTAGCTGCTAGCAAGGCAAATAGAATAGTCGGCATGATTCGGAGATCCTTCGATTTCGTAAAAACCGGGAACATTCATCCTCGTATTCAAGAGCTTTGCTTGGCCACATCTGGAATGTAGAAGTGTAGTTTGATCGTCATTGTATAAAAAGGATATACAACTACTAGAAAATGTTCAACGTCGAGCTACAAAGTTTATACCAGAATTTAAAGGCATGCCATACGAAGAAAGTATCCACGTACTAAACCTACCAAGCTTAGTCTACCGCCGTCGGCGTGGTCATCTAACTGAAGTCCATATGTACACACAGAACGTTTATGATGTGGACTATGCTGAACTGCTACCACTGGACAAAGGGAACAGTTATAAACTCCTAAACCAGCACTTTATGACAGTCACTAGAAAACAGTATTTAGCCACAGGGTGATAGATCACTGGAATAGCCTGTCAGACACAGTTGTATCAGCACCCTCAGTCAATGCTTTTAAAGGGAGGTCAGGTAAGCTCTACAAGGGCATTGCTTACAAGACCGACTTTCCGATCACTCCGGTCCGCACCCACATGTCAGTGAAACATGTACTGGAAGATGATGCTTACACGACAGTAAACTCTATGTATTTATATAGCTATGTATCTAGTTCAAGAAGATATATCTTGTACAAATGTCAAAGCATTCGATACCATCCCACACCAGAGATTACTCATCAAATTAAAGAGCTGCGTCATTGACGGAGGTGCCTTGGGTTGATTCTTTTAGTTACAGAAGACCGAATGTTCTCGTTAATGGCCCCAGTCCACAGTGGAATCCCCTAGGCAGTGTGCTGGGATAGGCAAGGTTTATTTGCCATGTTAAAAACATGCCCAAAGCAGCAAGCGGCGTCATTAAACTGCTTGCCGACAATACCATGCTTTTCACAAAGATAGCTTCGGATGAAGATCAAGAACAACTACATGCATACATCCACAATCTGCGAGACTGCTCAGATCAGACATTTGGCAGCTACGTTTTACCGTATCCAAATGCAAAACCATGCACTTTGGTAGATCGAAAGTTACCATACATCATGTAAAATGGTCAAAGTATAACACTCGATGAGACCACCTGCAAAATGGATATTGGTGTCTATGTCGACAAGAGACTGAAGTTCAACAATCATGCAAAAACAGCAGTCAACAATGTCAACAAAATAACATCTAGAATATAGGAACTTACCAGGGTCTCTACTCTAAACCAAAGACGTAAAACTACTTGAAAACGTTCAGCGGCGTGCAACAAAAAATCATTCCAGTGCTCAATAACATAGCTGCCATATGAAGATCGACAAAGAATGCTCAAACCTCCAAGTTTTATCTTCCTCACCTACAGATACATGCACGTTATATACAATGTGAATCGAGAGCGACTACTGCCATCAGATACAGGTCACCGCACAAGATATAGCAGCTACAAGCTCATAAACGGCACTTTTGTAGGGATACCATGAAGCGCACGTATCGTTAGCATTAGAGTAAACACTCATTGGAACAGCTTTCCTGACTTATCAGCTTCAACACGCAACATGTTTAAAGAAAGTCTGGACAAACACTATCGTGAGAGCACCTACATAATCCACTCCACAATCTCACCCGTCCGCACGCAATTAGTTAAACAAATTAGTGAAACACAGGTTCAAGAGGACAGTGGAAATCTATTACAGGCTAATTGCCATAACCAGGAGAAGAGGAAATATATATATATATATATATATATATATATATATATATATATATATATATGTGTGTGTGTGTGTGCGTGCGTGCGTGCGCGCGTGCGTGCGTGCGCGCGCGGGTGCGTGCGTGCGTGCGTGCGTGCGTGCGTGCGTGCGTGCGTGCGTGCGTGCGTGCGTGCGTGCGTGCGTGTTTGTGTGTGTGTGTGCGTGCGTGCGTGCGTGCGTGCGTGCGTGCGTGCGTGCGTGCGTGCGTGCGTGCGTGCGTGCGTGCGTGTGTGTGTATGTAATATATCTTGACCTCCTTCAAAGTGGAACCGCATCATGCATAATATTACTTAATTAGATTAGGCTAAGTGGAAAAACTCACTAGAATCTCAAGCTTTAATCATTATTATCAATATAGTTATTTGATAAGTTGTTATTACTGCAAGTATTGCCATTATTTTATCATCTCCAGTATAATTATCACGATCATCATTTGTATACGAGAGTGTATAGCTAATTACAGGTGTAGTTAATAAACACTTAATAGCCTAGACCCAATATGCAGGCCAACATATGATTATTACTGTATACTTATTAGTGCATAGTATTTGCGGTGAGGTGAACTTATGTAGTTGTTAATATGCAGCTAATAGAATGCAGTATAAAGAGCTGTCATCTTATATGAAATTCTATCAGTTACAGTTTATTATGTTCGATAGAACTGTCTTTCAGTTAAATACGTCATCACTTAACAAGGTGGGACACGAAAGAGACAAAATCAGAATCAGAATCAGAATCAGAATCATTTATTAGCACAAAATCTCACACATAGAGATATAGCCAAAACAGTACAAAACAATACGAAAACATTATAATTGAAACAGATATAGTAAATAAGATAACATGTAACTAAAATAATGTGATTAACTTTTACAATTATATATATACACACACACATATATACATATACATATATGCACACCACCGTATCGTCTCTTGTCACCGTCTCTTGTCGACATAGACACCAATATCCATTTTGCAGGTGGTCTCATCGATTCATATATATACACATATAGACATATACATATATATATATATATATATAAACATACATGCATAAAAAGAGACAAAGGGCTGCCAGTAGCTGTCTAAATGGACTTTTCCAAGTTTATCCACGTCATGTGACGTCATAATCAATTACCTGGCATGTAGAGTGATGCAATCATCATAACGTCGTGAATGACTAGATATAGTCCGTCTTTAAAGCTTAATAGTCAGACGTTGTACAAATCGTTTGTCTTTAACATGTAATAAACATTCTGTTGAAACTAATTTGACTGGACGCTGTTGATGCTATAAGCGGCAACAGCTCCCAGTCAAATTAGTTTCAAAATACTTAACAGCTTAATTGCATAGTTTTCTCGAAATTGATAGTCAGGGAGTTCAGGGATCGATCGATCCTAACAAGAGCAAGTTGTGGGTGGAGTTTAGCTAGTGATGGGCGGGGCATAGCTAAAACAGGAAAGGTCCGTTGTATGTCTTTAGTGAACTTTCAATGCACTGAACATTCTGCTGGATATTTTGAATGTAATTTTAGCAGTAAAAAAAAAATTTTATTACACTTTTATTTCTATAAACTAATTATTGGAACAAACAAGTCAACATTTGAATTTGATCCGTAATAGAAACACGACAAAATGTGTTTAGTTGTGTCATGTTTCGCAATCTCTATTAACGTGTGTTATTGTTTCACGTATGTATATTGAAAGACGATGTACATGCTGATTATATTTCATATATTTATTTAAAATCTGCATTCGCTGTGAACAATGAACACATCACTCAGTGATTGACTTAATGTTTACCGACATACATAATTATTTCAAAATCAAAATTTCTTTCATTTGTGTAGTGAGAATGTTTAAGAATAAACAAACATTCGATGATTCAACAATCTGTTCTAAATATTGATTAATAAATTTGGAAGGCAAAGGAAATCGACCCCCGTTATCGATTAACGCTCAGTAGCAAAATGTTTCGAATACAACTTCCCCACATTGGCGTATTTTGGGAAAATACCTTCCCACAATGCACTTCACATGACATTTCCGGCTGATAAACTTACTAGGCGAAGAGTGAGCAGTATTAGTGTACTATTAGGTTCAAATATAATACACTTTATGCCGCTTATATGAAGAATCAAGATCACAATATCATTGAACTCATACATCACACGACCACTAAGCCAATGGGCCTTTCGAGTATTAGCTATGCAACACACGTGTCATGCG